>JAODAL010001167.1:0-232500 GCA_025379985.1 Phyllomedusa bahiana
GCATTGGTCTGGAGAAGTATCAGGTTGTACAGGTCACATCTCCTGGTGCCTGGTACACCTCTGTCAGGTACACACGTACAGGGAAGTAGGTGTACCTGGTATAGTTGTCCCCTCCTCTCCTGTTAGTGGTGTGATCGAGAGCCTTCCCCCTGCCCTCTACCTGTTTGCTAGGTGACTCCCTGTATGAGGCAGGCGTGGATGATCTGGGCTAGGGCCAGCTGGCACCGGCATGTGCTACTTTACCTTCATTATTTGACCTCAGGGACATCCCAAGTTAAAATCTTCGCTTCTAGCAGAACTGCAGCATACAGAGAGGCTTATTCTGTAAACTTCTTGTAGCCTTCAGATCTGATCATTACAATATGATCCAGAACCTGGGACTGCACTACGTGGACTATATCTGGACCTGCTACCTTCTCCACCCTTGGTCTGTTTGGAGATTATACTGATTACTGTGTCAAACATAGGTATGGATCAGAATAGGATAATATGAAACACTCAAAAATGTTGATGAAAATTCACACAAAAACAGGACATTTACATTAAATTACAGCAAAAAGCCCATACCTGCTGCTTGGCAAATTCCCAGTGCTACATAGGAGAAGCCGCATAGGTGCAGATACTGATTGACAACCGCTCACACATCTACTATCGATGAGGGGGATGATTGCTAAGTACACACGTTGCGTTTTTGACGCGTTTTTTGTGCTTCAAGGCACAGCAATTAATGCTTCACATTCTGCACAAAAAGCAGCAAAAATCGTGGCAGAAATGCACCAAGTGAAAACACCCCTAAGGGGTTCTTTCACACAGTGCATTTTTGGTGCGTTTTTTAATGCGGTTTTTTTAATGCGTTTTTTATGCGTTTTTTGTGCAGTAATGTACAGCATTAATTGCTGTGTCTTTCAGTACAAAAAAAAAAAACGCTTTAAAAAACGCATCAGAAATGCGTAAAAAACGCAACAAAATCGCTCCGTGTGAAAGCACCCTAACTGCACACAGGATAAGAACCAGCTCACACCAGCATCCAGAAGAGCTGCACTACTATACAGAGGAGACTGCACAAGGCCAAAAATACTAATAAAACAACCACTCACACACCTACTATTCATGAAGAGGTGATTTCTTAGTACATAACTGCACACAGGATAAAAACCAGTTCACATCAGCACACAGGAGAGCTGCAGCACCATACAGGGGAGACTGCACAAGTGCAATAATATTGATAAACTACCACTCATACACCCACTATTCATGAGGGGAATGATTGCTTAGTGTATAGCTGCATCTGGGATAAAAACCAGTTCACACTGTCATGCAGGAGAGCTGCAGTACTCTACATGGGAGACTCAAGGGCAAAAATACCATACTGATGAACAACCACTCACACACCTACTATCCATGAAAGGGGTGATTGCTTAGTACATACCTGCACACAGGATAAGAACCACTTCACCCCGTCATGGATGAGAACCTCATTACTCTACATGGGAGACTGCACAAGTGCAAAAATACTGATAGACAACCACTCACACGCCTACTATTTGCAGATGCTGCTGGGTCTTATGAGACCCAGATCAGCTCTGCAGTGAGTTCAGGGGCTGTTTTTCTCCTGTAACTGGGGCTAATATACCAGACCCAAATACAAGGTAAATTGGCAAAAGTTAGCTAAACATGCCCCCCCCAGAGGTCTTTTTCTGACCTTATTGGGTACACAATATGTTAATCAAAAATAAACACAAAGAAAAAAAACTGTAGAAAAAAAACACTGACCACTCAAACAGCAACTTCTTGCCCTGTCCCCGACAATCATGTCTATTACAGAAAAAGTGATACAATTCCAAAACTTATTTTGGTGCCAATTTTGCCCTTCAAAATAAAAATAGATTTTTTTAATCATTTTCCCTGATATTAATTAAAATAAATTAATAAATGTAATGTATGCATTACAGAAAAATTAGGCCTGAGGTATCACAGTAAAAAGGGCAAAAAATTAGAAGAATAACTGCATGAAAAAAGGCTTTCTGCTGTTCAAAGTTGTGCATAATAAAAAAAATTAATAAAATGAGCCCAGTCGGGGGGGTGGGGTAAGTGACCTGGTCAGGAACTGGTTAGCCTAGATGTTTATACAAAATAACCGAAAAACATTTCCTTGCCCAAAACATGAGGAATTTAAAGACTTTGCAGCAAGTGGAAAGATATGTGTGAAGGCAATACTGATACAAAGAACATCGACTATATGAAGACCATCAACTTTGCCAAGGACACGATGTACCAAAAGTATGCTGACACTCCTCCGCGCCCTATTTTGCCACCGATGTACATTAGAGAAGTGCATGATAGATGTGAGAAGTCTGTCTCTGTACAAGCAAGTGTGTGGAAGATAGTGAACTCGCAATATTAATCCACTTCCAAAGCATGTGGAGAACCAGTAAGAAGGATGCAATGGATGTGCTTCAGGGTATTTATTGACTGTACCTTGAGATAATACAAAGAAGGTTACAATATATGTGGTCAAAACAAATTCTCCTCTCAGCTCTGTGCAAAGTTGTCTGAACAAGATGGAGTCACAGCTACAATGAGGCAGGATGTGACCTCACAGAAGAGGAGGAAGAACATGCAGCAAAGACATATGGGAGTTACATTATCATCCAACATAACCATACAATCAGTTACAAATAATGGAAACAGGGTGGTAGCATGACATCAAACATTAATACACATGTAATAAATGGGTCCCAGATAGATGGGACAGTACACAAGCCACACCCATAGATGCTAACATTCATGCACACAGCTATGTAACATAGCAACTTAGTAGTTAAGGTTGGAAAAACACCCAGGTCTATCGAGTGCAACCTAAAGTGTTGATCCAGAGGAAGGCAAAACACCCTATGAGGCGGATGTTAATTGCCCCCACAAGGGGAAAAAATTCCTTCACGACTCCAAATCTGGCCACAGAATTGTCTCTGGATCAACGTCCTGTCTCCAGAATCCAGTCCCCATAATCTATGATATTAATATTTTTTAAGAAAGACATCTAAGCCCTCCTTGAACTTGGTCAATGATTCCAACGCTCTTATAGTAAAGAATCAGCATCTGTGATGGTATTGCAACCTATTTTCCTCTAGACATAGAGGATGCCCCCCTTGTCAATGTTACAGATCTGGGCGTAAAGAGATCTGTGCGTTGTCCATAGACAAGTATTTGTGGTAACATGGGTTCTATTCTATCTCCCAGCTTCTAAGGAATGGAAAAAGGAGCAGAAACTACACCTCTAACACAGCCCCAATCTCTGCTCAAATCCAATGATGCGTGGAGGATGGTAGGACGACTCCTACTGGCCCACATGTCACCACGCAGTCCTGGTTAAAGGGAATGGGTAATCAGAAAATGACCTATTGTTTAATGCATGTTTTTATGTTAAACACATTTTTAAAGAATTTTTGGTAATATTTTTTAAAATTGTTCATATCACTATCAATATTTTTAGCAAATCCCGAAATCCTGCAGTTCTCACTTTGGCCACTAGACCTATAATAGTCTGACACTTCCTGTTCTGTTGAGGAAATTTTTCAGCTGTCTCCTCATTATCAGCACAGGCAGGATTACACTGAAAGGTGACACCAATGGGTATAGATAACACAGGTTCCACCAGTCAAAATAGGAGATGTCCCAGCTCCCCCTCTTCACCTTCCTGCACAGTGATTTATTCCCAGGTCATAGAGACTAGAAAACTCTCCTATAGAAGTCAATGGGTCTGCTCCCTTTCACAGGCTCCTATGTCCATGTAGCTGCTATAAAGCATTTCTCTAAATGCTGTTAAAAGTAGTTTAGGCAAGATGGCCACCCCCATATTTCTATGCAGACAAAAATCGACAATCAAAAAAAAAAAAAAAAACAGCTAAGAAGAAAAGAATATGGATCAGTATCCGGTTTTAATGAGTAAACAAAATAAATTGCCAACATAGTCTCTTTAAAAAACAGGCACACATAGCAGGTTATAAGGAAGACCACCCAAGACAATGCAACAAATCCAGCACTGCCTCTCTGGATTTAAAGGGGTTTTGCCACAATCTCATTTCATACCTCCTGCATCCAGCTCTTCAGCTCTGTGTGCTCAGAAGGGGGCGTGTGTGATTTGTTTGAATTGCATATCATGTGACCCTGCAGGATGACATCACCAGGCAGTTCCTCTCTGTAGTCAAAGAAAGGTCTGCTTATGTAAAGAGCTTTGAGTAGCTACAATGTAGCTCAGAGGTAAAGTTTTTGCCTCACAGCACAAGGGTCCTAGGTTCAAATCCTTGCAGGAACCAAACCTATAGATTTTTTTCTCATTATCAATGCACAGACCTCATTGTGGTTTCTTTTTTTATTTTTTTTTATTTTCACTGCTTGACTAATTAATTCGGAGGACAGTGGACGGGAGTAGAATCATAGCACCTGGAATGGAACACTCAGTAGCTGCCTGAGAGGAGAGGTGATGTCTGAGCATGTGCGACCAGGCCTGAGGAGCTCTTAGCCCTGGTCGTATCCCCTTGAGACGAGCTGTAAACAATGGATCACTAAAGGAGCAGCTAAGACAAAAATGGTGCAAACTTTTTAAGAATAATGAATGGGGGAAATGTTTGTTATTTCATTTGCAAGCTTCCCACGTCAATTTTACTTTGTGGCAAAACCCCTTTAAGAAAGTTGATAGTTTTGCTCAGGGTCTCTACTTGCAGGAAACCACTTTCCTGACCAATATTATAATAAAGATAGATACAATTTGAAGAATAAGCCCACCAACAGGGGCTTTGGGGTGCAACTGCTTTTAAGAATGATGTTCCTAGACTGGATCTAGAACTGTGACTTTCACTCCAGGGACTCTTATCAGCCAGCAGTCTGTCATCCTCGTTCTAGGTTCCCCACAGGATGCCAATATAGCCACAATTGTGAGTTGCACATAGTCGGTGGTAGAAACCATGAGATCACCAATAGCCACAAGGCAACACTATGGTAACTGGCCCACCTGCTGCTATAGGGCGCAGCAGCGGAGGAGTCCCACCTTCACTATCTGAGAACCCAGAACTCTCACTGTGACTCATGAAGACTATGTTCTTCTGTCTGTCAGCAAAGATCAAAAAAGCTCCGCAATAGTGGGTGTACAAGTATTTCCAGAGATTGTAGATCCGCATCAGCGCCTCTGACAAAACCTGAAACTCTGACTTTATTCACAGCAATCCTAGAACTGCTACCGGAATGATGTGGCGCAGCCGCTGCCAACATTCCCCATCTCTGCTGTCAGCACAGCACTAGTCACACAGCTTGAAGGGGCTTTCCAGGATTTTCGGTAAACCCCCTACTGTTTTTAAATGATATAAATTAAAAAATTAACTTGTCTGTATCTCTCCCTTTCGCACTCGATTAATTTTCGCCTTTTCTTCCTTGATATGTTAGGGTATGTTCACACGGTGTATTGCGGCGCATACAACACACCGTGTGTTTCAGGAGCTCGCGCTGATCAGTGCGTACCTTCATGGCGCACGGGGGGGGGGAGGGGGGGGGGCGGCATTGTTCGTGGCGCGTAATCACCATGAATAAATGGTATGTCACTTATTGTATTGCACGCGCGGGGGGATGAGGCGCAATCCATAGTTCTCTATGAGAGCTATGGATTACTGTAATTATGGGGCGCATTTCAGCGCATATAAAGCGCAATACGCGTCGAAATGCGCGCCAAAATAAGTCGTGTGAACATACCTTTAGGCTTTATTTTGATGTAATCTTTGCATTATACTTTTTTATTAATTTTTTTAATAATAGGAGGAAAAATATATATATTTAAAAATTATGGGTGAAATGTCCCAATACGTAGGCGCCGTTTTTTTGGGTCTATTTTGCGCCATAATACTCTTGACGCCATATTCTCGCCATATTAAAAACCCACACATTGTAATGCGCCTAAAAAGACTGAATTTCCATAGGGGAAGGGGGAAGCTATGTGCCTTATTGCCTACAGCACCAGAATACCTTGTCCTGGTCTGATGTATGAACAGTTGTCAAGTGACGTCTAGAAGAGAGTGAGCAATGACTATGCTGTAATTAGTAATAGAAACAGATCATGAGGATCCTGTCATATGCTGTACGGGGCACATGTTATATACACGATACCCGCTGCAAGAGGCATCACAAGATGACAGGAGGGAGCGCAGTATAAAGATGAATTCATTCGTTGCTTGCTATGACACAGCAGATCACACGGAGGCAAGTAAACACATTAACCCTTAGGCCTTCTTCACACTTGCATTTTGCATGACTTTTTTGGTAAAAACAACCACGTCAAACAAAAAAAAAAAAAAAAAAAACTGCCCGTGTTGATGATTATTTCCCCAAAATAGTGTGTGTTGGTACATACTTTTTAATGCTTTATTTTCTGATGTAATTTTTCCCCATCAGTAATCTTATGGCACATTACATGATTTAAAATGTGAAAAAAAAAAAAAGCGGCACCAAAAAAACCCCCCAAAAAAACACAACACACTTGTATCTTTTTGGAGCAGAAAAAAACTATGGTGGTTTAGGCTATGTTCACACGGCTTATTTCGGGGCGTCCGCAAATACATCCCGAAATACGTTTCAAATAATGAACAATTCGATTAGCATTGATTCCAATGTAAAATACTCCTCATCATTCACACGAGGCGTATTTTCGCGACATATTTGCGGGCGTAAATACGTCCGTAAATACGATCGTAAAATTAAGTCCCCTGTCACTTATTGAGGCGTATTTTGCAATGTTAATCCCCATAGTAAAGAATGGGGAATGTATTTACGACGCAAAATACGTGCCACACTTTGTGACACGCATTTGAAACTAAGTCCGTAAATACGCCTCGAAATAAGCCGTGTGAACATAGCCTTACGGGTAAAAAAAACCACCAGAAAATGTTTGTTTTTTTTAAAAACGCAACACGTTTGCATCTTTTTGGATTAGAAATAAACTATTGTGCTTTATGGAGAAAAAAACACCAGAAAATGCTTTAGAAAACGCAACACGTTTGCATCTTTTGGAGCAGAAATAAACTATGGTGTTTTATGGTGAAAAAAACACCAGAAAATGCTGAAAAAAACAAAACACAATACAACACCGACAAGCTGCATTTAAAAAAAAAAATCAACTGACCGAAAAAAAAAAAATCACCAAAATTGTTCAAATTTAAAAAGCAACATCCGTCGGCTGCAGTTTTGGCATAAAAACACAAATGAAAGAAAAACCACACCTAAAAACTCAACGGGTGATACCAGCCTTATACCACTGTTCACAAAGCACGCTGTGAATCATTTTAATTCTTGCATAGACTGTGCTGATGGCTGAACTCAAATAGGTGTTTGGAACAATGACCCAAAAACCATGACCTAGCTGAGCTCGTGTATGGGCTGCTCTCAATTAAGACTCAACATATTGAGAGATAATTCACTTAAAGGGGTTGTCTCACTACATTGATTCATCTTACCGCAGTCCTTTTTTCCTGTTTTCACTTTGAATTCAGGGGCGTTTACTGGCTTCTACTAGGCTGCAGTAGAAGCCAGGTCGGTAGCTATAGCGACCAGTGCTGGCAGGGCCCTTTTAGGAGAGATCAAACAGGGCTGTAGCTAAGCGACCTGAGGAGCTGATGCAGCCCATACAAGAGGGGATATCTAGGAATAGGTCGGACACTGTTAATGGACACATATTGCAAAGTGACTTGTTTTTGCAAGATCTTTAACATAAAAAGCAGCAATCCTTGTAGTGAGACAACCCCTTTAAGAGAGTTTTCCGGGATAAAAAAGCATGGATGCTTCCTTCCAAAAACAGCCCCACACCTGTACACAGGTAAAGTGTTGTAATACAGAACAGGCCCATTTAGTTCATTGTCGCTACACTGCTGGACTAGACATAAATCACGGACAGGCGTGGTGCTGTTTCTGGAAGAAAGTAGACATGTTGTCCTACAAACAACACACTCAAGCCCTGGCCACCTCCTGCCGCCTCCACCTAAAAATATGTTCTGAATCTGCTTCTTTCTTCACTTTGAATCTACTAAAATGCTGGTTCATCCCCACATCATTTCTCACCTAGATTACTGTAACATGCTTCTCTGTGGCCTCCCATCTAGCACTCTTACTCCCCTTCAATCCATCCTAAACTCTGCTATGCAGCTGACAACCTCTCTCCTTGTTACCCCTCTGCATCTTCCTGCGCTGGACACCCATTGCCCGGCTACCAACCCTAATATATAAGGCTCTCCAGAACTGCTCCTATCCATACATCTTGGTCTGAAAGGGGTAGTCTTACTATTCTTGATGAGCTTTAAACATATAGGCAAAGATTAATAAAGACCATTACAAAATACATTGCTGCAATCATTTTTCTTCTTTTAAGAGTTAGAGGATTTCTTATTTCCTGCTTGTGCACACAACTTTCCCTATTTACCATCCACCTCTCTATGCTCTAGCAGTGGCCAGGATGGTGATGTCACTCCCTGCTGTGTCTTATGAGCAGCACAGGAGCTTGTTTATGTTTCTTACTGACAAACATTAACCCTCTGTAGCCTTGTGCTGTGTTGTTAAAACCCCTCAATCACCAATGTCCCTTTAAGGGGCCGTTCACACGGCTTATTTTGGGCACGGATTCCAGCCGTATTGTGCGCCGTACTGCAGCGCTGGAATCCTTCCCAGCCATTACGGTAATCCACAGTTCTCATAGAGAACTATGGATTACGTCTCCTCTCTCCGCTCGGTGAATACAGCGAGCGGGGAGAAAGTGACATGTACATTATCCTGGCGGGATACGCGCCGTGGATAATGGATGTCTATGGGGCCGGGGAGCTGCCGCCGCCCCTTATTCATGCCGTAATTGCGGGCGAAATCCGTCCCGCAATTACGGCTTGAATAAGCCATGTGAACCGGCCCTAACAGGATCATCTAGGAATAGCAGAGCTGAAATGTCAGTTAATGCTGTAGAACCACCCAAATCCTGAACAAAGTGAGACAATAGACTAAACTCAGTAGGAGGCAATATAAGCCCCAGTGCTGCCTGGGAAAGATATCATATGTGCAGATAACTAATGAGCAGCAGCTCACACTCCCATCCACTAGGGGAACGTCTGAATGATAAAAAACTGCACATTGAATAAGTACCAGTTCACACCAGTATGCAAAAAAAGCACAATATCATACAAGTGGAGCGCACAAATTCAAAAATTCCAATAAGACAACCGCTCACACACCCACTATGCACGATGGAGTTGTTTGCTAGTATTATAATTGCATATAGATAAGGTGATAACATGGTTGCCACTTATACAGATACTTGTGGTGCACCATGCTAGATTATAGATGCCCTCCTAGTGGAAGGGTGTGTGAGCAACTGCTCATTAGTTATTATTACTCCCAGTTAGCATTGGGACTTATATTGCCTCCTACTGGGGTCAGTCTACTTACTCTCCAGCCATTGAGCTGTAAGTATGGTTTTTTTGTCTGTGTTTTTGAGTAAATAATTTTTCGGATTTTTTTTTCTGTAAATTGTTAGTGTAGGGACTTGCAAGAAAATGGGGATGCTCGATGTGGGTTTCGAACTCGCAGAAGATAGTGGCCGCTGTATCAACTAAGACCCCATATTTGACATTTTTCTAGTTTGTAATTTTTTGACCAAGATACTGGGGAGCAGAGGTTGTCAGTATTTTTGTTAGATACCGGAAATGTGCTGGACAGCCCGGCCATTCGAATAGTGGAGGCATCATAGGTTTTAAGCCAACATGGTGCACCACACGTATCTGTATAAATGGCACCTTTTGTATCATCTTATCTATATGCAATTATAATACCAGCAAACCCCCCCCCCCCTCATGCATAGAAGGTGTGCGAGTGGTTGTCTTATAGGTATTTTTGCATTTGTGCAGTTTCCACATGTATTATACTTTGGCTTTTTTGCATACTAGTGTGAACTGGTACTTATTCAATGTGCAGGTTTTTTTTAATCATTCAGTTGTTCCCCTAGTGCGAGGGTCTTCAAACTACGGCCCTCCAGCTGTTGGGAAACTACAACTCCCATTATGCCCACTGTTATCGATTATATAAATGCGTGATGGGAGTTGTAGTTTCCCAACAACTGGAGGGCCGCAGTTTGAAGACCTCTGCCCTAGCGGATGGGCATGTGAGCTGCTGCTCATTAGTTATCTGAACCTGTTATATCTTTCCCAAGTAGCACTGGGGCTTGTGTTGACTCCTACTGGGTTCAGTCTATTGTTCAGCCATTGAGCTGGAAATATGGTCTAGTGTTTATGGTTATAATTTCACAATGCAGAAGTCTAATCAGCAGAATCTGGTAAGTGTAAAGAAAGCTGTAAACCCCCCCACAGCAGAAAAAGATTAACCCATTATCCCTTGATGTTTTACTTGTCACTGCCTGGTCTGTTTAGTCCAAACCTGCGCAACATTGCAAGATGTGGGGGGCCAGACTACCCGAGACCACCCCTTAGACTGTGCCCCAAGCCAGTCAGTACAAGCCCCAAACTGGGCAGTACCGGCCACTTTGGGGACAGGCTTTACACAGGCCACTAGAAATGCTTTGGTGGGCTGTACACAGCCTGAAGGCCGTACGTTGTACAGGCCTGGTCTAATCTAATCCTCATCTAGGCATGTCCAGAGAATAGAACGATTATTAGGTCATTACCTACTATTTGTAACCAGACTACATAGAGATTGGCAGCAGCTGCAGTAAAGCGAGATTGGTCTCCCTGACATTCAGCAGTTATATCTCTTTACTATCACAGCTAGTAATTTTTATTGCAGAAGATTGCTAAAATAAACCAAAAAATGCTAAAAATTTCCCAAATTTTTTAGAAATATTGGTTTCTACAAAAATTCTTTAAGGAAATTTCCCTTCAAGTTTGTGTCATGCTCCGCCCCCTCACTAAGCATCTTGCTGTGTATCTATTTTGCCAGGAATGGCAAAAAAAAAAAAAGTGTCTTCATCCAAAATGAAAGAATGCAGCATTTTACCATTGATGAATCAAACTATCCCTTTTCATTTTGGATGGAGTTGTGCTTTAAAGGGGATGTATCGTGTCATCAGTTCGGCTGTTTTCTTGTAGCTTCATTTTCTCAGTTCCTCAAATCCAGGGGCGTTTCTTCCCCTCCCCTCCCAGGTGTTTTCTTAACTGAAGGGGGATGACATCATCCCCCCCTTCACTGTTTGTGGTCGCTCCCGGGTCAGTGTGTGTGTCTGAGGTCAGTGGGAGGGGATAGCACATCCGCCCCCTCTCTGTCTGAGTCCACATGTCACTGTGTCATTCCTCTCCCTATGCAGTCTTCTTTTGTAAGAGCTGTTTACATAGCACAGCCCTGCATTCAGTCTAGACAGTCTTCTATGAACTCAGAGAACTGATCTCTTCTCCTCTCACAGCTGGAGGTTTGTTACAGTAGAATCCAGTCTTCTATGAACTCATCCAGAGCAGCACAGATCTGTCTCCTTTCTATGTTTACAAGCAGCAGCATTAGGCACCGAGCACAATTCTGCTGTTTTCTGATTGTAGAAGCAGCTGCAGTGTTACTGTGGAGCTGCTGGCTGTATGGAGTGAAATGTTGCCGGCCCCTTTTTCTGAGTGAGAGAGGCAGGAATGCGCGCTTCCGTGAATACGACCGGGGGGCCAGACTGAATGTAAATTAGTAGAGCCGTCAGCCAATGAAATGAAAGGAGGTGGGATCCGACTGGCATTGGGGAACAGTGTTTACAGAAAACGAAGATAAGGGAGACAGTGAAAACAAGACATCCAATGACAAAATGACATCCAATTGCAAAGTTGCTTGTTTTCACTGTCCCTTTATTCAGAAGACCATTTATTGTAATGATACAACCCCTTTAAATCTGTCCGATAACAAAAGAAAAGCCATGGCTTTCCCCGATACTTCCAGGATCGCATCAGTCTTACATCACCGCTTCAGAATAAAAAACCACAAAAGGCACAAGATGTTTTTACAAATAAATAAATTATATATTAATCTTTAATTCTTGTACATAATACATGAAAGGACTTATATACAGAGCATATATTCTAGACAACTGTACAGACAATAATATTTACACCCTTCACAGAAAAATAGAAAAAAAAAAAAAAATATTTTAAAAGGTTAAGGCAGGGAGTTTTGATTTCAATACTGCAAGACTAGATTGGCTAATTTCTACAGGGTAAAAGGGGAGACGAGGGGTAGAATAAGGCCCTTCTTATTTAGTGGTAAAGAGTCAAGTGGGATTTAGACCTTCAATAAGGGTCAGTGGCAACAATGTTCTTCCAATCAACACCCCATAATAATTTATATTAGAATGGGTTACTTTAGAGGGGTCGTCCAGGCATGCTCTCCCACCGGATATAACATTGGGCTTGGTACTTAATGGGCCTTATGTAAGAAACTATCTAGAAGCAAGACTGTCCTTGTTGCTCATAGCAACCAATCAGAGCCCATAGCAACCAATCAAGGCTCATAGCAACCAGAGCCCATGGCAACCAATCCTCGACCATTGCAACCAATCAGATATCAGATTTTATTTTTCCAGAGAACTATATGAAATGAAAGCCGAGCTCTGATTGGTTGCTATGGGCAACACAAAGTCTTCCTACTAGACAGTTTTCATACACAAGGCCTAAGGAATATGTGTTGCCTTGACAACCTGACCACCTATCTGTCCAAGTCTGATCAGTAGGGAGAGTAGACCTAGGCAACCTCTATAATGCTAATACATACTCACCAACCCTTTGTCTCCTGAATCTGGGATTCACCTGAGATTGCCCAATTTCTGGGCGGGATTTGACCCTCCCGTTTGCATCCCAGTTTCCGTGAGTCTCCCAGAAGAAATAGCAGAGTTGGTGAATAGGTGGTGATAGGAGTCCTACAATTGAATCCCCTTTTATTAGAAAGAGTATAGAGACGGTGCAAAGAGTGAAGGTATACTTTGTGGGAAAATCTGTCTGTAAAAGTGTTAACTTTTCCTACAACGCCTCCACAGGTATTACTAAGTATTACACAGTGCCCATTCAAATCATTAGACTGTCTGTAATGCAGGACAGGTCAGGTCCTCCTGAAAAAGAGACTCTCTTTGCAACCACTCTTCACTCCGACCAAGAGATAAGGGTCCTGAACAAAGGACTCCCCTCAAAATTTCCTAAAAGGGTGTATTAAAATAGGTTTTGTGAACCCCTTTAATATGTACTAAGGGGCGAGTAGTTGCTAAGGGTATCTACCACCCCTCTAAGCAGGATCCGCCAATGCACACCCACTGATAATTTGACGTCCAGGTGGCTGCTAGACCATAACCGGACATCACATTTTGGGGGAAAGGGCGAGTTGAAATAGAAAGGTGGTCGATTCCATTGCCAATCCCACCATCAGTGGTGCCATAGTAGTGGGGTAGGGGATGGGGGCAACTAGACGTTTATTGAAGGTCTATGGCCTCTCTTGTAGTCAAAGTTGATATTTCAAGTACTAAATAGCAAATTAAGGCAGCGTGGTAACAAAACAGGCTCGTCGTCGTCTTCCACTGTAGGTAGCACCACTTAAAATTAGCTTTTATCATTGTAACCTTTTAAGGAGAATTAAAAGTTCAAGAAAACAGCCAAACGTCCCAGATTCCATAGGTCAAAACTTTTTCTTATAACTTTCTGCCGTCATACCCTGTTGGATACAGGCAGGTAAAAAAATAAAAATAAAAAAATTAAATCTGTGCAAATAAAAAGTGGCGACAAAGAAAAGCTCCAAAAGACAAAAAAAAAAAAAGTACTATACAAAGTGCAACGGGAGGATGGATTTTCAGAGAAATAAGAGGATCAAAAGCAATATTGTGGCGGCGGTTGATTAGGCACTTGTGGGTGATTCGTGGCCTGTCATGGCTTGCTACATTGGGAGGGCAAAGCCCAAAAATGGCTGTGCTCTCAAGCCCAGTATTAACCTCAAGGCAGTAACCACGTCTGACGCCCTGAGGACACATCCACATTTCCTTCCAAGCTTCTCTCCGCTCCTCATTTCTCTCCAGGTCCAGGTCTTTTTTAGTGTTTAAGAACAGTTTTGTGCTTTCCAAGCAAAACACCAGCAGGATCGTCCAGTCCTTCATAGTCCCGCAGTGCGTAGATATCTAATCCTTTCTCCAGTCTCTTCCCATCCCTCAATCAGTGTAGTCCTTCATTTCTGAGAAGTGGTTCTTGCAGATAGAGGCACGAGGCAGGAGATAAAATGGCAACAACACAAAAGTATCTTCATATAGAATTCCCACAAAAATATAGGAACTGCAGTCTATGGCCGCTGTGCTCTGTGGTTTGCTTAGTGAAGGAAGAAAAAAAAAAAAAGTGAAAAGTAAAAAAATAATCTGTCAAACTCCAGAGAGAGCTGGAGGGTATCGCGGTGTGGACGGGTACATTTTTGGGGTTTAGCGGTCATTGCCCCTGATCTATTTAAGCAGCAGAGTTTGAGGATAGGCACGTTCGGTTAAGGTTTCAAGCGATGTCGTCTTCCAAGCTCACCATCTGTCTCTGTGAAGATAGAAAAGTGGATCAGGGGTTTAGTTACCACTCGTGTATAGCACGGAGCAAAGCGCCAGCGTGTGGCATATATTCTAGCTTATGCTCTGATTATTGCCATACTCCAAACCTCTGGGCTTAGGAGTCCAATGGGCCGTTCTGCTCAGCGGAAGGTGGCCAATCAGTGTAGTACCGCCCACTGGACTCCCAAGACTAGAATAAGCAGGTGTTTAAATTATTAAAAATTCTAGCACTACTGAAGCTTTAAAAAATAAGATTATATACACCCAAAATCCAGGCCAATCTGTTGTAGAGAGCATGGGCGACATGTCCCAAGACGCAAACGCTTTTTTTTATCTATTTTGCGGCAAAAACACTTTTGACGCCATATTCTCAATGTTAATGAACTGTCGTACACCAAAACTAGGCGCATTATACACCGGGTACAACACATTGTAATGTGCTTAAAAATGATACGCTGTGTGCCTCCATAACACAATGCGCCTATTGAGGCGCATTACATATACTAGTAATGATACATTATGCGCCTCCATTGCACAATGTGCCTAAATTAGAGTCCCATTCATTACAAATAGCAACTTCAACCTGTACAATCTCACAAGCCATCTGACTGGCACAGCAACTCTCAGAAATATAAAGGGGGTCGTCTCTGAAAAGATACCTCCATTTCCAAAGTGGGAGATACTTCGGATGAAATATATGAACCTTTCACGGACTCGTCAGTTCTACCTCTGTTTTTAATAGTGTACAATCTGACAGTCTGTATGAAATGTCTCACAGCACTTTATAGATGTGTTGTTCTGCGCCAAAAGTAGACTCGGCCACTTTGAAACTGGTATGGATTTGTACCACAGTTTCGCGCCACACTTTGGCGCATTGTACCCCTCTGGCGAGATACACCCTCCCCCCCCCTCGCATCTTTGGCTCATTCAAAAGTGTCGTGTCTGGCACAGGCTGCGGCAAGTTTTGCAGTATGACAGTACATACATCTATAGAACAGGGCTACAACAGTTTGGTTCAAAGCACAAAAAGTGGCGCAGCCCCATTCATACACGTGGCCCTTAGCCCAGAGAAACCCTTGTCACTACTTAAAATACCTACCGAAGGATAGCTGTATCCGTCCTGACTCCGACATATGTGAATCTCATCATCTTCTGTTGTTTTCTGGTACACGGGATTATCGAAGTGAATGGTATTGGTGTTTTTCAATCTCCAGTTTCTCCACAGGAGAAAGCCTCCAAATGAAAGCAAGCAGATGAGAACTGGAAGAGAGCAAAGGCTGCGCTATTAGATTATTACATAAAGCTTACGTCCAATTTCCAGTGTTTTATAGACAAATAGGGAACTTGTGTTCATTGCTGCAACTGTACTGGCTTGTAGTTTCCAGTTCATTATATAAAGTGCAAAATCAAAGGTGTATTCCCATCTCAGTCACTTATAGCATATTGACAGTGTGCTCTGCTGTACTCACAGCTTCTACTGAAATGAACAGAGAGAGCTGCACATGCAGAGAAATATGAGGTCCCGTTCTCAAGATAGGAGCGGGTCTGAGAGGTGAGACCTGCTCTTATCATACACTTATGGCATATCCTATGTCTATGCCATACTTTCTGAAATGGGAACAACCCTTTAACTTGAATCTTTGATCAAAAGCATAAAACTCACCAACAGGGATGACAACGTAGATGGCGTTGGAACGTGAATGAGATTCTGCCGTCTCCATCTTTACGTCACTGTTCTCTATACCTGTAAACAAAAGCCATCACAAAATTCAGTAAAAACCTAAAACAGGAGACCTCACAGATACCGAATACTAAACTGGAATCCGTCTTTGCATCAAAATCTGATGTTTCTACTAAACTATTTGCTATTCGAAGCTGTACCTGGATGAGAATCTGTGTTGCTTGTAAATCCTGGTGTAGAAAGATCAGGGACTCTCTTTGCACTTTTGGTCATGCTTGTTCTAGTGGTTGCCGTAACAGTGGTTGTCGTCCTTGTTGTAGACGGTATGGGCTTAGTAGTAGAAGGCCTCCTAGGTTGGGTCGGGACAAGTTTTGCTAGAGTGGTACTCTTAGGAGTTGTAACTGGAGAGGTTGTTGTGGTGGTGGCAGGAGGAGAGGTGACAGAGGCTTCTGAAGAAGGTGGCTCTATGGAAACAAGAAAAAACACTTGTTAGATAATCCTACATCTTATTGAAGTTCACCATCGAGTTTAAGTCACAGCCTGCTTTTCTTTCACTTGGTCTCCTCTGGCTGTGGGTGGTTCTATAGCAGTGATTAGCATATTTAGCTTCTCTGTAACTAACTGAGCAGTTAGGGTATGTTCACACGGCGTGCTGGGTCCGTGTGATCATACGTTCTTAGATGCGTGTTTGGGTCCATCTAGACAGACCCAAACATACATCTAACAATGGGCAGTGTGATTTTACATTGCTCCATTTTATTTAAAGGTTTATTGAAATTTTCAAAATATAACAAAATGGCACATTATAGTATAGTAAACAGAGCAAGCTGCTACCAATATGAAGGGAGCCAAACCAAAAAGCAAGGGCATTGCTCCATTTTAAAACACGCATCAGCGTTCAGACGAGTGGTCACCGATGCGTGTCTCATTGCGTCTTTCGGATCCGTTCCAAGAATGGTCATGTCAATTCTTGGTTCGAAAGACGCATCAGGAGCGCTATATAAAACTATAGGGTGGGATCCTGCAGCTGCGTGTTGGATACGCGTTGTATCCGATCGCTGCTGCGTTTTTTGGATGTGATTTTCGGATCTAAAAACGCCATGTCCTTACACTGACAAGTGCAGAATAGCTATTTTTCAGTAAACAAAAGGCTCAGGAGTGAAAAATAATTGCTTATCTGTAACCAAAAGCTAATCTTGTTAGAGTTAGTCTGCTGGGAGTGAGCTCTCTGACCATGGTTACATCACTTCCTGCTCTAATCAGATAGCAGAGTTAAGGTCACGTTACCATAGAAACCCGTGTACACTCACAGCAGATAAAATCTGTCTCATCTCCTAAATAAAGTAAAATCAAAAGACCAATGTATTTAAAAAGTCTTTAAATTACTTGTCACTACATGTTGAAAGCTAATGTTTGTAGTGACAACCCCATTACTACAAAATCAGGCACTGATTGAAGGCAGCTATAAGCACATAACGTACCTTTCACACAGCTCCTCTTGTCTTGACCCAGGTGCTCTCCATCAGGACACACACAAGTATATTTGGCAGAATGTGCATTGACTTGTGGAGCGGGCAGACACATGTATTCACATCCTCCGTTTTCAAGATGAGATTGGCACCAATTTTCAGCTACAATGGACCCAAAAGCAAAGATTAATGATGCTTTAATAAAATCACAAAAGAGAATAATAACTATGGAACTATGATTTAGCACTTTGATGTACATCGATAGAATATGTCCAACTGCAGGTCAGTTTCTGCATAGCAAACTTGCAAATCCCAGCCGCATGGCTGATACTGTAATCTACTGTGGATTATCTGGGATGAAAATCTGCAGCAAATCTACCCCCCGAAATGTGGCCATGGTGCCAGCTTGACATGAACTACTTTAACTTAGCAGCATTTTGGCATCAACTATTAAATATATATATATATAAATATATATATATTATATAAATATAATATATATATATATATATATATTATATATATATATAGTTACATACATAACATGTACACTTCTCCATGTTATTCTTCCCAAAAACTGATGCAAAATACCAACCAAAGTGCTGCCAGTTGAAAGTGGCCATAAAGAAGAATCCCATTCAGCACTTATGCTTCTATAAATACTCCTACATGCCTTACCTTCA
This sequence comes from Phyllomedusa bahiana, assembly GCA_025379985.1. Lineage (NCBI taxonomy): Eukaryota > Metazoa > Chordata > Amphibia > Anura > Hylidae > Phyllomedusa > Phyllomedusa bahiana. The sequence goes on from JAODAL010001167.1 coordinate 18,388, forward strand.
GGCTGTCCCCTATTGTGATACAGGACAATGTCTTCTGGTGATAAGAGATCCTCAGCGACCTTCTTGATGTGTTCTCCGGTCAGCCTGTTGGCACTGAATATGGCTTCGTTGTCAATATCAGTCCAGAAGACCAGGTCCTTCAAGAGGTAAAACAAATGTTAAAGAACGTCGAAAGTGGAAAAGTACTGGCTGCTATGACTATTACAGCAGGTTCAAGTGGTGTAAGCGCAGCACAGAGTACACTTAGGGAAATACTTGGCATAAGTACAACTGATATCACCCAGAATTGTGCTTCCTCAGGTCCAGACTTATAAAGCACTGAAAAAATAGGTGCTACAGTTTTAGTCTATTGTCAAGAAGTCACTGAAAAATACTGAAACATATAGGTTTTAGTTTTTCCTTTCAATAAAAATAACTATACCTTGTAGATCATGCAATGTAACGTGTATATAGTCCACATATATTACTATACACTCTATTTCATTCGTATAAGGGACCACAACTGAAGAACAGAGACAGATTGAACAATATTACACACACATATATATATATATATATATATATAAGAGAGAGTGAGAGAAAAGACAGATATAAGCAGATGCATAGATAGATAGAGATATATAGAGATAGGGATATATAGATCTATACACACACACAGACATATAGATATATCTATCTATCCATCTCATACCTATCCATCTATCCAATATCTATCCATCTCATACCTATCCATCTATCCAATATCTATCCATTTCATATCTATCTCTCTCATACCTATCTCATATCTATCTATCCATCCATCTCATATCTATCCAATATCTACCTATCCCTCTCATAGCTATCCATCTTATATCTATCTATCCAATATATATCTATCGATTTCAAATCTATCTAATATCCATTCATCTCAGCTATCCATCTACCCCATATCCATCCATCTATCTATGTTCTTCAGTCATGGTTCCTTATAGGAATGTAAAAGAAGGTATAGCAATACAGGTGTAATATACATGTTGTCTACTTTACAGTGCGTGGTATAGTTATTTTGATTGAAAGGAAAAACTAGTTATGTTTTAGTATTTTTTAGAAGTCTAGAATTTGGTTTTTATTTTATAAGGAAGCTGCAAAGACTGACGTGAAAAAAAAAAATAAGACCTACCTCGAAGATGGTGAGGCCGAACGGGTGAGATAAGGAGTGTTCATCGGCAATGACCATCCTCCTGCTTCCTCCAGTAACGTCAATGCTGGACAGAGTGTGCAATTTGGAGTCCACCCAGTACAATCTCTGATGGGTCAGGTCTAAAGGAGAAAACATAACAGGTTATAAGAAGGAGGTTATTACAGACGTCCTATATTGGTTTTATCTAAACTAACATGCGTTCACACAGAGTTTGTCCTAATTGCAGTATTCATCTCCCGCCGCGGTGTATCGGCACGGTTGGGGCACGGTTTGGGGCACGGTTTACAGGGAGGTTTTCGCCCATACAAATTAGTAGGCAGGACTAAACCTGCGCCGAAAAGCACGGCGCCGAAGACTCCCTGTCAAGAATTGACAGGCGACTTCTCACACACGCCCGGCAAGACTGCGGCACCAAAGCTGCGCTGTGTGAATAGTAACGCGGTTTCCCATAGGAAACCATGTTATGAACTGGGGGCGTTTGGGGTGCGATTTGGACGAGGTTTTGGCCGCGGCAACCGCGCCGAAACCCGCGGCCAAATCCGCCGTGTGAACAGGACCTTAGACAGTTTTGATAAATGAGGCCCAAAAGCGACCCACAGCCTGCTGAATGGGATGAAAATAAATCATAGAGAAACCCTACGTCATGCACTACCCTTATTGCTAAGCAATAGTTCCTCCAATAAAGTTCACCCAATGCAGATGATAAAACACTCACCCAGGGTGATGCCATTGGGCCATTCAATATCACTGTTAACCAGAGTTTGTCTGACTGCTCCGTTCAAGCCACCTTTCTCAATCTTGGCAGGAGAGCCCCAGTCGGTCCAGTACATAAACCTGAAAAAGGTCAAGAGCGAAGATTAAATATGATCTGAGATCTACAACCTACTGCAAAACTAGCAGCAGGCTATAACAAAGAGACTCTTACTAGTGGTTGGAGGTCACAGCTCTCCATGTTAAAGGGCACCTGTCAGCTACTTTATGCTGCCCGAATGACGGACAGCATTTAAAATAGCTACAGGTTACTCGGCCCTAACCATGTGGTTTTTACCCCAAAATGTTCCCGGGTAACAACTAGTGAAGTTGTGCAGGGTATGGGGAGAAACCGCTGTGCCCAGGAGAGAGGAGTCCGATGTGAGGCTTCTCTCCGCCCTCTCTGCTTGACGAACAGCTCTTTCCCTATAGACAAACATAGGAGAGAACTGTCAGTCAAGCAGAGGGAGCGGGGAGAAGCCTCACATCGGACTCCTCTCACCTGGGCACAGCGCTCCTTGTACCCGGTCCAACTTCACTGGGTGTTATACCCGGGGACGCCGCATCGTTTCAGGGCAAAACTAACAGGATTAGGATTAGCTATGTCATGCTGCCCGTCGTCCAGGCAGCCTACAGTAGCGGACAAGTTCCCTTTAATAAGTGTGTTAACAGAGAAGACAAATATTCTTTACCCTTTTGTGGGATCCACCACAATATCTCGTGGTTTAGCCAGCCCCTCTCTGAAGAGTGTTTTTCGCTTGGAACCGGCGGTATCAGCCACAGAGATGCTGCCAATGGCAGAGTCTGTCCAGTATAGGTTGGCATGGACCCAATCTACTGCAATGCCATCTGGAGCTTGAATTTCATTACCAATCACAGTCTCGTGGTGGGAAAAGTTGTGAGCCTTGTCCATTAAAGCACTGCAAGGGTAGGAACGGAAAGGTTACTCTTCTCAGATCATGAATATTTAAAAAAGTTAAGCCAATGGCAAGCATGTGTATAATTTCATATATATATATATAAAAAGCAGAGTATTAAATGTGTATTAAAATGTGCATGGAGAATAAAACACCTTTTTTCATCATTATTTTCTGTAGTCCGACTTTACTTTGAATATATATATATATATATATATGTGTATATACAGTGTACATGTGTGTGTATATACATATGTTTGCGTCTATATATACAGTATACAAATGTGTGTCTATATAGACATATATATATATGTGTGTATATGTATATATATATATTATACACACACACACGTATAACACACACAGACACAATATATATATACTGTATATACAAACATATATATATATATATATATATACATACACATATGTATACTGTATATACACATACAAACATGTATATACACACACACTATATATATATATATATATATATATATATATATATATATAAAATATATATTACATACAATAATTACAACACACACACACACACATGTATACTGTATATACACATACAAACATATGTATATATACACACACACACATGTACACTGTATATACACACACAAACATATGTATATATACACACACACACATACAAACATGTATACACACACACACATATATGTACACTGTATATACACACACACAAACATATGTATATATACACACACACACAAACATATGTATATATACACACACACACATATATATATCACACATATACATACACACACCCACGCTCATTACCTGTAAATCTTCTTCTGAGATAGGTCAGACCAGTAGATTTTATTGCTCGCTATCTCCATATCCAGCGCCACTACATTCTTAAGACTTGGGATGAAACTCGTGTACTCGCTCCTGTCCAGCGTCATCTTCCTCACCTCATGGCGGTTGGTGAAGAAGAGGTAAGCCTCTGTTCCTATGAAGTGGAAATAAAAGCAACCTTACGAGCTGATCAAGGCCTTGTTAAACATGAGCTATTTTGTCGCACTTCCGATTAGAGGCGCATTTTGCCAGAGATCACGGGAAAATTGTACAACCAATCTGCAGCTACAACATCCAAAATGCAGCACCAATGTGGTGGTATAACTAGCGCCATTCCTTCCTTTATATTCTTCCAGGTGGGAACCAGAGCTGATGCCAAAGTGTCTCTGGCTCTGTAGGTCCTAACTCATTCATATATTACAGATGAATGGAAGGCTTTGAACAGAGCAGTGGACGAACATGTGCATTGCTCCTCCATTAAAAGTCTATGGGGCAGGAGATAGCCAAGTACAGTGTTCAGCCACCTCCGCCGGTCTCATAGACATTGAATGGAGCAGCAGTGCGTATGTTTGGCCACTGCTACATTTATGCAGCAAGGAAGGACAAGAGATTTAAGGGAATGGGGAATTGTAATGATCATGGAGGTCCCAGTAAACAGACGCTTATTGCCCATCTTGGGGAAAGGTGACAAATGTGTTTCATGGCACAACCCTTTAAGCGCTATAACAGCCTCAGGTTAACCTTGGCTCCTTCCATTGCATTTCTGAAGCTAAAACCTCTACAAACAGCCCCTTTAAGAAATCTTTTGTATGGTACTCACCGATGCCCTTGCAGGACCCAGTCATGGGATCGATTAGGTAACCCTCGTAGCATTCGCACTTATAGCTTCCTTCCAAGTTCGTACAGATATGGCCGCAGGTGTCGGGTATTTCACATTCATTAATATCTGAAGGGATAAGAGTTAGGGTTAAGACACTTACAATAGGCTTGTAATGCTTTGAAGAGGATCTGTGGCCAGTTCCCTGTGACATAACAATTCTGGAGCCTCTTCTCTTATCACTCTGGGTTGTGCTGTTCCTCTGTTATTCCTCCTAGAAACTTATCACTGAATCTGTCAACTGGGTGTTATCATTACAGTTTTCATGGTGTACTCCACAATTGGTAACACCCATCTGACAGATTCAGTAACATTTCTAGGAGGAATAACAGAGGGACAGCACAGAAGAGAGATAGAAGAGAAGAGGCTCCAGAATTGTAGGAGGAATAACAGAGGAACAGCACAGAGTTAGACTATGTTCACACAGGGTAATTTCGGCATGCATGTCACCACATATTTGCGCTCTAATACGGAGAACTATGGATTACGCCTCCTCTCCCAGCTCGTATTGTATGATTGTATTGTACGCGCGGGGAGATAAGCGACATGTCAATTATTCGCAGTGAATACGCGCCACGAATAATGAATGTCAATGGGGCTCGCCCCCCCCCGCGCTGCAGGAGTATGCGCATATTAGCGCGAGCTCCCGAAAGACACAATGTACTGCGGCGCGTACTGCACGCGCCCGCGGTACATCGTGTGAACATAGCCTTATAGGAGAAGATGCTCCAGAATTATTATATCACAGAGAACACAAGAATTTACTAAACCAGATAAGTCAGAAGAGGTTACAGATTTTCATTCATGTACACAGAATTCATGAATGGAGATTTATGCTACATGAATACAACTGGTGTAATGTAACCGTATGTAGAAAAGATGCCAATTTACCTTCACATTTCCTTCCACCAACAAGGCGATATCCCTCTGGGCACAAACACTCGTATCCGATCTTGAGGTCATTGCATATATGTGAGCAGCCTCCGTTTCTTTTCATACATTCATTTTCACCTGGTACATAGGAGATAGCGCCGTCGTAAATACACATTCAGTAACTTTGCGGCTGACGATGCAGAAGCTCCCGATGTGACGAGGGTTGTTATACTCACCACATTCTTTAAGTGGTTCATCTGACCAGTCTCTGCAGTCTAGGACTTCGTTACACACTTGGTCCATACGGATACATTCTCCACTGGAGCATCTGAACTTGTTGGGACCCTCACATTTTGTCTCTGGTTTGAGAAAATGAAAGATTTAACAAGGGGGGCGTCCTTAATGGCTAGAGGAAAGAAGATTATTACACACACAACATATACAAGCTGCAGACTATTGTTGGTCAAATAGCTCTCTGTTCAATTTGACAGCAAATTCGGCTGCATTAGTCACAAAACTCAGGTTCGGGACGTCCTGAATCCAAATTCTATTCTCCATGTGCTTTTTGGCCACTAGAAAGCACCTGCAGCAGCCAAACGCCTCAGAATTGCATAAGAAAACCATCAGACATCAGTGAAACATCTAATGCACTTGTGTGGAAACCCAGGGTTAGTCCAACACTAACCATAAGGAACATCTGTGAGAACTCTAGAGTTTGAGTAAGTTCAACACTAACCCTATGCTTAGTCCAACCCTAACTTGAGAACTCCAGGGTTAGGGTTAGTCCAACTCTAGCTTCTGTCAGAACTTTAGGGAACATGTGTGGAACTCCAGGGTTCAGGTTAGTTCAACCCTAGCTGTTGCCTATAACTCTAGAGAACATCGGGGAAACTGGGTTCGGGTTACTTCAACCCTAAGGTAAGTCTAACCCCAACTGCTGTCCTGACTCTAGGGAACATCTAGTGAACGTCACGGGGAGTGTAAGGGTATGTTCACATGATGTACTGCGGTGCGTACAGTACGTTTGTAAAGTTTTGCCCCCCACCTGGAAAGGATGGACTACAGGTGGGGGCAGTACATTGTGTCTTTCGGGAGCTCGCGCTGATATGTGCGTACTCTCGTGGCACGGGGGGGGCTGGCAGCCCGCCGGCCCCATTAACATTCATTACTTGCGGCGCGTATTCACAGCAAATAAGGGTATGTTCACACGGCTTATTTTGGGCCGCATTTCGACGCGTATTTCGCAGTGTACTGCGCTTAATACACGGGGAAATGTGCCCCATAATTACGGTAATTGATAGCTCTCATAGAGGACTATGGTTTAGGCCTTGTCCCCCCCGTGCATACTAGACGATCGTATTGGATGCAAGAAGAGATAAGTGACATGTCAATTATTTGCGGCGATTACGTGCCGCGAATAATGCATGTCAATGGGGCCGGTGGGCTGCCGCCCCCCCCCATGCTTCAGGAGTACGCGCGGATCAGCGCAAATCCCCAAACACCCAGCGTATTGCGGCGCGTGCTGTACACGCCCCAATTACGCCGTGTGAACAAAAAGTACCAAAAGTACCTGTTCCCTTGGGCATCTGGGGTACTCCAGGGATAGGGTTAGTTCAACCCTAGCTGCTGCCCTAACCTTTCCTATTCCCCAGATGTTCCCTCAGATTAGGGCTGAAGTGATGGTTCGACTAACCCCGGGATTTCCGAGATGTTGCACAAACGTTCTGTAGGGTTAGGATAGTTTTGTTTTTGGCTAACTTGCAGCAAAATTTGATTCTGGCCAATCGGAATCGAATTGCTAAAATTTGGGTGTAATTTGACATTACACAACATTAGTGTAGACCTGATCATGTGTCGCCAGGTACGATGCTCACCATTCAGACAGCCCATTTCATCACTCCGATCTTCACAGTCGTATTGTTTATCACACTGCCGGCTGCCATGGATGCATTTCCCGTTGTTACACTGGAACTGATCTGGGCTGCAGGTCGGTTTTTCTGCAATTAAGAACAGACCGGTATTAAGCCAAGTTTACTGTGTTGGAGCACTTTAGCTCCACGACCTGGTAAATAATCAGCTATCTTTAAATACCCGATACCTACCACAGTCCTTTTCATCCGATTTGTCCTTGCAGTCAAACCCTCCATCACACTTCCAGCTCATGTGTATACATTCGCCGCTACCGCAGTGGAACTCCAGCGGGGAGCAGGGTTTGTCCGTCTTGATCTGCTCCTTTCATTCACAGTTCTCCTCGTCGGAGGAGTCTTCGCAGTCAGGATCCCCATCACATGTCCACAGCTTGGGGATGCACATGGTAGCGTTCTTGCATTGAAAAAAGGATGGACTACAGGTGGGGGGAGGACAGGATTCTTCATCGCTGCTGTCGTTACAGTCGTGATCGCCGTCACATAGGAATTCAATGGAGATGCACATCCCGCTGCGACACTGGAACTGGTCATCAGAGGCACAGGGCTTGCGGGCTGTACAGAAAGGAAGAGGCCAAATAAGACATGGACCTATGTGTGGCCATATTGTGGGACATCCAGATACCGGTGTTGTTGGTAGCCTCTAGCCCCTCATTCTCACTATTATACTGTAGCAGAGGTATTAAAAACTTGGAACCGTGATTTTTTAAAATTTTAGCTATCAACTAGATACAGGCAGTCCGCAACTTACAACGTTTCGACTTACATCTGTGCCCTAGTTACAAACGGAGGCTTATGGGGCATGCTGGCACTTGTAGTTCCATAGCAGATAATAGCTGTGGAACGACAAGTGCCAGCATGCCACAGCAGCACATAAGGTGAAATTTTCTTAACAGGGGCACAGACAGCAAAACAAATGTAAAAACCCTTCCTTGCCCTATCCAAAACTGGGAAAAAAAAAAAAAAAACCTTAAGTGCTGGAGTTACATTTAATAAATCTACCTGTTCCGACTTGCTTACAAATTCAATTTAAGAATAAAGCTTTAGTCCCAATCCCGTTCGTAACCCAGGAACTGCCTGTATTGTGATACTCACAATGGTTTTCTATGAAAGGAAAGGAGCAAAACACAACACCTACCGCAGTCCTTCTCGTCAGAACCATTTTCACAGTCTTCTTGGTCATCACACCGCCATGACTTGGGGATACATCGGTTTGTCCGGCCACCACAGCTGAATTGTTCAGGACTGCAAGTCTTATGCCCGGTGGGAGAACGAGAACGTATTATATACTGAGTTATGAAGATATTTTATTCCCAGCTTTGTACCAGGATTCTCAAACACAGGGCCACAGGCTATATGAGGCCCCTGATGCTGTAATCTGTAACCTGGGGGGGCACTGGAGCTCCCAAACATCCACAGCAAAAAGCGTGACAATCATGGTAGTTTAACACCATAGAGCCATAGTCCATAGCGACCGCATCATGTAAGGGATGTGACATAGGGAGGGGCTGTGTCCTCCATTGACACCCCACCGTATGATCCAGTGAGCCAATAGTTGTTATGACATCTGGAGGTCTAACAACGGCCTCTGGGCTCAGGCTTGCTGACAGCAGGCATAATACATTGCAGTACAGTCACGTATTGCAATGTATTATAACAATGATCAAGAGATCTCTTAGTTCAGTCCAATATTGGGACAAGTTTAAAATATTTAAAAAAGGAAATGATACACACCAACCATTTCCAATTTCGAACTCCTATTTTTACAAAAAATAAAAAAAGTAAAAAAAACACATCACCTTTTCTCCTTATTTAATTCTTTTTTACGTGATAAGCATTGATAAAGGGGAAAAGTTGGTGTGCGCTTGACTTTTTTTTTTTATATTTATCTTTTTTTTTATTTTGTGTGTGATAAGCATTTATAGAGATAAATATATTTAAGAAAAAGTAACTCTTTCCCAATTAAAAAAAGGATACTATTCAAATAAACAAAAAATTATAAAAGGTGAAATTTAAAACAAAAATGTCCAACACACAACACCCTTTCTCCATTATAAATGGTTATCAAGCAAAAAAACTAGACAAAAAACAAAAAATGCCAACTTTTCCGCATTATAAATTCTTATCATACAAAAAAAGGTTTTTTTTTGTTTTTTTAACAACTACACCCTTTCCCCATCATAAATGCTTATCACACAAAAAAATGTTAGAAAGATTAAATAAAAAGCAAAAAACAAACAAACAAAAAAAAACACCTTTTCCCCTTTCAATTTTATGGACGTCATGAAAAAATAATTTAAATAAGAAGCGACTGCGTTTTTTGCACAAAACGTGAAAAAAGCTGTGGTCCTAAATCGGGAAAAAAAGGGCAATTTCATTTTCGTTACAGTGTAGACCTAGCCTAAAAGAGGAAAAAAAAAACCACATACCACCCTTGCTCCATTATAAATGTTTATCACGCAATTTTTTTTTTAATAATAAAAAACTAAAAGCGAGCACATCCGGCATTGCCCTGTGTGTAACGACCAGGGCAATAATTCTTTACTGTATTGAATTTGGAAGGTTGTGACCTGCCACAATTTGTCTATGTGTGGCCCATTTAGCCGGCTGAGTTGGAGTTGGTCCCTACAATGTCTAGGGCTTGTACTTACGACAGGTCTCGGCAAACTCGTCAGAGCCGTCCCTGCACTCCTCGCTGCCGTCACAGACCCACTTGTACGGGATGCATTTCCCGTCGTCGCATTGGAACTCGTTTCTGTCGCACTTGGTGACCCCTAGGAGAAGATAAAGCAAATGGTATAAAATGCAACAATAAACTGGTTTCCTAAGAACATAACATAATAGCCTAAAACACAAATGCGATGCGAGGTGCTGGATCCTTCGTAGAGAAGGCGCAGAGGTGTAACATCATCTGGCGGTATATTAGTCATAAATGACGAGATAAACGTTGCTCACCAATTTGCATAGTGCTCTGCACGTGTTTCACTGCTGGGCTGAAGTCCACAGCAACTTGCCGCACGGTTCCTAGGCTCCCAGCTCGACATACAGCAAAGATAAATGCAAGATGGAACCAGCGAATCTTCTGTGATAAAATCAAGCCTTTATTTTCATCCGTAGATACAGAGGGCACAAGGAATAAAACCGACGCGTTTCGGGCGTTTAAAATACGTCCTTTGTACTTCGTTGGCACCCCAGCTGTCACCACGAGTGGCCATGTCAGGGGTATCAACCTGGGAGTTCCCCAGAGCCAAGTCCATCTTGCCTTGCAGTGGGCTTTGGTAAGAATTGGGAAGGCATAAAGATGGTGGACGCCCCAGGGCACATGCCCTGTGGGCCTCCCTATAGTTGCTTTCACTGCAGCTATATAAAGGTTACCGTGAACAAAGGCGAAATGTAACCGCCCAAAACGCGTCGGTTTTATTCCTTGTGCCCTCTGTATCTACGGATGAAAATAAAGGCTTGATTTTATCACAGAAGATTCGCTGGTTCCATCTTGCATTTATCTTTGCTAGCGGTAAATTGCACCACATACTTGGAGAATATAACACCGTAACATGGGGCTGTGAGAAGGAAACATGCCTGGAGGTGAAGCACAGGACGAGCAGCAAGAAGTCAGTACGTTTATATATATATATATATATATATATATATATATTCAGGACCTGTTAGGCCGCCTTGAGCCTCTGCACCGGTTACATAGCTGAGAGCTAGGGCTCGGTGGGGCAGTGGAAGATCTTGACCCTAAGCAACGCCTATCCCTGGCTGCATTTTACCAATTTCACCAATCATACTTTTTACCCCCTCCAATAAAGACAAGAGCCACTGATTGGATATAATTGGCCACAGCAGCCATTTTATTAACAGAACAAATAAATAACAAATGACAAATGCGAATGAGTCTATAAAAACTACCCATTCGCCCTAAAATCCCCCAAAATCCATCTTGGGGCTGAGGTCCTTGGAGCAATGCCAAAAACCGGAACAGAGTCTGGTGAAAGTCTTCCAACACAGTTTACCCCCAGCCGTCACCCCCGGCTTCAAGGGCACCAAAAGCCACCTCAGGCGGCTAACTCTCCGTTACCTGCTCCCAAGGACGCTGCCCTGTGGAGCCCCAACCTTCACCAGCCCGGTTCCCCCAAAACTGGGAGCAAGCAAAGCCTGACTCCCCCATAACTTTTACCGCTTCCAAGGACCCCAACCCGCCCAAGCCACTGTGACAATTTGCCACCTTTTTGTAAAATAGCTTCTAAAACATCACCACCAAAGACTGTCCAAACCACAGAAAAAAGGGGAGGGAGGGTGGGACCAGGTTGAATTTTCCAGCCGCGCGTCTGTTCCCGCGCCCCGCGATCTCGGCTATATATGCCGACTCCTCCCCTCGCGTCACCCTTAGCTCCGCCCCCTAACCCTGCGCAACGGCCTGCGCGCCGGGTCATGTGGGGCCTCCCACTATGCCTGGGCTCCCGTGTCCGGCCCCGGCCTTGATGCGCGATAACAGAGATTTAATGCATAAAAGATGAGAAACAGCCAAGATCATATGTAATGAACATGGAGACCGCCTCAGGTGATGGACGTCTCCAGACAGTGTTGATGGTAAAGCGGCAGGTAAACAGGTAAATTGAACGCCCCCACAGTTCTGTAGGACTAGGATCAGAACAGCCCAGCTGGTAAAGGCAGCGGTCATGACCGTATTATATTCGGGAATTGCTCATACCGCAATGCTTCAATACCATACATAAAAGGGACTGACAAGAGGAGCTCCAGTTTAAACTTAGTGTATGTTCACATGATGTACTGCAGCGTGTATAGTATGCGCCGCAGTAAATCGTGTCTTTCGGGAGTTCGCGCTAATACATACATACTCCCCCGGCACGGGGGGAACGGCGAGCATTGACATTCATTACTCGCTGCGCTTATTCGCCGCAAGTAACTGACATGCCACTTATCTTCCCACGCGTACAATACGTTCGTTATTGTACGCGCAGGTGGATGAGGCGGAATCCATAGTTGTCTATGAGCACTATGGATTACTGTAATGTTGCCGCTATTTTACACTACCCTTAGGCAATGTTCACACGGCTTATTCAAGCCGTAACTGCGGGACGGATTTCGCCTGCAGTTACGGCTTGAATAAAGGGCGGGACGGGGGTAAGGGGGAGGGGGGTGCCCGCCGGCCCCATAGACAATGCATTGTTTACGCCGCGTACGCGCCGTAAATAATGTGCATGTCACTTTCTCCCCCCCGCGACGGATTCGCCGAGCGGGGGGGAGCGACGGAATCCATAGTTCTCTATGAGAGCAGTGAATTACCGTAATGACAGGGACGGATTGGAGCCGTACTGCAGCGCAAATCCGGTGCTCCAATCCGCGCCCAAATAAGCCGTGTGAACGAGGCCTTACAGGGACTTTCCACTTTAGACAATCCCAATTTGTTAGAAGGATTTTTGACAGCAAGACGACTACGTGCTAGGGAACTCCCAGCAGTGTTCTGTAAAGAAACCTACATACACATTCCAATAGCAGCAGCACACTATTAACTAAAAAAAATCTAAAGGCACCTAAGGAGAGGTAACGTTAGTGTAGGTTCCCACCTGTATTGAGGTCCCCTTGCTGATTGGGAGGTGGGCTTAAGCAGTTTTGATCAAAAATGTGAACTAAGAACCTCAAAATTTTTTCATGTATCCTAATTAGCAGAAATGCTTTTTCAAAAATTCCTATGCGCCTTTTGATAGTTTTTTAGTTAGAGGTGTGCTGCTGGTATTGGATTGTGTATGTATGTTGATTCCGCACCAGTGTGCATCTATGCTAATGTTTTTCAAAAAAGTCTTTTGGATGTGCAGAACCAAATATTGTTGTCTGTAAAGAAACCTGACATGTCTGAATGGGGCTGCGACAGTTTTCTGCCCCGTGCGTTGAGCCAAAAAAACCTGTCGTAGCCCTGTTCGATGTATGAACAGTCGTACGTCCAAACTTGGTGCATTATGCGCCAAACACAACACTTATGAATTGACCAAATATATGCAAGGCAAGGCATGGCAAACCACACACCAGATTTATTCATTCACTTTCACTCTCCCCGGGAAGAAGTGACGTGTCGATTGTTTTCCCCACCCCTGGGCGAAGACATAAGAAGCCAGAACAGAAGAGCCACCTCTATTAACTCAGGATTCCCTAATATACTGTATCAAGATGGGTTCCATAAACTGGAGAAGCCCTTTAAATGCAGAATAAGCTATAATACAAGACAGAGGGACGTGTATTCATTACACACAGGAGTGGCTAAGCTCTCGCATACCACCAGCATAGTCAGCCCAGTCTATTCCAGTCTCTCAGGGGAATGAAAGCATTTTCGTGTGGGAGGAGGAAATATATGATACTGAGCGTGTGCCAAGACTTCCTTGACTTAGAAGCAGAATTTACCAGAAGAGCGGTCGCTTCTCGTTTCCGTCCACCTTTACGACAAGTTACAACATCCTGGAGCAGCCTCGTCTTTGCACATTTCAGATTATACCAGTCCGGGAATGGCCTCATGTGTGGACTGCAGCTTTTTATACATATAGGGACACATATCCTCATATTGCCTTTGTTGGAAGGATATGGTGAGGGGTGTATATAAAGAGAAGTGGGGCTGTGCACAAAAATATCACAACTGAGCCACCATACCGAAACTACTTGTGACCTTCACCTCTATGTAGGTTGACCTCTTTTCCTTTTAACACATAGTTGTCAACTTTTGAAAATGGAAAAGCAGGTTAAAGAGGGCGGCGCGCAAAAATTTGCATGGACACGCCCATCTTTTTGCATGCCACGCCCCTTCAAAAAGCCACACCCACTCCGCCTCACTGCATAATGGCTTTGGAAGAAAGCCAGGTAGATGCCCTTATAGCCAGGTAGTAGGCCCCATACCCAGGTAGTGCCCCTTACAGTCAGGTAGATGCCCCCCTTTGTTAACCAGGTAGTTGCCCCCTTTAGTAGCCAGGTAGTTGCCCTCTTTAGTAGCCAGGTAGTGGCCCCCTTTAGTAGTCAGGTAGTGGCCCCCTTTAGAAGCCACTGTGCCCCCTTTAGTAGCTAGGTAGATGCCCCCTTTAGTAGCCAGGTAGATGCCCCCTTTAGAAGCCAGGTAGATGCCCCCTTTAGAAGCCAGGTAGATGCCCCCTTTAGAAGCCAGGTAGGTAGTTGCCCCCTTTAGTAGCCAGGTAGTTGCCCCCTTTAGTAGCCAGGTAGGTAGTGCCCCCTTTAGAAGCCAGGTAGATGCCCCTTTAGTAGCCACTGTGCCCCCTTTAGAAGCCAGGTAGAGTCCCCCATGTAGTTAATAAAAATAAAATAATAAATTCCACTCACCTGACCAGGCTCCTGCAGCTCCTGCCCGATCTCCTCAGCGACGCAGGGGAGTGAGTGCAGCCGCGCGTCATTTCCCCTTCGCCGCTGACCTGTATGTAGAGCGCGCACAGACGCCGGACATACAGGGGGAGGAGGGAGGGGGGAGCGATCCCTCCTGCCTCCTCCCTGCACAGCGAGACTCCGGGCGTGTGAGCGGCTGCTGCGGCCGCTTCACCCGCCTGCAGGAGCGGCCCGGCGTCGCCAGAGTAGTGCATCAGCGCTACTCTGTCGCCGCTGCCATTTAAAGAGCCCCCGCCGCTTGCTGGCGGCGGGAGGAATGCCAACTCCCCCGGGAGGGCGGAGGACCGCCAAAAACGGGAGAGTTGGCATGTATGTTTTAAGATGGTCCTAAGCTTGGTGCATATAGGGACACTGTTGGATTGAGGTGCCTGCGCCCACCAGCAAAGACAACCCCTGGAGCCCCACCAGCGGGAGACGACCGCCTGGAGCCCCACCAGCGGGAGACGAACGCCTGGAGCCCCACCAGCGGGAGACGAACGCCTGGAGCCCCACCAGCGGGAGACAAACGCCTGGAGCCCCACCAGCGGGAGACGAACGCCTGGAGCCCCACCAGCGGGAGACGAACGCCTGGAGCCCCACCAGCGGGAGACAAACGCCTGGAGCCCCACCAGCGGGAGACAAACGCCTGGAGCCCCACCAGCGGGAGACAAACGCCTGGAGCCCCACCAGCGGGAGACAAACGCCTGGAGCCCCACCAGCGGAGACAAACGCTGGAGCCCCACCCAGCGGGAGACAAACGCCCTGGTAGCCCCACCAGCGGGAGACAAAACGCCTGGAGCCCCACCAGCGGGAGACCAAACGCCTGGAGCCCCACCAGCGGGAGACAAACGCCTGGAGCCCCACCAGCAGGAGAGACAAACGCCTGGAGCCCCACCAGCGGGAGACAATCTCCTGGAGCCCCAACAGCGGGAGACGAACGCCTGGAGCCCCACCAGCGGGAGACAAACGCCTGGAGCCCCACCAGCGGGAGACGAACGCCTGGAGCCCCACCAGCAGGAGACGACCGCCTGGAGCCCCACCAGCGGGAGACGGGTTTGAAAACTTAACCCTCATCTTCTCCCATTGATTTTAATGGGAATTTGCGATCGGATCGAAACGGTTTTCTACAAAATCGAGATCGACTCGATCTAGATTTTTGGAAAATCGCTCAACACTAGTCCAAAGCATGGTGCATATGGGGGTCCTAAGCAGGGCGCAGATGGGGGTCCTAAGCATGGCGCATATGGGGCTCTAAGCATGGCGCATATGGGGGTCCTAAGCATGGCGCATATGGGGGTCCTAAGCATGGCGCATATGGGGGTCCTAAGGAGGTTCACAATATCAACAGGAAAGAGCAATGAGGAAAACCTTATTTTGGCCTCCACTGCAAAACATCTGAAATATTCACGTGCCTCATGTTAATCAGGGTGCGGCCATAAAATAAGGGTCACAAGACCCATCACTGAAGACTCGACAAGACCGGATTCATTCTTCATGCCACTTTCATGCTACATCATAGGAACATATAGTAAGACTGTAACTGATGCTATTTTATCCTGGCCTCTATCAGTAAGACGAGGGCACCGTGTAATATTTCACCACCTAAGAATTCCAACCAAGTGCGACACAAATAGCATCTGGTTTAAACATTAGCAGAGGGGCACGGACGCCCACATGTGAACTTTACCCTGCATTCAGATCAATAATCCAGGACCAGATCAGAAATTTATTGCAGAGCAAATATAATAAATATACACGGTCAGAAAGTCAGTACCCCCCCCCCCCCCCCCCCTCCTAATAACTTTAATGCAAACCTGTCAGGTGGTTTATGTTGCCCTATCTGAGAGCAGGATCTGATAGAGGGAAAGGAGCTGAGCTCTGTGATATATAGGGTTATATGACAGAAGGAGAGGAGATGATCTATGTGATATATAGGGTTATATGATAGAGGGAGAGGATCTGAGCTCTGTGATATATAGGGTTATATGATAGAGAGAGGATCTGAGCTCTGTGATATATAGGGTTTATATGAAAAGAAAGAGAAGCTGAGCTCTGTGATATATAGGGTTATGATAGAGGAGGATGAGCATGGGGTACATAGGGTTATATGATAAGGACGAGCTCTGTGATATATAGGGTTATATAATAGAGGGAGAGAAGCCGAGCTCTGTGATATATAGGGTTATATGATAGAGGGAGAGAAGCCGAGCTCTGTGATATATAGGGTTATATGATAGAGGGAGAGAAGCTGAGCTCTGTGATATATAGGGTTATATGATAGAGGGTATATGATAGAGGGAGAGAAGCTGAGGTCTGTGATATATAGGGTTATATGATAGAGGAGAGAAGCAGGGCTCTGTGATATAGAGGGTTATATGATAGAGGAGAGTAGCTGTGCTCTGTGATATATAGGGTTATATGATAGAGGAGAGGTGCTGAGCTCTGTGATGTATAGGGTTATATGATAGAGGGAGAGAAGCTGAGCTCTGTGATGTATAGGGTTATATGATAGAGAAGACTAGCTGAGTTCTATGAGGTTCACGTTAAGACACATACAATTAAATTGATAGCCATTGTATGTGACTAATTAATATATATGGATATATTTTGAAAGAGATGCGATTTCTTCCTTTCGACATCCTGCCCTTAGATTATAAGGATGCTATACAATCGTGTGGCTGACCAGGATATACGTCGTAACATAAAGGACAGCGTTTCACAACCAATATTACTTCATCTATGTGGTGATCATGAAACGTAAAGTCCAGCACAAATTCTGCGTCATTTATTTCTACATAACGCTAATGTTGAGAAACTCAAAGCCGAGAAAATCTACAGTCAGCCCCAATCTAAAATGGCTGATAGCAATGGGCGGGTATCAGAGATGATTAGACTGCAAGTCCCTTTAAGAGTCCATTCACCTTGTCAGACTCCCTCACAATGGCAATGTCCTCGTCACCTCTGCTGCATATGATAAGGTTGTATATTACATAGGCACGTGCGTTATAACTGTGATACATCGCTTTTACCTGTACCGCCTTATCTCCCCTCATGTACTGTGACTCACACAGGCGTGCTTTATGTTACTCAATAACACGACAATTATGAATCTGGGATTATAACTCTAGGAACCTAGGTAGCAAGGGTTTAATCTATTAGAAGTTTGGGCTGAATATCGGCCAAAATTATCTTTTATTAGGGCGCACAAAAGGTTTGTCAGCATCTCCCCACATAAAGGGGATAATACTGAAAGTGAATGGTCACACGAATTATCCTTCATACGACCATTCACGCCATCCAAAATTATGCAGTGTAAAGACTCCTTTAAATCCAATGTAAAAGGAACAGCAATTCTAAAGAAAATGATGCTAGACTCCAGACTTCCTAATATGTAACAAATACAGTATATACAGTACAGTCTCAGAGAACTATGGATTACGCCTCCTCTCCACGCTCGTACAATACGATCGTATTGTAAGCGCAGGGAGTTAAGTGACATGTCAATTACTTGCGGCGAATATGCGCCACGAGTAATGCATGTCAATGGAGCGGCAGGCTGCCCCCCCCCCCCCCGGCGCCGCGGGAGTACGCACATGTTAGCGCAAGCTCCCGAAAGACACGAAGTACTGCGGCACGTACTGTATGAACATACCCTAAGGTAAGGTGAGAGGCCTGATTGGCTCGATTGAGAGGTAAAGATAGCATAGGACTGCCCGATTTTGAGATCACGTTGAAAGTCGTGGGCAGCTTAAACATCTTTTGATCAAAATATGTGAACCGAGAGTCTCAAAGTTTTTTCATGTAACATACCCTAAGGGCACGTCCCCACTGTACGGGTTTTCGGACGGCCTTTCAGCCGGTTTGCGGTTTTTCAGACCGCCTGAAAAACCGGCCGCAAATGAGCACAATTGTGCTCTATGGAAAACCCGTGCAGCAGTCCCCACTGCACGGGTTTTCTGTCCGGCGGTTTTTCCGCCCGCGGGCCGCTCAAAAAACTTTGAGCATGTTCATTCTTCCGTCCGGTTTCCAGACGGAATATGAACACCTCAATGGGAGGGCTGTTCTCCGCTCATCGAGGGGAAAAGCCGTCCCCCCCGCGGCCGGGGGGACGGCCGCAAAACAGGACAAACACCGGTCGGGTAAACCGACCGGTATTTGTCCGCTGCCGTGGGGACGCAGCCTTAGGAACCTTCGGAAAACCTGCAACAAACTCTCTCCCATAGACTTCAATTGAAAAACTGCCCTGCAGTCCCCACTGAACGGTTTTTCCACCAGGCAGTTTTTCAGACCGCCGGCGGACTGCAAAACATTGAGGGTGCGTTCACACGGCAGTGGACAAATACCGTTTGGTTTACCTGGCCGGTATTCATCCGGTTTTGCGGCCGTCGCGGTGGGGTGGGGGGGGGGGGTGCGACGGCTTTTCTCTGCGATGAGCGGAGAAGAGCCCTCCACCCTCCCATTGAGGTGTTCATTGAGGAAGCCGGACGGAAGAATGAACATGCGCAATGTTTTTTGAGCGGCCCGCAGGCGGAAAACCCGTGCAGTGGGGACTGCTGCAAGGGTTTTCCATAGAGCACAATTGTGCTCATTTTCAGATGGTTTTTCAGGCGGTCTGAAAAAACGCAAACCGGCTGAAAAAATGGTCGAAAACCCTTGCCGTGGGGACATGCCCTAAGGCTATGTTCATACTGCTTAATTGCGGGGCGTAATTACGCCCCGCAATTACGCCGTGTGGATGGGGGCAGGGCTGGAGCGGGGGGCCAGCACCTCGCCCGCCCATAGAATATCATTACTAGTGGCGCGTATATGCCGCTATTAAATGACATGTCACTTCTCTTCCCCCGCGGCATATTTGCCAAGCGGGGAGAGGAGACATAATCCACAGTTCTCTATGAGAACTGTGGATTATCGTAATGACCGGGACGTATTCCAGCCCGTAATTCACGCAGTACGGTGCGTATTACGGACTGAAATACGTCCCATTTTAAGCCGTGTGAACATGGCCTAAGGGTGCTTTTACACGGAGTGTTTTTGGTGCAAAAAGGCACAGCAAATAATGCTGTACATTACTGCATCAAAAAGGCTCCGTGTGAAAGCAACCTAAGGGTATGTGTAGACGGCGTCTTGGATACGTTTTTGCAATACGCAACATGTACTGCATCAAATGCATCCAAAAACCTACCATAACATGCTGTACGTATTTGGATATATTTTTTGGACTGCAAAAATGTATTCTTATCAATTCTTTGAACACATCCATTTAATGCAATGCAAAACGGTAAGTAACACACACATCGTCTAAATCAGGGGTCCCAACTCCAGTCCTCAAGATCCACCAACAGGTCATGTTTTGTGGCATTTCTAAGCATTGCACAGGTGATATAATTATGGTCAGTGCTTTCTGTGGGAGATCATGAAAACATGACCTGTTGGTGGATCTTGAGAAATGGAGCTGGGGAACACTGGTCTACACGATGATACGTATTTTACATTGAGGTCAACGTAATAAAACTTGAACATTGTTAAATACATACTGAATTATGTTTTTTTCGGTGCGTGAAACGTACCCAAATACGTATTTAACAAACGCGGTGTGAATATACTCTAGTAAGAGTTTTTCTACAACGTATGATAGCCTAAAGCATCTTTCGAACACAGCCCCTGTGATGACAAGTTGCGATAAACAGCAGTAACGTCTGGTTTTCAGATGTTTAGGTCTCGAGTTTTGAACATAGACGCTGTGTATATATACTGTACGCCAGACACAGATAAGTTATATTCTCAGTCAGGGTTAAAACAGAAGCCCTGGGAACCATAGGGTGTGGCTCATCGAGACGTTACTGCTGACAGACTGGGCTAGAGAAAGTTGCAACGTGGACGGCTCCAAGACGTCCAAATATTAAAAAGCCCGCTGGCCCCACAGACATGCATTGCTCGCGGCGCGTAAACGCTGCAAGTAATTGACATGTCACTTATCTACGATCGTATTGTACGAGCTGGGAGAGGATGCATAATCCATAGTTCTCTATGAGAGCTATGGATTACCTTAATTATGGGGTGCATTTCCCTGCATATTAAGCGGAGTATGCCACGAAATACGCCCCAAAATAAGCCATGTGAACATACCCCACGGGCATGTCACTTCTCTCCCCGGGCGTACGATACGATCGTATTGTACTCTCGGTGAGACGCGTAATTCATAGCTCTCTATGAATTACCGTAATTGTGGCACGCATTTCACGCCGAAATGCGTGCGCAAATACGCATCAAAATAAGCCATGTGAACATACCCTAAAGATAATATAAGGGGGTACGCTGTTTTTTTCTCCCCTGGGAGCGGTCTTGATGCCCTTTTGATCAAGGTCTTGTGAATATTCCTTCAAAAGTTAGGACGAGGGTCACATTTAAAAAATGAATTCTCTTCTCTCACAATCTCACTCTTATCTGGTGACCTAATATTGAGTCATAGGAAATTTTATTTAAATGTGGGGATTTTTTTTTTATTTTATTTTTTTAGAATTTATCCTTCAGGGTTAATTGAGATATTAATCTAATGTTATGCTTCTTATAAATACCCAACCTTTTAGCTGCGCGTGACCCGAGCACCGGGAAAATTTGTAGTAAATATCTCTAAACTAATGGATTATACCAGGACAGCGACATTTTACTATAGTCATAGTGGGGCTCAACTGGACCGTACAGGGGATGGGATGTTTGTTTAGTTGTATATGTCGATATATTATTATAGATTATTCTTCTATCAGAAAATAATCTATAATCGGATGATAACGTCATGATCTATCGGAATGTATTGACTCTCTCCTTCAATCCGTGAAGAAAAGTTGCAAGATGAACAGGTCAAATTGCTCTTTATAGGGTAAAAAATTACATTAAAGCTATGTTCACACGGCTTAAAATGAGACGTATTTCAGTCCGTAATTACGCGCCGTACTGCGCGAATTACGTCCCAGTCATTACGGTGATCCACAGTTCTCAGAGAACTATGGATTACGTCTCCTCTCCCTGCTCGCCGAATACGCCGCAGGGGGAGATAAATTACATGTCATTTTCTAGCGGCGTATACATTATTGTATAGTCATGTCATAGATTGTCAGCTCTTGTGAGCAGGGCCCTCACTTTGGTCAATGTCCGATTTCGCCTGCTCTATGGAATAGGTTGGCGCTATATAACAATTATAAAGAATTGGTCAATCCAATCGCAGTCTATTCTTTGCAATGTATGGGATCAGCATCCCGTAGTAAAGAAAAAAATTCCTGGTCAAACTTTGACGTTTAAGCTTTATTAGGGTACAAGCATATGTTCACCTCAAATCTTGAGGTATTTACCTCAGCTGTGACGTAGTAAACTATGGCTGTATGTATATACCGTGTTTCCCCGATAGTAAGACACCCCCGATAGTAAGACGTAGCGGTGTCTTAGGGAGGGTCCCTAATGTAAGACGTACCCCGAAAGTAAGACGTAGCGCGGCCTGATGACGTCATTTGCCTGGGGCCGGGATGAGCGCGCGGGAGGCCGGAGCAGCGGGGAAAGCCAGGTAAGTGTTTTTCTGCCTACAGCCGGCCCTATACCTGCCTACAGCCGGCCCTATACCTGCCTACAGCCGGCCCTATACCTGCCTACAGCTGGCCCTATACCTGCCTACAGCTGGCCCTATACCTGTCTACAGCTGGCCCCTATACCTGCCTACACCGACCCTATACCTGTCTAACAGCTGGCCCTATACCTGCTTACAGCTGGCCCTATACCTGCCTACAGCTGGCCCTATACCTGCCTACAGCCGGCCCTATACCTGTCTACAGCTGGCCCTATACCTGCCTACAGCTGGCCCTATACCTGTCTACAGCTGGCCCACTACCTGTCTACAGCTGGCCCTATACCTGTCTACAGCTGGCCCTATACCTTCTACAGCTGGCACTTATACCTGCCTACAAGCCGACCCTATACCTGTCTACAGCTGGCCCTATACCTGCTCTATATAAGACATACCCCGAAAGTAAGACATAGTGGGACTTTTAGGGGTAAAAAGAATGTAAGACGCTGTCTTACTATCGGGGAAACACGGTAGATATATATGTGTGTGTAATATACAGTAACCATTGCTGAGAGCCCGTGTAGGAGCTCTTATCAGCACACATTGAGCATGGGGCCGCCACACCCTGGCTTCCTCCTCCTCCTCACACACACGTCTAATGAGAGGACGAGTGACGCACTTCATCCTCCCCTTACACGAAATGGGTGGGGAAAAAAATCTTCCTAGAAGGAGCTGAAGGCCGATATAACCGCCCACTTTAACCACGCCCTTATTTTTCCTATTGGTTCGGAGGGCGGGGGCTCGCGATCGCCAGATTTTACGTCGCCCAATCAGATCTTGCGCTGGCGGCTGCTCATTCATGCTGTGGGCGTGGCTACAAGAGGAGAGGGGGCGTGGCTGTGCCTCTCCCAGCGCGTGAGGTGTGTAACGGAAAAGCCGGTTGTAAATGTCAACGCTGCTAATTATATCGCGATGATTACGACATCTACAGCGATAATATAGGCTGGTTACTATACCTTTACACCGGTTTCGGTTGCTATAGGCAACCGTTACCTCAGACGCCCTTCCCTACACCTTATCATATAGCGGTTACCTGAGGTAAAGATGTCCCCCCCTCACCCTCCATTAATGGCTGGCAGGACTCATGAGAACACCACTGGGGTAAATGCAGAGTAAGTAACGCCTGCCTGACACGCTGAGACTTGTAGTCCCACCGTCAGAGTCATCGTTTGTAATATCCTATGCAGACGCAAGGATGAACACGGTGTCAAATGTCAGTTGCCCATAGCAACCAATCACAGCGCAGCTTCTTGGTCAAGAGGAGAGCTTCAAATAGAAGCTGTGCTGTGATTAGTTGCTGTGGGCAACTGTCAGTTTCATAAATCTTCTCCATAGACTTCATTATAAGCAAAATCTAGTCATGACCAATGTGAACTGTATAATCAGGCATATAGCTGTATAGTCACATATAGAAGGATCTAGGTAGCAGTACACTCATATATAAGTATATAGTAGGATATAGATAGCTGTACATTCACATATAGAAGTATATAGTCACATATAGAAGGCTATAGCTATAATACCATAGAAGTAGATAGCTATAATAGCATATAGAGGGATATAGATAGCTATGGTAACATATAGACAGCCATTCTGTCACATATATACTGCATAGATAGCTATAGTCACACATTAGTATACAGATAGTTATACAGTGACATATAGATAGCTGTAGTCACAAATATACTTTATAGATGGCTACAGTCAATATGGAGGTATATAGATAGTTGTACAGCAACATATAGAGGTATATAGCTATATACTCACATGTACACTATATAGACAGCTATACAGTCACAGAAGTATATAAATAGCTATAGTCACATATAGATATACAATCATATATACTTCATACATAGCTATCGTCACATATAGAGGTATATAGATAGATATACAGTCATATATACTTCATACATAGCTATAGTTACATATAGAGGTATATAGATATACAGTCATTTACTTCATACATAGCTATAGTCACATATAGAGGTATATAGATAGATATACAGTCATATATACTTCATACATAGCTATAGTTACATATAGAGGTATATAGATATACAGTCATGTACTTCATACATAGCTATAGTCACATATAGAGGTATATAGATAGCTTCATCGTCACATATGTATGTATATAGATAACCATGCAGTTGGTTGCATTGCACATGACGGCCACTTACCTGAGATAGCGGATGTCAGATGAATTAACAGCAGCAGCAATGAGATCTGTGAGATCCTGGACGGTCCCATCATTTTGTAATATGGTAAATAAGATCCCCTAAACTAGTAGCAGCCCCCCTATATATCACAGTGCCCAGGACCAAGGGGATGCACACGCTTCTGCTTCAGATTGCAAAGTGTCCAGGTCAGCCCTGGGTGAATTTCAATTAATTTGCTTTTTTTTTCCTCCCCTCCTATACTCCACTATTAGTGGGCAGGGTCTAAGAGTGGTGTGATTTTTAAAAGATAGCTAGAACATCCCAGTGAAGGTGGGGCTTACAACACACGATGTGACATAGACAAGTGTTTCCCTATGCCTGGCTTGGGCACACCCCGGGGGCTGACTCATTTCCTATAGGTACCCGGCACTCCTACTTGCATATCTGAAATGCCTTCGTACACGTTCACATTATCACAGGGAACCCAAATAAAACATATACATCTGATCTGACCGTGCCCTTATGTGACTGGGGCTGCAAACTCTATGAACGCAGCATTACTGCAATGTGTGAACCCAGCCGTAGGATTCAGCATGAAATGGAGCTGACCCTCCCTGGCACTGATCAGCTTCCCGGCAGCTCGCCCGTCTATGGGAATGCAGCAGTATTTTGATGTAATGTCGCTGGCTGTTTATTAAGTGTGCACGTTTTTTTCGACAGATGAGACCACACACAGCGCCCAAGCGGAAAACAGTCCACCGCACGTGTATAAAGGGGATGCAACAGTGCTGAATTTAGAGAAGCAGAGTTAAGTTGGGTATCGTGTAATAAAATTCATTATGATATCACAATGTGTTGGGCTTGGCATACATAAAGGTTGTGATGTACGTTTGGCGTGTACGGACAGGGCTGCAATCAGTCATCTATTAACCGTTTTAGGGCCCCATACAGCCAAATCAAATGGGGCCCCAACCCATTACTAGATCCTATTTTTTAACATATCAGTGACCCCCTTGTTGATTAGGGCCCCTGACAGAAGTACTGCCCGTACTGCCCTATTGGCATCCCGCTATATGGTTAGTAAAAGCTTATGACATACACGCTAAATGTGTCTTGACGGTGGCCAATATAGGTCTACATACTGCAAAAAATAAAGGATGGAATAATGCAAGAGCGTATGTTATTCTATACAACGATATCTAGAAAAAAACATATACATAAGGCTGGGGATACATCATGTTTGTGATGTGCATTCAGAGCTGGAACGATGGGTATGCAACCGCCAAGTGCAAGGGTGCCAATAGGGCAGTATGGGCAATACTCCTGTTAGGGGCCCTAATGAAAAAGGGGCTCACTGATATGTTAAAAAATAGGAACTAGTAATGGGTAGGGCCCTGAAACGGTTAGGCTATGTTCACACGGCAATAATTGCGGGACGTATTTCACCCGCAATTACACTGGCGGGGCCCCATAGACATTCATTATTCACGGCGCGTATACGCCGTGAATAATTGACATGTCACTTCTCTCTCCGGTCGCCGTATTGTGCGAGCAGGGAGAGGAGCCTTTAATCCTTAGTTCTTATGGAACTATGGATTACGGTAATGATTGGGACGTATCTCGCCCCGTATTTAGCGCAGTACATCGCGAAATACGGGGCGAGATACGTCCTATTTTAAGCCGTGTGAACATAGCCTTAATAGGTGACTGGTGGCAGCCCTGGCCTAGGGCTGCATTTCATCCCAGAAAAGAGGGTGTAAAGCAGTATGGAGTGGGCTACATTTTCCATAGGTGGGGGGGCGCTATATGGCTTTTTTGCCTAGGGCATCAGATTACTTTGTACATTTAGCATGTGTACTGGAAAGGCTTCTGACATACAAGCTAAATCATAGGAATAAGTAGCCTGAAGGAGGCTGAGAGTGTGATTGTTTGGTTGGCATACATCTGCGTACTGCAAAAAATAACAGAACGGAAGAGCGCAAAAGCCTATGGCATTCAGTAAGAAACACACTTGTTAAACATACACAGTTTGTACAGTCGGACGCTGTGGGTGACACTTTTCAGTATTTGGCTGCGTTCACACGGCCGATGACAAACACTGGCTGGATTCTGAATTAGAATCCGACCAGTATTTTACACTCAAGTTTTGATTGCGCTGTATTTCAGGACAGTTTTCAGATTTCGGCCGTCCTATTCAATTGAATAGTACAATACTGCGCTGTATTTCACTCGGAAAACAGCGGATTATTGTACTGTTCAACTGAATAGGACGGCCGAAACCCGTCCTCAAATACAGCGTTGACAGTCCGATTTTTCATGGTTTTCAGAATCCGAAAATTCTGTCAAAAACTGATTATAAACCCTTGTAAACATACCTTTAAGGTGCTTTCACATAGAGCGTTTATTGATGCATTTTTATTATATTTCTAAAATACACAGCAATTAATGCTGTGCATTTCTGCAAAAAAATGCACCAAAAAAACGCACCATGTGAAAGCCCCCGTAGGGGGCTAATACTGGCCGGTTTCTGATTAAAGAATCCGGCCGGTATTTTGACATCGTTCCCGTGGTTTTGGGGGACGGTTGTGTCCGCGGTGTGTGGATTTGCCCGTCCCCCTCAACCAAAATCGGGTGGAATAGTTAACATGTCCTAGGTTTTTCCAGAACGCAGGCGGTGTAAAAAAACTTCTGGCAGAAAATCTGTGCAGTGTGGACTACTGAACGGATTTTCTATTTAAATCAATATAAAAGGTTGACAGTCGGTTTACAGACTGTTTTCAAATCCAAATTACACCCGTCTTCCCTGACACGTATTGAACGTCAGGTGAAAGTAGTGGCATGTCACTTTTGCGCCGGGGATAATGGAAGTGAATGGAGCGTCCCCTGACCCCCCGCCACCCTCCCCCCGCATGCTTTAGAAGTACTTTTAAAACACCCAGCGTATTGCGGCATGTACAATACGTGCCACAATAAGCCATGTGAACATATCCTAAGGGTGCTTTCACACAGCGTTTTTGGTTCTTTTTTTTTTTTGCAGAAATCCACAGCAATTAATGCTGTGCATTTCTGGAAAAAAAACACCAAAAATGCTCCATGTGAAAGCACCTTTATTCATTTATGCATTTTCTCTCCAATTCCATGCGTTTTTTTTCTATTTAAGTAAGTCAATGGAGCAGTAAAATCTGCATGCAATCCGCCTGTCTTTATTTTGACACAGGTTGCACGCTCATAGCACACAGATTTTCGAGTGCAGAAAGGTATACCACGTGAACATACCCTCCGAAATCTATGGCATTTCAAGGAGAGGTCCAGCCCCTGTTTCTATCTGAGAAGTATTCACAGATGCGCAGCGGCTCTTTGTCTTCAGGTAGTTTCACACTGGGTGTTTTGGAAAAGTAGGTAGGTATACTAGATCGCTTTAATAGGGCACAGCTTTAATTGTGGTTTAAAGTGAATTGGCTATAGAATAAGGCTATGTTCACACTGCTTAAAATGGGACGTATCTCGCCCTGTATTTCGTGCCACCCAGGCGAAATATGGGGCGAGATACGTCCCAGTGATTACGGTAATCTACAATTCTCCTAGAGAACTATGGATTACGTCTCCTCTCCCCGCTCGCACAATACGGTGAGCGGGGAGAGAAGTGACGTCATTTATTCACGGTATATACGCACCGAGAATAATGAATGTCTATCGGGCCGCCCCCGTACAAACGGCGTAATTGAGGGCCGAAATACGTCCCGCAATTACTGCCGTGTGAACATAGCCTAAAAGTTATGTTTTCGTTAATATAGTTAGTGGAGTGGAATTTGGGTATTTAGTTGCCATAAGAGATATTCACACAGTGTTTTTAGATACGTGTATGGATACGTTTTTCGGACCATATGTGTTCTACACGCGTCTTTCGGATGTGTTTAATGGATCTGATCAAACATTTGTCATGTCAATTTTTGATCCACTTTATGCAGCAGACGCCCTATTTAAAACTATAGGGTGCACACTTTGGGTACATCTTTGGATCATTTATAAGCAGTGTTTTTCAATGTGGTGAACACATCCTATGGAAAAAGGTGCTGGTTTTGTAGTCAAATGATCCATGCCACCTGCTAAGATCAATGTAAATGTTGGTAAATTTATCATAGACATGCACCGATTTATGGAATGCTGTATCTACGTTCGCCTCCATCAGCTAACATTGAAACTCCCTTTGATGAAGTAAATAACATGGATTATCTCCTCACAGTTGTACCGGTCAGAAGATAAAGTATATGAAACAGAAAGGAAAATTATCAGTTAATTTGTAGGAAGCAGGAAAATTGGCAAACGTAGAACCTGAGCTACTTTGACAAGGGCCAAATTGTAATTGCTATACTGCAGGTACAGGATGCAATGGTTGGGACCGACCAAATGTGGCCCAAAGAAGGACAGTGTGCATACGGAGTGAAGGCTAGACCATCTAGTGTAAACCTATAGAAGAGCTAGCTGGGGGCGTGACCGGAAGCCGAGGAGCATAGACGCCTAGAAGAGGAGGTCCGAGAAGACGGCCGCTAAATTCCGCTTATGCCCGCTTGCCAAGTGCCCTAAATGGGTAAGAGGAGAGCCTACCTGCTCCAGAAGACACCCAGAAGGCATAACTCTCGCCCGACTGCCGCAACCTCGCTGGACACCTTCCTATCCAGGGCTCAGCAGCCTCCCCCGCTCTCCGCCGCTCAATTGCTACGGGGTTTCCCTGAGGCCTCAGGAGCTGCGTCTGAGGATCCGGGCAGCCGGCGCTCAAGCGCGCACCTCTCTCCCTGCAGACCAGGAACAAGAGCCTATACGGCGGCGCGGAACACACCCGGATGGCCGGACTCGCAGCGGGACGGGCTGAGGAGACGCCAGGTACCTGCATTAACCCCCTGCGCTCCCTCCCAAGCACCAGCTGAGCCTGAGCTGCACCCGCCGCCCGCACAGTCTCCCTGATACGCTGCTATGGCGGCATCGGGGCTGGCGCAGTCACAGCCTCTGGATCCCTCACAGGCTAAGATATACCCATCGCAGGACTTTCCCACCTCTCCTGGTCCTTGCCATAGTGGGATAAGCGGGACCTCTGGATCTCTGGGACAGATATCCCCAGCCCATTCCCACCACGCGGATCCCAGTAGTAGGCTCTTGCCCTGGCAGGGCTCCCCTGCGCAGTCCCCTGCTCCGGATGGTAAAGGACTTTCACATTTCCCTCCTGGGCTCATGATTCCCCAGCCCCCTACAAGGGATGAGTTAAGGGGCATTGTTTTAGAGGTGGGGAGGCATTTAAAGAGGCTGCAAAGAGGAAATCTCAGCCCCCGCCATGCTAAAAATGATGTCCTCCGGGTTGTACATTAGAGGGGATCAGGCCTACTCGTCAATACCTTGCTCAAGTACACCCTGCCATGTCAGCACAATATCTACTTTGAAAGAATGGCCCGGCCCCTGGGGGGCCCTTTGATAACAGAGGTCGCCGAAACAATGTGAGGATCCGGGGTCCCCAGAGCCCAGGGGGCCGAGATTTAAGGAGGTTTGGACTCGCTGTTTTAGGTAGGGCCCAAAATTAACTTCCTCTTTAAAGCTTGTGAGCTCAAGAGTCTGCCCAAAAGGCCCCTTCTCTTCCTAGGGAATCATCTGTTGTCTGCATGACTACCCCCTTAAAGAAGCCATCATGGAAAAGGTTTAAAGGGGGGGGTCGGTCACTGGATTTCGTGGTTCTAAGCCCAAAAATATTTCAAGCCCTCTCCTGGCTCACCTTAAAAAAGAGACGTCACCTGGGCCCTCCTTGCGATTCTTCGGAACCTTTCCTAGCGGGAATTTCCCCTTTTGCCCTAGGGGCCGTAGGGGGGGTCGCTCAGCCATCCTTAACTACGAGACCTTGGGGGCCTTCTCGATGCCCTCCGCCCCCCCAGCAAAGTGGCGACTGGGAGCTATCGGTTCCTGTCCCCCTCCCCCATCGGCCTGGCAGATGGTTCCCCCCCGAAAGGGAGCTCCCCCGGGACAATCCCCCATGGGTAGGCCCTCGGCGTTCCCACTAATGAAGGCAGTACTGTGGTGTGCCCCCCTGCCCTCTATTCCCTGGGGGGTCCCCCTGTGAGGGGGGTTTGTAGTGATGGGAGGGGCCCCGGAGATCCCGGTGGACATTCAACAATCTAAAAGGCAGATTTTTGGTCTTACCCCAATGCTAAATTGGGCATTTCCTGATGTGTTATGCGGTTCTGTTCTTCTGGGACACTAATGACCCCGGCGTTACCCCTGATTTTTTGCTGGTTGGGGGGAGGGGGGTTTCTGGTCAATATTTTGGGGGGGGCGCCCTGCGGGGATTCCCCCTTCTCTTTTCTTTTTGGAGGGGTTCCCGTCGGGATCCCTGGGTGAGTTTTTCTACATACCCCCACCCCGAAAACCGGAGTAATACCGTAACGGGATTCTGCTTCTTGGAATTTTTATCAATCTCGTTTTTTTATTTTGGATTGGAGTTTGGGGACTTATTAAGTGTTGATTGTATAGTGTGTCCCTGTCTTCCTTTTCCCCTTTTTGTGTCCCCCCCCCCCACCTCTCCTTTTCAGTTAGGTCGGGGACGCCACTTGCTCAAGACCCTAAGCACGGGTAGCAAAAATCGATTGACCAGCTTAGACACACAAGGTAATAACCTTCCAATATGGTTGCTGTTTAATTCAATGTGAAGGGCCCAAAATTTGGTCACTAAGCAACGACTGGCTCTAAGGGATGTAAGGCTTCAGGGCCGATATTGTTTTCCTAAGGAAAACACTCAATGCAGAGGGCTCCCTTTAATTTTTCGAAGCATCTGTAACTTGACCTTCAATGCTTTCAGTCCAAAAAAAGGCGGGGGGGCCATTCTAGTCTCGAAGTCATGCCCTATACGGGGTTTATTCTCGTTATTGACCCCGCTGGCGCTATGTTACCCACAGGTACACTCTAAATAGGTCCCCTTTAAATTTTGAATGTTAGCAACTAACAAAGGCCCAAATAGCCTTCCCAAAAAAGGTTTGCCTTAAAATATTGAAAAACCCCCCTCCTTCTGGTTTTTTAGGTGGGGACTTTAAATTGGTTTTCTTGATGGTATGGACCGGTGGGATGGGGGGAAAACCTCAGGGGGTTCCCAAACTTGAGTGCCACGCTTTTAGGGAAATTTGGGAGGGCTAGGGTGGTTTTATCTATGGCGTTAACCCCCAGGAGAGGAGTACAGTTCTACTGCCCCCCACAGGATCATTCCCGGCTCGACTATTTTTTGGTTTCATCCCCCCCCCGGGCGTTATCGGGGTTGAGATTGAGCAATCTCTTGGGCGGATCACGCCCCCGTCATGGGTTTACCTTAACTTCCGCACCATCCCTTAGGTATGTCATTGGAGGTGAACGAAATGTTGATTAAAAATCCGATCCACAGGGACAGACGGAGGACTGTCCTGGATTCATATTTTGCAACCAATGTGGGGTCGGTAATATCGGTTGACATGTTATGGGAGGACCACAAAGCAGTCCTTAGAGGCTAATGCATAGCCTGGGGTTCTAAGCGAAAGGCAGAGTAAATTCCTACACCCGCTCTCCCTTTGTGTATAATAACTCATCTGGTTCCGACAGCGATATTTCTAACACCTCATACAGACAACCTTTTTTAGGGAGAGGACGGGGAGGACAACGACCCAAACGAAAGTACAACACCGACCGGTTCGGAGGGGGAGGAGGAGGTCCACGCCCACAAGTACTCACGCGATCTCAGGTGAGTCTCTGTTAGTCTTCAATATATCTTCACGTAATTTATCATCACTCGAAATGTCCCTACTGAGAAAAGGGAAATCTCCTTCTGCCCCACATCTAACTTTGACACTTTCACATTGGAGGAGGACTTAAGTCGTTTTTTTCGGAACATCCGACTTAAGGCACACTTCCACTTCATCACTTATGATGAAAATCATCCAACGAAGAAAAACCCAAAATCCCCATTTTTTCAGTTTCCAAAATTTAACTTGAGACCCAAGTCCCAAATAAAAACCCCCCATCTCACTACCATCCTGTAGAACTTCATTATTTTGGGTTTTTTAAACAGGATTTGTCAAACCCTGACTACACAGATCGCCCAAAGGGGACAATACAAGTTCACTCAACTTATCCACAGGAGAGATCAGGCACTCCATAACCTATGTCAATCACGTGACATCACGATCAAGCCAGCCGTTTAAGGGTGGAGAAATTTAGTTGTTATGGATACAAACATGTACTTAGAAGAGATTAATCGTCAACTGTTGGGACAGGGATATTTATTTCCCCCTAGACAGGGATCCCTCCTCAGGATTGCTGCACTTATTAAGAATTTAGTTTGATCAATACATAGATCTCGGTATCATAGATAGTCAAACAGCCGAATTCCTTACCAATCACCATCCCATCTTACCAGTTTTCTATGTATTACCCAAAATACATAAAGATCCCATTAAACCCCCCGGAGCCCCATTGTAGCCTCCACGGACTCCATTTTATCCCCCCTATCCATCCTGATAGAGAGAATACTCACACCATTAGTCAGACTCACCCCATCTTTTCTATTGGACACAGGCGACTTTTTAAAGAAAATTGGTAATAACTCTCCGGTGATGAGACCACATCTTTTGGTCACATGGGATGTGACCAGCCTCTACACATCAATAGGTCACAACGAAGGGATTATGGCTGTTGAAAAATTCTTACATCAAAACCATGTCTAAACTGAAGCAAAACAGTTTTGCACTGATGTTCTATCTTTAATTCTCCATAACAACTTCTTTATGTTTCAAGACCAATTTTATAAACAATGTAAAGGGACCGCTATGGGGAGCAATATGGCGCCCCCCTACGCCAACATTTTTATGGCCATATTCGAGCAAGAACATATTTACACAAATCAAAACTTCCAAACCCATTCACAAATTTGGCTCAGATTCATAGACGATATTTTTTGTATTTGGACAGGATCATTACCATCTTTACTCCAATTTCATTCTTATATTAACACTGCTCTTCAAGGACTACATTTTACTATCCATTATGATACAAATCAGATACATTTTTTGGACACAACCATTCTATCCGACGAACAAGGCCACCTCAGTACTGACATCTACCAAAAACCGACCGACCGTAACAGTCTACTGCATTTCCAAAGCAACCATGCACCTAGCACTAAAAAAAGCTTACCACAGTCACAATTTAGACATGTAGAGCGTATAGTACAGAACCCAGGCACAAGAGAAACCCGACTCAATGAAATGTCTCAACGCTTCGAAGAAAGATGGTATCCCACCAAATTACTCCAGAAAGGTCAGCACACTACCACCACTAATAGGGACCCGATAGACTCAGGTAAACCACTAAGCCTTCACGTATTCCCTTAATCTTAAAGTACCACCCTTTTACCACGAAGGTACAACAGATTGTACGCAAACATTGGAGCATTCTCTCTCGGTCTTACCCGACAATCAGCGAATTCCAGAATTTACCCTTACACTGTCACAAACGTGATCGCAATCTCAGAGATCGTCTGGTGAGGGCAGACGTAGGCTTACCTAGGGCTAGAACCCAACAGATGACCTTGTCTACACCCAAAAAAGGTACCTATCCATGCCTAGGATGCGCCCAGTGCTCATCTGTGACCAAAGGCGGCCACTTTTCACACCCCTTAACTGGACAACTCTTCCCTATCAAAGGCTTTTTTACGTGTAGATCTAGCTTTGTAGTATATCTACTCAAGTGCCCATGCGGGTTAGCCTACGTAGGACAAACCACTCAAGCCATTAAGGATCGCATCTCTAAACATAAATCCACAATCAGATGTAAAGAAACCCTACTACCTATCCCGGCACACTTTGTAGAATCCGGACATCATCCTTCCCAACTCCGTTTCCAGGTTATAGAACAGGTTCCAATTCCTAGACGCAGTGGTGACCGAGTAGGTATGCTACTGAAACGTGAAAGATTCTGGATACACACTTTAGGGACCCTCGAACCAAAGGGGTTTGAACAGAGAATTTCGATATATGTCTTTAATGTCCGATCGTTACGTAAACTCTTGATCATGTTTGTATACTCTCTGGTCAACCCCCTGTAACATACTTTGTATAAGTAGGTTTGATTCATTGTGGTTCAACATCTTCTGTATACCTTTAATGCAAAAAAACTCTACTATGTTTTATACCTTTACTTCAAAAAGACTTTACTATGTTTTTTTAATGACACTTTATGTTTATTCCTCCAGATAAAATGACCGTCGCATCCTGTTTGGTAATCCTTACACACTACTCCCCTTTTACTCTTAGTGCCGCTGCTGCAGCTACGCCGTTATCCGGCGCATGCGCAGAGCAGCTTCCCCACACTGCCCTTACTGTCCGCGTCACCTCCGACCTCAGTGCGCAGCCGCGGCTCTCCGCGCATGCGTGGTACGCTTTTATAATGGCGGCCCGCCCTCGCTGTAGCCACAAAGGGGCGCATTCCTGTTTCCTCGGACGCCAGTCCACCCAAACTGCTTCAAACCCGGTACTGTTCTACAGCGGTTCAACGTTCCTGTATCCCTCCTATTACTGTAGGTTCACTCATACCTCCTATATCTTTCTTTTAGCGCCACTTACTGCTGGAGACGTTCTCTCCATTACCTTTAGTCACATTCCAGCAACTTCCTCTTCGGTAAGCATGGCATTATCTTACCTTTCCCTTCCATCAATGCTGCTATTTCTATTCTTTGTTTAAACCATATGTTCTTCTTCCCCACAGCACTTTATGTTCTACCGATTTAGCTCTCTCATATATACTATATACCGTGCGTCATCTCTTGGTACTCTATCTGGTAAGAGTATTTTTAATATACCTCTAACCACTATCTATCCAGTATATCTGTTCCTTACTACTAGTACACCTAATGTCTCTATTCTGTTACCTGATCACTTATCCCTTTTCCTTTTTTCCCCACATTCTTCTTCTTTTTTCACCACTGTTTTTGTCCCTATCTCAGTCGCCGGTTTTTTCCATTTCTCCCCCTTTTTGTCCATTTCGTTTTGTTCCCCCCTTTTTCCCATTCCCCTCTTCTCTTTCCCCTTCTCTCTCTTACTTTTCTTATTGTATTCCCTTTTGTACATATGTATACATGTATGCTCACTCATTATATACTTTTATTCTGCAGATGTGCTTGATAAAGGCTCCAACAGCCGAAACGTCGTTTATATTCACATCTGTAACTCCTTATTATGCAATACTATTGTAAAAAAAGATACATTTGTTGAGAGTATATATTGTATATGAATGAGGATCTTTGGCTCACTGTATTTGTTTACTCATTAAACTTTGCAAATCATCTTAAGGTGTGCAGTGGATATTATATTTTTCTAAGCTAAAGAGGGACTCTGAA
The DNA here is from genome assembly GCA_025379985.1 of Phyllomedusa bahiana. NCBI lineage: Eukaryota > Metazoa > Chordata > Amphibia > Anura > Hylidae > Phyllomedusa > Phyllomedusa bahiana. Next base: position 54,287 of record JAODAL010001167.1, read on the forward strand.
GCTAGAAAATCTTCCTTGCACAGTCAGCTAAAGTCTTGTAGAGGAGAATGTCCCAACGCCCGTCCATTCCGACCGTGAGGCGCATAGTAGCGATCAGAAGCGAGTTGATGGACTTAGCGGTACATGGTGTTGAGAGGCTTCTCCTCTTCTCTAAGCAGCGGTACTATGAGCACGTCAAATAAGCCCACACGATGCTAGCACGCCAGCTTAAGGAACGGTCGGTGAACTCCATGCCACAGGCCCTGCGCGGTAGGGACGGCACCCTTTTCTATGACACGAAGTCTATAGCCAAAGTATTTTCAGATTATTTCTCTAAACTGTACTCACTGCCTTCAGAACTCCCGAGCGACAGGGACACAGCCCAGGGACTCATCCGGGAATTTTTGCAGGCCTGCCCCCTAACCACCCTGCCACAAGAGGCCTCGGCCTCCCTTAACGCACCTGTGGAACTGGAGGAATTGCTAGAGGTGCTGACGGACCTCCCCTCGGGCAAATCGCCAGGTCCGGACGGGTTGCCTGATGGGTATGTTAAAGTTTTCTCTGACATCTTGGCGCCTCATATGATCTCCCTCTTCAACTCCTTCATGGGGGGGCCTACCGATCCCCAACTCTGTCTCATTCTCACCTCACCCTCATACACAAAGCGGGCAAGGATCCTGCGGATAGTGCGAGCTATAAACCCATAGCCCTCCTGAACTCAGACATTAAAATATTCACCAAGATTCTGGCTAATCGGTTGGGGATATGGCTACCCCAGTTGATCAACAAAGACCAGGTGGGTTTTGTGCCCTGTCGCCAAGGAGGGGACAACACCAGACGCACCATTGACTTGATTGAAATCCTGAATGCTCGCTCGAAGCAAGCCCTTCTCCTCAGTTTAGATGCGGAGAAGGGCTTTGATCTACTGGGGTGGCCATTCCTATTCGAAACCTTGACGACCATGGGTTTCACGGGTCCGTTCATGGGGGGCTATCAGGAATCTATACTCTTTCCCTTTAGCAGCGGTCAAATTACCCCATCACATCTCAGAACCCTTTCAGATTAGGAACGGGACTAGGCAGGGCTGCCCCCTATCTCCCCTCCTTTTCGCCCTGTGCATTGAGCCCCTAGCGGCTGCAATCAGGCTTAACCCAGACATAAAGGGGGTGCAGGTGAAAAATAAGGCGTTTAAGCTTTCGTTGTTCGCAGACGATATTCTCCTGATCCTGACCAACTTACATATCTCCTTACCAGCACTGCCTGCCCTGCTGGAGCGATTTGGATCACTATCCGGGTACAAGGTGAACGCTACTAAAACTGAGGCTCTCCCCATTTATATCCCTACTGAGACGCTCTCATCCCTTAAGGGCAACTTTCCATACCAGTGGCAAGCTCAGTCTCTAAGGTATCTAGGCACTCGTATTACAAATAGATTCGATTCCCTATACCAGGCTAACTTCCCCCCACTAATTAGAGAATTAAGGTCACTTCTCCAAAAATGGCATTCTTTACCCATCTCCTTTTTTGGTAGAATAAACACGGTGAAGATGCCTATTTTGCCCAGATTGCTATATTTGTTTGAGACCCTCCCGTGGCGGTACCCCTGAAGGAGCTTAAATTGTTACAAGCGGCGTGCTTACACTTTATATGGGCTCAGGGGAGGCATAGAGTAGCAAAAGAAATCATGATGACCAGTAAACAGGGGGGTTAGCAGTACCGAATCTAATCCACTACTACTGGGCCGCACATCTCCGCCATATCCCGGCGTGGTCAACCCTCAGATCATATTCGAAATGGATGGAGGTGGAAAAGCTTTGGCTGGCTCCCATTCATCCCAATGCCTTTCTCTGGCATTCCCGCCCTATTCCGGGAAGTGTGGATCTGCTAGGCCCAATGAAGCACACCATTCAGATATGGCGCCTTTGCAAGGATAGATTTCAGCTAGCTTCGCCTGCATCGCCCATGACCTCCTTTCTTTGCACCCTACTCCTACCCACTAGTTCCTCGGGTTATTTTGCTCGACCATGGCTGGGGCGGGATTTGTTTGGGGACATCTCACGGGCTGGAGATAGGAAGCTGCGCCCCTTTGTGGATCTACAGGGAGAACATCTTCTTCCACAAAGCTCTGGGTTCCACTATCTCCAGATTTGCCATCTCCTCTTTTCCTTGTACGGGACGAATGTTCTCTCCCCCCCTACGCCCTTCGAATCTCTCTGCAAGTTGGGGACATCAACTAAGGGGTTGATCTCAGCAATTTACTGTCTCTTGGGTAACTCCTGCACAGAGGAACCCGTGACTCACAGATACATGGAAAGGTGGGAGAGATACCTGGGCAGGCCTATACCCCTCGCTACCTGGCAGTCCATTTGGAGAGCAGCAGCCAAGTCCTCGACGTGTGTGGTTCAAAGAGAAAATCTATATAAGATTCTTTTCTTCTGGTACCATACCCCTGATCTGCTGCACAAATGGTTCCCACTCACCCCGTCCACGTGCTGGAGGTGTCAGTCGGCCATAGGGACTCTTCCGCACATCTTCTGGGATTGCCCAGGGGTGCAGCCATTCTGGAGACAGGTTGGAGACCTACTACACGAGATCCTGGGGGTGACACTCCCGTTAGACCCTTTGGTGTTCCTACTTAGCGGACCAGTCGGGAATCTCCCTAGGGATGTGGCCAGGTTCATGCTGAGTGTCCTTATTGCGGCCAGGTGGAAGCAAACCATAGCCCCAGGAAGAGCTGAACTGATACACAAATTGAGGGAGATGCGTAGAATGGAGCAACTGACAGCTTCCCTTCAGGATAGGATGAAACTTTTCGACAAAACATGGTCTGCATGGGACACCTATTGGGCGGCACAACCATTATGATAATGCTCACATTGATAGCATGACCTAGTTGGGTTGACTTTTAGTGATCTCTCCCACCCTTTATGTGTCCTCCCTACCCATCTTAGTCTTGTCATGTCTTAGTTATCTGTTCAAATGATTATCTATGTGCCTTAATAGTTTTTGTGAAATGGTTTTCAACTTGTAGGTGGCCTGTTACTGCCTATTGTTGTCATTGATAGAGGGCACGGGTATTCTCCGATGACCATACATTATTTTCTCTGATGTTTTAAATAATAGTATATTGTTACCGCTTACTGCCGATGATTACTTATTTCTGTGTGAAAAATCATAATAAAAATTTTCAGTTTAAAAAAAAAAAAGAAGAGCTAGCTATAGCACAGGTGGCTGAAAAGTTACTGTCAGAGCATACAGTGCAAGGCACTGGGTAAAACTGGTTTATTAAATTCATTATAGCTTGCTTGGAGTTATGGATAAGTCAGGAATTGCCGAGGACAATACAAGGTGCCTTATCTAAATTATGAGGGTAGGAGAACCAGATTGTTATCAGTAGACATGAAAAGTATAAGACTTTCAACAAACGCCAATAATCTAATATCCATTGTCCAAATATATGTGTATTGTTTCACACAAGGTCTTCGGTCTGCCCTCTACTAGATAATATGTGCATGTTTCACTTTTTTCTCAAAATACTCTCGACTTTTGTCCAACTTCCAAATGTCATCATCAGATTGGACCATGTTATCCGGTGCTTCCACTATCAGTTGCATTATGCTATAAAAAAAGGGCGATTTGGAAGTTTCCATACATGACTGTGAAGTTCTTGGGGGTCGTCCCCACGGCACAGAGCAAATACGTATTTGCTCTGTTTTGGAGCCGTGTACACGGCCGCAGAGGGACGGCTTTTCTCCGCTGTTCGCATTGACGTGTTCATGTTCCACCCAAAAACCGGGCGGAAGAATGAACATGTTCAATGTTTCTCGGACTGCCGGCGGTCTAAAACAACATCCGGCGGAGAATACGTGCAGTGGGGACCGCTGCACGGATTTTCCATTAAGGTCCATGATAAAGCTTGACAGCCGGTTTACAGATGGCTTTCAATACCGAAAAACAGCTGTAAAACCGGCTGAAATACCGGCTGTGGGGACAAGCCCTTAGGGTATGTTCACACGCCGTTTTTGGATGTAACTTTGGATCCGAAAATCACTTCCAAAAACGCAGCAGCAATCGGATCCAAAACACATCCAACACACAAGTGCGTGTTTGGCTCAGTTTTGGCAGCAGTAAGATCGCACCTTATAGTTTTAAATAGGGCTTCTGCTGCATCTTTCGGATCACAGATTGACATGCCACTTCTTGGAACGGATCCGAAAGACGCAGTGAGACCCACATTGGCGATCACTCGTCTGAACTCCGATGCGTGTTTTACATTGCAAACAATGTAATATAACACTGCTCATTGCTAGATGCGTGTTTGGGTCCAAAAGACGGATCTAAACCTGCATGTTCACATGGACAGAACACACTGTGTGAACATACCTTTAGGGTGCTTTCACACACAGCTGCATTTTTGGTGCGTTTTTGGATGCGTTTTTTGTGCAGAAATGTACAGCATTAATTGCTGTGCCTTTCTGCACTAAAAACGCATCCAAAACCCACCAAAAAAACGCACAGTGTGAAAGCACCCTTGAAGGTGTGTTTAAAAGGTAGTAATCGCTCGTCAGTCCATCGGGGATGATTAAAAATAGAAAAAAAAATTAATTTAACATGTAAACCTGCTGCCGGTCCCGGTCACCGCGTTCTCGGATGATGACATCACCATTCAGTCTTCACGTGATCCTCCGCCCAATTACTTGTGGCTGCAGGGTCACATGATGAATGAGCAGTGACATCATCTGCCGGAAACACCGGGTCCCTGAAGTGTGTGGGTTTAAAAGGTAAGGATTTTTTTTTATTTATTTTTAATCATCCCCGGCAGTTTGATGAGCAATTGGTACTTTTTGTCCCCCCCCCCCTCCCTTTAAAGAGAACCTGTCACATAGATTATGCCCCCCTTGCTGAGGGCAGCACAAGCTAGTGGCAGACCTGCTGTTCCCAGCGCTGTGTCCCTTATTCTGTAAGGTGCTGGAGTTTTAGAGTATTTAACGCACAAATCTGGCAATTTTCTATAAAGCGCAATACGCAGCAAAATGCGTCCGCAAATATGCAATATGCAAAATAAGCTGTGTGAACATATCCTAAGGAACACAGCGCTGGAAACAGCAGGTCTGTCACTAGATTGTGCTGTCCTCAGCAAGGGGGGCCTCACCTGTGTGACAGGTTCTCTTTATTTCTTTTATTTGGAACCACTCAGAGAATTAGGGGAACTCCATAAGTAGATATTAGTTCCCAGAAGGTGTATTTTGACACTGCATAGTTGGCTGTGTAGCTACAGACTGGTCAGAGGGCCCATACTGACCTCTTTCCACCCATAAAGGCATCTACAATGAGCATGTGAGCATCAGAAACAGACCAGGGAGTAATAGAAGACGACGGCCTGGTCTGATGAATCACATTTTATATCATGTGAACTGCCAGGTGTGTGTACGCAACTAGGGGCGTAACTACCGGGGTAGCAGACGTATCAGCTGCCACGGGGGCCGGGCTCTTAGGGGGCCTGGGCCCCAGGGCAGCTGCTGATATGTCTGCTCCCCCGGCAGTACGGCTCCTGCACCCGCCGGCAGTGTGGCTCCTGCGCCCGCCGGCAGTGAACATCGCGGTTCACTGCCAGCGAGGCAGAGCTGCGGGGCCCGGCGCATGCTGCCTCTGAACGCTCGGGCCTAAGGGCAGCCGGTGTTAACAGAGCGGAGCCGTCTGCGCTCCGCTCTTCTAATCTACTAGCAGGCGCCGGCCCACAGTGCTGACGTGGACTGTGCGATGACGTCACATCATCGCGCAGCCCGCGCCGAGCACAGGCTGCCCAGGAGCAGAGCTGCGAGGGAGCGAGACAGGTAAGTACGGGATTTTTTTTAATTTTTTTTTTTAACATAAAAATGTTAAATATGTCTATATGACCACCCTGCCTATATGACCCTCCTGCCTATATGACCCTCCTGCCTATATGACCCCCCTGCCTATATGACTCCTCTTCCTATATGTCCTGCCTCTATGAACCCCTGCCTCTTTGACCCCCCTGCCTGTATGACCCCCTGTGACATGTCCTGCCTACCTATATGGGGCCCCTATAACCTGCCCTTGGCCTGACTGCCTATATGGCGCCCCTATAGCCTACCCTATGTCCTGCCTGTCTTTCTGGGGCCCCTATAAATTACCCTAAGCCCTGCCTGTATTGGGTCCCTATAGACTACCTAAGCCCTGCCTGCCTATATACACTCACCGGCCACTTTATTAGGTACACCATGCTAGTAACGGGTTGGACCCTCTTTTGCCTTCAGAACTGCCTCAATTCTTCGTGGCATAGATTCCACAAGGTGTTGCAACGATGCTCAATTGGTACCAAGGGGCCCAAAGAGTGCCAAGAAATATTCCCCACACCATGACACCACCACCACCAGCCTGAACCGTTGATACAAGGCAGGATGGATCCATGCTTTCATGTTGTTGACGCCAAAATTCTGACCCTACCATCCGCAATGTCGCAGCAGAAATCGAGACTCATCAGACCAGGCAACGTTTTTCCAATCTCTTCTACTGTCCAATTTCGATGAGCTTGGGCAAATTGGAGCTCAGTTGCCTGGTCTTAGCTGCAAGGAGGGGCACCCGGTGTGGTCTTCTGCTGCTGTAGCCCATCTGCCTCAAAGTTCGCCATACTGTGCGTTCAGAGATGCTCTTCTGCCTACCTTGGTTGTAACGGGTGGCTATTTGAGTCACTGTTGCCTTTCTATCAGCTCGAACCAGTCTGCCCATTCTCCTTTGACCTCTGGCATCAACAAGGCATTTCCGCCCACAGGACTGCCGCTCACTGGATGTTTTTTCTTTTTCAGACCATTCTCTGTAAACCTAGAGATGGTTGTGCGTGAAATTCCCAGGAGATCAGCAGTTTCTGAAATACTCAGACCAGCCCTTCTGGCACCAACAACCATGCCACGTTCAAAGGCACTCAAATCACCTTTCTTCCCCATACTGATGCTCGGTTTGAACTGCAGAAGATTGTCTTGACCATGTCTACATGCCTAAATGCATTGAGTTGCCGCCATGTGATTGGCTGATTAGAAATTAAGTGTTAACGAGCAGTTGGATAGGTGTACCTAATAAAGTGTCCGGTGAGTGTATATGGCCCCTATAGCTAGCTAAGCCCTTTCTGCTTACCTATATGGCCCTATAGCTACCTAAACCCTGCCTTCCTACCTATATGGCCCCTATACCCTGCCTGCCTAAATGGACCCCCTATTGCCTGGGGGGCAGGGAGTGAGGTGCTGTAAAGGGAGGATTCTAAGATATTTGTGTCTAAATCTGCAGGGACGAGTGGTGTCCGGGAGCAGTCATCATGACGGTCTGGACTGAATGCAAAACAAAAGGGAAAGTCAACAAGTCGCCAGAGAAACGTCACCTGTGAGTCACAAGATGTAACTGCACTATAATCACTTATGTCTGCACAGGCTGTGTACACTGGAATCTACCACTATATGGTCACTGTATGGTGGTTATATACAGTCTACAGAGCCTGTGTACACTGGTGTCTACCACTATATGGTCACTGTATGGTGGTTATATACAGTCTACAGAGCCTGTGTACACTGGTGTCTACCACTATATGGTCACTGTATGGTGGTTATATACAGTCTACAGAGCCTGTGTACACTGGTGTCTACCACTATATGGTCCCTGTATGGAGGTAATATACAGTCTACAGAGCCTGTGTACACTGGTGTCTACCACTATACGGTCACTGTATGGAGGTAATATACAGGCTGCAGAGCCTGTGTACACTGGTGTCTACCACTATATGGTCACTGTAGGAGGTAATATACAGTCTGTAGAGCACCTGTGCACACTGATACCTACCACTATATGGTCACTATATGGCGGTACTATTGGTCTTTGTGTACTGATCAGTAATAAGGTAGGGGTATTATTCAGTCACTATGTGGTGGTAATTTGTGGACGTATAATCAGGTCCTTATGTAGTGGCGTTATTGGTTATGTTGGTCTTGGTATAGTGGGATTTGTTTGGTAGCAGTATGATGGTGATATTTATGGGGAGGTATTTATCTAGTAACTGCATGTCCTGGTACATGGTCGTGGTCAGGGAGGAGGGGGGAGGGATCCAAAAGTTTGCTATGGGGCCCAGGCTTCTCTAGTTACGTCCCTGTACGCATCACTTACCTGGGTCAGAGATGGCACCAGGATGCACCATGGGAAGAAGATAAGCTGGTGAAGGCAGTGTTATGTTTTGAGCAATGTTGTGCAGAGAGCGTCCTGCCAGCCTGTGGAGATTACTGTGACACATGCCACCTACCTGGGCATTATTGCAGTTCACATCCACCCCTTCATGGCAGCGGACTCCCTCATGGCAGTGGCTTCTTTCAGCAGGACAATGCCCCTGCCAATCTACCAAAATAGAAATGAGGAACTGGAAAAAGAGTTAAAGAAGGTGACTGCTACTCCAAATTCCCCAGATCTGAATCCGATCAAGCATCTGTGTAAAATTCTTGCAAATCAAGTCCAATCCATAGGAGATCCAACGTCTTGGTGCCAGTTACCACAGGACCCTTTTGGAGATCTTGTGGAGTCTATACCTCAGCGGATCAGACATGTTTTGCCAGAATGAGGAGAATTTACACATTATTAGGCCATTTGTTCTAAAGGGGTAATCCAGTCATTTAAAATTGATAGTCTGTTCTCACGATTTATTAGTTGGGGTCCGACTAATTCTAGGGAACGAGTGTCCATTACTCATGCAGTTCTATTTGTGTTAGCATTGATGGTAGGATGTACAGTGTTCTGGTAGCCAATACAGAAGTCAGTAATGTAAAGTATCTTATCATTGCTTTATGACTGTCAGTTAATAATTATTAGTAAGGGTATGTTCACGCGGCGTATTGCAGCTCATACTGTGTGTGCCGAAATACACCGGGTGTTTTAGAAGTACTTGCTGGCCAGCACATACTTCTAAAACACTGACAGCCGACTCTCATTCACTTTCACTCTCCCCGGCACATAAGCGCAGGGAATAAGTGGCGTGTCAATTCTTTTCCCGGCGCGTGTTGTACACTGGGGAAAACGGCAGGTAATCATAGCTCTCAGTGTGAGCTATGAATGACTGTAATTGTGGGGCGTAGTTCGTGCGTATTGCAGCGCAATTACGCATCAAAACACGCCCCGTAAATATGTTGTGTGAACAAACCCTAAATCATCAATATGACTAAAATAGCAACTTATTTAGTTACAATTTTGACCACAGGGACCTGATTTAAGCGCCCTTATCCAAATATTCTGTGTGCTCCAAGGGCCTAGTTTACATGCAGAGTTTAAGCCAAATGGCTTGCCGTTACTGGACATCGCCTTTCAATAAGCCTTGATAGCTCGCCAGCAGTCACCTCAAGTACAGCTGCTCAAACCCTCAGCACCAACCAGAGGGGAACTGTAGAATTATATGATACCTAATAAAATGAATGGGTGACCATTAAATACGGGGTCACCTGGGAATGTCAGAGCGTGAGCTGTTTGCAAGGGCTGTCCACTCTGGTTAGTAGAAGTCCACGGCCGTTAATAGAGAATATGGACAATCAATCGGCTAATTATAAAATGTTATTTGTGACAGGTTGACAAATATTTTATTTCCAGTAAGGCTTAGGTTGCTTTCACACGGAGCGTTTTTGGTGCATTTTTTTTTACAGAAATGCACAGCATTAATTGCTGTGTATTTCTGCAAAAAAACTCACCAAAAACTGCTCAGTGTGAAAGCACCTTTTTTTTTTTTGCTTAACAAATAAACTTTATTGAAGGATAATTATAGGGTACATATCCAGAGAGCATTTTACAACCATACTTAAAGGGGTTTTGCCAGGACCTGTCTTATCTGCTAAGAAGCAAATGTAAACAAAGCCAGGCTGAGAGAGCGAGAGAGAGAGACACAGCCAGAGCACAGAGCCGTGCATAAGGGATTGTGTGAAATGTTCACTCAAATAATCAAACTACAACTAGTGGATTCTGTATATAAAAGACAACACCTTTTCTCCACAGCAGCTTGAAAGCTTCTTCATGTTCCCTGTCATCAGATAAAGCAGGGATCTACTCAGATAATCACACTACAACTAGTGGATTCTGTATACAAAAAAACAACATATTTCTAACTGGTGCCTTGAAAGCTTCTTCAGCTCCCTCTTATCAGATAAGAAGTGTTCTCTCGGCAAGCCCGGCCAGCAGCTCTTGTCAGGTCGTATCTAGTGCAAGCTTTTAAGTAACTAAGGGCAGGTAAGGCAGCCTGTAGCTCTCTCAGACTGCAATTTTTGTAATCACATATATTTAGAAAAGTGATTAAATACCCATTTTGGAGGATCCCACGTCAACATTACATCGTGGCAAAACCCCTTTAAGACGTTAACATAAGAGAATTAACATATCAATATGCTTATGGTGCTACATAACTTTTAGTTATCACAATGTATCAACCAAGTACCCTAATGCTAATACATAAAGAAAAAATTTCCCCCGAAACACAAGTTTAGAAACCACAAAGTAAAGAACAATACGCATTTTGCTATCTCGTTGTTAAATGAGCTAGAATAAACCCCAAAAAATCTAGTGGATTCTCGAAGTTTTATTTTTACCCCCCTTAACGAATAATTAGGCAAAAAAAAACCCAACAAAAAAAAGGAAAAAAAAAACCCCCAAGAGGAAGAAGGAGGAAAATGAGTAACACGCCAAGGCTCCCAATTTAAAGGGACTCGGAGGGGAATAAACCCTAGGGCCCCCTGAGGGTCCAACTGTCCAGGGGAGCTAAACCCCACCCCCCCCAATTTAATCAAATTTTATTGCTTTTTTCGCATTTTAGCAACCATTTTATGCGGTAGCATCCCATTAATCACCCCCTCCATTCCCCATGAGGAATCAGCACCCAAAATACGTCCCGCTATGGCCTTCCGGGCATAGTAAAGAACCGCAGTTGCAAAATAAAATTGAGCGAGAACGCAGGCCATGGTCGGGCCCGAACAGAATGTCATAGGGAAGGGGGGAACGGGGCCTTCATTTTATCTTTTAAGATTGGACAAGGGGGCCCAAACCCTAGCCCCTTTGGGGAAAGCCACATCAAGGCATGAACGTCCCCGGGGTTAATGGCACGGGACATGGCCCGGTTACCCAGGATAAATTTACTTATCTCATAGTTAAATAGGAATTGTAAGTGAATAATTCTCTTCTGTATTGGTTAGATGAAACCCCCCTGGAAAAAGATACACCCCTCCCATGTTCACCCCGTCACCGGGCCAGATCCCCCTTCCCATTCCCCCAAAGGGGTCACAAGGCGGCCCTCCCTGCGCGAGTGGAGAGAAAAGCATAAAAATGGAAATGGGTGGGGAGAGAAGCAAACGAGGGAACAAAAATTGTTAAACTCCATCCGAATCCCCCAACTGGAAGAAAACGGCATTTTTACCTGAGATAAGTAAATAACTGAGAAGAGAGGAGATCAAACTGGGCCTGCAATCCGGAATGGTCAAATCCCGAACGGGGTGCAAATGTGGGAGATGTACCAAAACCCCGGGCACTCCAATTGCCTTTCAAAGGACTTTAAAGGGATCTAAAAATTTTTGCAATGCCACAGCAAGAAAAAAAATCAATCCTTCAAGTAATATATTGGGACCCCGCCTACCATAAGAGCCTTTTCAGGGTGGAAACCTGCCCCCGCGAAAGCCTGCCCCTAAAAAAGGAGCGCAGGGGGTGTAGTACCGCCTGAAAGGGGACACAATCAGGGGGTGGGCCCCGACCCTTCCTCGTCCCCACCAGCCAAAAAGCGACATCTCCCCGCCAAATATATAGATTAATAAAGTGTGAAAGCACCCTTACATGCACCGTACATGCCTTAAACCAGAAACACATTGGAGGTAGCGGGGCACGATTCCAGTTTCGGTGTCTCACACAACAAACTGACTGTCATAATCTTGCAGATGAAAAGTGATATTGGCTCAATAAACTTCAAAATTCCTTTACTTATATCAAAACATTTTACATAGCCAACAAGGCAAAGGCAACAAAGGCAACGTTAACTTTCAAAGGCAATATAAGGGCTCGTTCACACGATGTTTTGGATCCGTTTTACGGATCCGTTTTTTAAAAAATCGCGAAAAACTGGATGCAAAATGAACCAAAAAGCGGATCCCCGAAAAAGCAACAACTGATGCTTTTTTGGGTGCGTTTGCATCTTTTACGGCCTTTTTTTTTTCGTTTTTTCAATGCTTTATTTTAAAACAAACCTATCAAACTGCAATTTTTAAAAATAAAAACCATCAAAGACCGGGAAAAACCCTTTTTTTTTTTCCTAGTGTCATCAAAAAAGTACATACACCCACACTACACCTATGATTTTGAACCCCCCCCCCCCCCTTTATTATTTTTTTTTTTTTTTTTAAATCAACCCAAAAGTTTTCAAAACCCCCTCCCTGTAAAAAATTTTTAAAAACAATCATTTTTAAAAAAATCATTTTTAACTATATATTTATTAATATACTTTATATATATTATATACATTTATATTTAATTATAACATTTATAAACTAAACATAACCCCAAAAATAATATTTTAAATTTTATATTTAATTTAAAGCCAATCGTTTTTAGGACGTTTTTGGCATCGAAAACGGATCAAAATGCCCCAAATTAGCTGCGCTTTTTGGGTCCCCTTTGGATGCCAAAAACGCACTCCCTTTTTTCTAGGGGATTTCTCTTGCTAAAAAACAAGAAGAATTGAATTTAATTCTTAAAAAAGGTTCCAAAAGCGATCGCAAAAAAGCATCGGGATCACTCGTGTGAACGCGATCGCTTTTTCCATTGAAAGCAATGTTAAAACCTTGTTTAAAGTTTTTTCAGCCCTTTTAAAAGGGTCACAAAAACGTTTGTGTGAAAAAGCCCCCCCCAAATGGTATATGCCGAGAGGGGATATACCATTTGGGTAATATTGTATTATTATTAATTATTGATCCCATCCATCATGTCTATATTACTTTCGTATGCTTTTTAGCATCTTATCACTGGTGTATTTATGCATCTATAGGGATTATTTATTTATGAGATTTATTTATCTTTATATGCACTTTTGAGAATTTTGGTCCATATATATATATATATATAAAAGGTAATGTATGTATGTGTGTGTGTGTGTGTATATATACACTCACCGGCCACTTTAGTAGGTACACCTGTCCAACTGCTCCGTTAGACACTTAATTTCCTAATCAGTCACCCCAATCACATGGCGGCACTCATGCATTTAGGCATGTAGAACATGTCAAGACAAATCTCCTTCAGTTCAAACCGAGCATCAGTATGGGAAGAAAGGTGTATTTGGAGTGCCTTTGAACTTGGCATGTTTGTTTGGTGCCAGAAGGGCTGGTTCTGAGTATTCAAAAACTGCTGATCATCCTGGATTTTCACGCACGACCCATCTCTAATGGTTTTACAGAGAATGGTCCGAAAAAGAAAAAACAATCCAGTGACGTCAGTCCTGTGGGCGAAATTCCTTGTTGATGCCAGAGACAAAGGAGAATGGGCAGACTTGGTTCAGCTGATAGAAAGGCAACAGAACTCAATTAGCCACCCGTTACAACCTAGGTAAGCAGAAGAGCATCTCTGAAACGCACAATACGCGAACTTTGAGGCAGATGGGCTACAGCACAGAAGACCACACCGGGTGCCACTCCTTTCAGCTAAGGAACGGAAACTGAGGCTCCCAATTGCCCAAGCTCATCGAAATTGGATCAGGTAGAAAGATTTGAAAAACATTGCCTGGTCTGATGAAGTCTCGATTTCTGCTGCGATAGTTCTGATGGTTAGGGTCAGAATTTGGCGTCAACAACATGAAAGCATGGATCCATCCCTTGCTGTATCAACTGTTCAGGCTGTGGTGGTGGTGTCAATGGTGTGTGGAATATTTTCTTGGCACTCTTTGGGCCCCCTTGGTACCCAATTTAGCCTCGTTGCAACACCTAGTTTGAATCTATTCCACGAAGAATTGGAGGCAGTTCTGAAGGCAAAAGTGGGTCCAATAACCCGTTACTAGCAGATGGTGTACCTAATAAAGGTGGCCGGTGAGTGTGTAAGTATATATTATATATATATATATATATATATATATTAAAATCTATATATATAATATATCTATTATAATATATATATAGAATATAATATATATAATATATATATAACATTACATACATTACCTTTTAATTGCACTTTGGATGCATTTTCCGTATTTTGTATCATTTAGATGTGGATCTTTTGATTATGATATGTAAATATAATGTTAGGTTAATCTTATAATCCATTTGGTATAACTGTTTTTCCCCATTATTGTGTTTTTAATCTGTGTTTTTTGTGTGTCATTTTTATTATTTAATAAATAAAATATATTATTTTATCATTTGCTTTCTTCTGATTGTAATGGTTGCCTCTTTTGTAGACACTGAAGGCTGAAGAGAGGACATGCAGGATATGAAATGAAAAGCACTCCGCCATCCAGGACTGGGACAAGGAATTCTGGTGCCCCAAGCAAATAAGGTTCCCACCAATGGAAAATTCAGCCCACTCCATACCTCCTTGCTCCCCCTTTACTACCTGGGATGAAGTGGTGCCCTAGACAGTCGCCTACCTGTTGTCATGGCCCGGCTGCCATCACAGTTTATTATACAGTCATGGCCATAAGTTTTGAGAATGATACAAATGTGAATTTTTACAAAGTCTACTGCGTCAGGTTTTATAATGGCAATTTGCATAGATTTCCAAAAATGTTATAAAGAGTGATCACTTTAACAGCAATTAATTGCAAAGTCAATAGTTCCCTAGAAAATGAATTTTTTCCCCTAAAAACTTTTTTCCCACTTCATTGCAGGCCTCCCCTTTAAAAAGGAGCACTAAAATCGTTTCAGTGATTGCTCCTTTAAAACACAGGTGTGGGTGTTGAGGGGAAACAGGGCTGGGGGATCAATCTGTCATGATTAATTAAGAATCACACCAGGGGAAACATTTTAAAAGGGGGCTGGGGGTTTTGGGCCCCTCATTTTTTTCCTCTTCTTTTAAACCCTTGGTTAATCTCTAAAAAAAACACGTCCCATCATCATTGCATGCACAAAAAACGGGCCCCCTAACAGGGAAGAGTACGCGCTAGAAAAAAATTGCCCTCAGTCAACAATTTTAACGCATCATAAAGGGGAATTCAAGGAAGGGGTTTTCCTTTTGTTCCCCAAAAAGGCCCCGGGGCCCCCCAAAAGAAAGAACAAGCGCCGGGACCGTCTTTTAAAAAGGGTTTTTCAGCTTGGGAAATTTCCGGGTTACCAGCATTGCAGATTTTTGCTCAGGAATGGCAGCAGGCGGGGTGTGAGTGCATTTTCACGAAATGTGAGGCGGAAAAATTTCATGAGCAAGGCTTGGTGTAAGGAGGGCACAAAAAAAGGGCCACTTCTCCCCAGAAAAAACATCGGGGACAGACTGAATATTTTTTTCCCCAAAAGGGACAAGGGGAAAATGGAAAATGCCCGAGGACTGAGGTAAAGTAAATTTTTTTCTGATGAATCCTTTCCGAAAGTTTTTGGGAAAATCTGGAAAACCCGTTTTTCCCGGGAGAAGACAAGGGGAGCGATAAACCCCCATCCCTTTTCCATGCCCCAAATGTAAAAACATCCCCGAAAACATTCATGTTGGGGGTTGTTCTTTAAAAACCCAAGGGGAAACGGGTTCCCCCTTTTAAAAGTCCCTTGGCCCAAAAACACATCCAAAGTAAAAAAATTTGGAAACCCGAAATTTCCCCCCAAGAGGCCCAAATTCTCCCCCAAAACCCCCCAAAACAGGTTTGGGGGGATCAAAAAATGCCTTTTTTCCCGCATGAGGAGGGATCTTGCCCTAAAAGCAAAGGGTGATAACTAAATGGTCAGGGGAAAAAAAAAAAGATTTTGGGGGCCATGGCCTGGAAACTCCCCAGAAACTTAAACCCATTGAGAAATTTTGGTCAATCATCAAAAGACGGAAAGGACAAACAAAAAACAACAAAATTTTGACAAAATTTCAAGCATTATTGTGCAAGAAAAGGACTGCTATCCGTTAAAGGTTTTGGTTCAGAAGGGGGATTGAGACATTTCCAGGGAGGGAAATTTCAAAAAGGGGCCTGAAAAAAGAAGGGTTTAACACGCAAATATTTAACCCTTTTTGCATTTAAATCATTTAAAATGTTAATAAAAGCTTTTTTTTTACTCATAATATCATTGCTTTGTATTTCTGTATTTGATAAAAACATCTGACAAAAGCACATAAAAACCGGGGGAACAGATCATTTTGGAAAAAAATCATATTTGGGGGTCATTCTCAAAAAATTTTGGGCCCTGACTGTATATTCTGTCTTTTTTCAGGGCAAACTTCCCAAAAAATAGGTCAGGCTTCAATCTTGGATTAGACTTCTGATTGCTGAGTTTTGGGGTAGGACTTTAACAGCATTTTACTCTATAGACAGAGACGGAAGTGAAGAAGGGAAATAGTCGATTTCCTGGGACACATGGGGTGAATTTTTTTAACTGATTTTTTTTTACTTTTAGGTTTTTGGGTTTATATAAAGGTTTGGAAATGCCCCGGGATTTTAAAAGAAGCATTTCTGCAAGTAAATCCAAACCCTTCGGAATTCCCCATTGAAGTCAATGGTAAAAAAACCTTTTAATATATTTTAGGGAAGTTTTTACCCTACCCGATTCCCAAAATGCATGCTGTAATTTTTTTCAATTCCCGTGCCGATTCCCTTTCATCCCCCCAATGTAACATAACCCCTTTGGCATGGTCAACGGGTTATTCCCCCACGGGTTTTTTGCGCTCAAAAAATCCCCTGAATAAGGGGCGGGGGGGGGGGCCCGGGGGCCCGGGGCGCGGCGGGGGGGCGCGGCTCCCCGGCCCCATTTTTGACCCAAAGGGATTGTTTACGGCGCGTACGCACCGTAAATTTTTGTGCTTTTAAATTTCTCCCCCTCAAGGGATTTGCCGAGCGGGGAGGGGCGACGGAAAAAACTGGTTTTCCCATGAAGCATGGGGTTACCGTAATTACTCCCAAAGGATTGGCGCCGTACTTTCAGCGCAAATCCGGCGGCAGTATGGCGGGGCCCAATTTCCCCGGAGAAATTTAAACCGTGTTTAACGGGGGCCTTTTGGATGTAACAAAATAAATAAATAACAGATGCTTGTGCCATATTTGAGCAAAATGTATCATTCTTTACCGTTCTCACAATTCTGTTGCTTTTCCCTTGTTGATTGTCTCTCCACACTTGCAGGTTCAGTTGGTTCATTATCTCGACATGATGTCCCACCATTAGGATGATTACGGACATGCCAGAGTCTGTTTAAATAGTGCTCCTTTGTATCTTTTTGTCATTGTAGCCTGAGGAGGCGGACGCAGCGTGGGCCGTGAAACGCGTAGCTCTTAATGATATTTTATTAATTTTATGTCTCTTGTTTTTTATCTTTTCAAACTCTTGGATATTAAGAGGCTAAATAGGAATTTTTATTTCCAGTCTTTTTATTCTATTTGACGTAGTCTATACAATATATCTTGCGACTCCCCAGTTTTGGTTAGCGCCTTATTCCATAAGACCTCCTTTTACCCATATATTGTGTTCTCCTATTGCTGTTTATGCTAACAGCATCAGACACTTCTAGGACTGGCTGCTTCTACACAGGGATTTATCTTAGATATTTCTGGATATTTATATCCCACGAGTAATCATTTGAGTTGTACCAATATATTTACAACTCACTCAGGTGAGAACACCTCATTTACAGTAGTGTTCAAAATAATAGCAGTCCAATATGATTAGCCAGTATAACCCCTTCCTGATGGACGGTCATAATAATATGGCTCTTTTTTCTTCCTCCTCGCCTTCTGAAAGCCGTAACTTTTTTATTTTTCCACCTACAAAGACATATGAGGGCTTTTTTTTTTTTGCGTGATAATATGTACTTTATAATTGTGTCATTCATTGTATCCCAGAATATACTGGGAAACCGCAAAAAAAAAAATCTAAGTGGGGCAAAATGTGAAAAAAAACCATACTTGCGCCATGTTTGCGGGAGTTTTGTTTTTACAGTGTTCACTCTCCGGTATAAATTATGTGTTCTCTGTATTCTACAAATCCAGCTATACCAAGCATGTACGGTTTCCGTTATGTTTTTCCATAAAAAAAATTTTGAAAAAGCCCGGGCCCATTTTTTGCGTCAAAAAGACTAACAAACCTAGGCTTCATGAGGCGGCATTTTTTCGGCAAGTGGCATTTTTAAAGCTACCAGTTTGGAATCAATTTTTTGGGTCACGTTTCCAATTTTTATGGGTAAATGGGGAAAAAAACCCCCAATTTTTGGCGTTTTGGAATTTTTTTTTCTTCTAATTTTTAAATTTCGGAAAAAATTGATGTTTATTTAAAGAAGCTTTTTTGGAACGCACGAACCAATATTGTGTAATTTTTATTATTTTATTTTTTATTTGTAAAATGGCGAAAAGGGGGGTGATTTGAACTTTTTTTTTCACACTTTAAAACGTTATTGTTTTTTTTTTAAATTCGGTCCCCCTGGGGTACTACACCATTAGGGGGTGCTAACATTTTTTCAGACTAAAGCATTGTAATATATAATATATATAGTAGAATATAACTACTATAAAACTGCTCCCTGTGTACAAGAATATATCTACTATAACACTGCCCCCTATGTACAAGAAAATAACTTCTATAATACTGCTCCCTTTTTACAAGAATAAACTCATACATGCCCAAATCTTCCCGTTTTTGGCGGGGGGGTCCCGCATTTGGGGGCCCTCCCCCCCCCCCCCCGGGCAGATTGGGATTCCTCCAGCAGGAGCGGGCTTTCTTTAAATGGCGCGGGGACAGAGTACGCTAAATGCCTACTCTGGGGCCGCCCGGGGCCCCTCCTACAGGCGGGTGAAGGGGCGGCAAAACTCCCCCCTTTCCCCGTATGAAAGGCCTTTTTTTCGTGTAAATAGGGAACTCCATAGCCCCCTGATCACTTCCCCCGGTCGCAAATCAATGGGGATGGCCGGGCGCAGGGGTGGGGAGGTAAGTGACTTTTAAATTTTTTTTTATTAAAAAATCCGGCTTACAGAGGGGGCCATGGTTCCCAAAAGGGGGCAACTACCGGCTTTACAGAGGGGGCAAACCCTGGCCCTTTCAGAGGGGGGCAACTCCTGGTTGGGGGGGGCATTACCCGGTTAAAGGGGGGGACTACCCCGGCTTACAGAGGGGGCACTACCTGGGTTACAGAGGGGGCAAATACTGGGTTTCAGAGGGGGGCAACTACCTGGTTACAGAGGGGGCAAAATACCTGGGTTACAAGGGGGAAAAACCTGGTTACAGAGGGGGGAAAAATACCTTTACAGAGGGGGGGCAACTACTGGCTTACAGAGGGGGCAACTACCCCGGCTATCAATGGGGGGCATCTACCTGGCTATCAAAAGGGCAACTACCCCGGCTTCTAAAGGGGGGAACTACCTGGCTTTAAAGGGGCACTACGTGGCTACAAAGGGGCACTACCTGGCTAACAAAGGGGCATCTACCTGCCTGTAAGGGGCACACCTGGTTTTGGGGGGCTACTACCTGGGTATAAGGGCTCTACCTGGCTTTCTTCCTAAGCCCTTAGCAGTTGGCAGTGGGGGGGGCTTTTTGAAGGGGGGTGGCACTTAAAAGATGGGTTTTGTCCATGCAAATTTTTTTTGCCCCCGGCTCCTGCTTTTCTTTTCAAAATTGGCAACTTGTTTAAATTAACTACTATAAAAACTGCCCCCTTTTTACAAGAATATAACTACTATAATACGCCCCTATGTACAAGAATATAACTATATAATACTGCCCCTATGTACAAATAAGCTACTATAATACGCCCCTAGTACAAGAATATAACAAAATCTGCCCCTCTATGACAGGAAAATAACACTAAAACTGCCCCTTTGGGACAAGAATATTATTTTAAAAACTGCCCCTCTAGTAGAAAAAAAATACTTTCCTATAATACTGCTCCCTATGTAAAGAATATAACTACAAAAATACTTTGCCCTAATGCAAGGGTATAACTACTATAATACTGCCCCAGTACAAAAATAAACTACTATAATATGCCTCCCCTGTACAAGAAATAACTATTATAATCTGCTCCCATGTACAAAATATAAAAATTAATAATGCCCCCATGTACAAGAAATAACTCTATATACGCCCAAGACAAGAATAAACCTATAATACTCCCCCCTATGACAAAAAATATAACCTAAATACTGCCCCCTATTCAAAGGAAAAATAACTAATAATAGCCCTATGTACAAATATAAATACTAAAAAACGCCCCTATGTACAAGAATAACTATTTTAATACGCTCCTAGTACAAAATAAACTCATAATATGCTCCCTATGACAAGAATATAACTACTATAATACTGCCCCCATGTACAAGAATAAAACCAAAAATACTGCTCCAAAGTACAA
This sequence comes from Phyllomedusa bahiana, assembly GCA_025379985.1. Lineage (NCBI taxonomy): Eukaryota > Metazoa > Chordata > Amphibia > Anura > Hylidae > Phyllomedusa > Phyllomedusa bahiana. The sequence continues at coordinate 74,777 of JAODAL010001167.1, forward strand.
GAATATAAAACTATAATACTGCCTCCCCAGACAAATATAACTATAAATACTGCCCCCCATTTACAAGAATATAAAATATAAATGTACCCCTTTTGACATCTTTATTGCAGACTGCAGTGTCAGAATATAAATGATGCGTGCAGGGTCACATAGGTGTAGCTTTGTAAGCGGTTCCCATAATAGTACCAGTACCAGTGACCTGCCGCTTGCCCAGCATCGCTATGATTCACATAGATTGAGTTATTTAACATGTTCCAGATTTGAGGCATTGCTTGTTATGTGTTGGGATCTGTTACTGGAAAACAGTAGGACTGTGTTCATGTATTATTTCTAGTAATAATACTAGTAATAGTAATTATGATTATATCAGTATGGAATACACAGTAATATTTAGCAAAACTAACATAACCTGTATAAATACAATGGATTTGAAATAGAAGGCTATAAAGTTTTTCAGTGTAAAACATGAGTACACAACATGTGGCCCCCAATGCCCCTGTGGTGCCCTCAGTCATCAGAACACAAACATGCCTTGTCTTTGTTCTCATACTTCAGAAAGTAATATTCATCTTTTGACAGGTGCATTGAACTGATGGCACTGTTAAGGTGGCCAATACAGTATATGGCTGATACTGCTATGGTGGACAGCAGGCACTGTTATGGTGGGCACTGTACGGCTAGCACTGTTATGTTGGGGACTGTATTCCTGGCACTGTATGGTGGGCACTATATGGCTGTCATTGTTATGGTGAGGTACTGTATGGATCATAATCTCCAAAAAATTGTGAATCTCGCACGAGAACAGAGAGTGACTTTTGATCACTATATTTACTATTTTGCCATAGGCAAACTTAAACTCTATCAGTTCTCTCTCTGTAAAACACTAAAACGTAACTTTTATTTTGTATAACTCTTAACCTCTATACACACTATTTAAAAACCTGATTACTAACCTCATCATTTAACCCTTTCTACTTCTGAAAGAAGGAATAACTCCCTTTCTATTATCAAGTCTGGTGGGAACCCACCTATTAACAGGAGAGCCTTTTATCTATAGCAAAGTACTAGCTTCAGTAAGGGATCCCAAGCCAACTACTTGGGCAGTCGTCCCTAATCTCATGGACACAGAACAAATAAGGCCCCCTTGTGACACCCCTGCAGCGGGTGACACTTGTAGACAGAGGTGAGAAATCACAATTTAAAACATCATATCTGACCTGCCCGACATGTTTCGCCAGCTAACCTGGCTTCATCAGGGATTAGAGGTCCGATCACAGGTGGTGTAAGCTCACTTCCTTTTATTTCATTTAGGTACACCCCCTATTGGTGCTCACCAATTAGCCTCAAGAATCCACAAAAACCCCACCCCCCCTTTTCCGCTCTCTGCGCACACACACTCATAATATCCCCCTGCCAAAAGCTGCCACCTGCTCCCATGAAAACAACCCCCAGGCAAACCCGCCATCTCACAACAGGGTTGCGCCCCATCTTACCGTACTGCCCCGCCAAGCACTGCCCAGCAACACCTCAGCCCTGACTGTGTGGGCTTCTGTCTCACTTCTTTTATTTTTATTGCAACTACAACGGACTACAGAATAGGTGTTACATTCCCCAAACACATACCAGCTTTGTCAGCTCCCCTAAGCCCCCTTCTACCACATCTAATATGCATATTCTTGGGAAAAAGATTAATTAAGTACACCACTGTCATATTACCCCCCATAAAGCATTCTCCATATATCAATATACTATTCACTTTAATAAAGCTGCAAGCCCATTTAATGCATTTTTATTGTGCTGTTACTATTGTCTCAGGGTTTCCATAAACCATTCTCTTTTTTATGATTTTTTTTTTCTTAATAAAGCCCCAAGAATGCAACTAAAACCAAAATGCACACAAAAAAAGTCAACCCCAATGCCACACAAAAACAGTGCATCAAGTCGGTCTATGCAGACCCAACTAAAAGTAATGGGTCCCAAATACCCCGGAACGGAAGAGTATCCCTGCCGGGGCCCGAAGGGCCCTGCACAGGAATACACATACGTATTCCCTTCTGCCGAACAGGAGGAACAAAATGCTCCCCCCACCCAGCCCGAAGGCTCCGCTGGGTCCCAAAAACGGTCCTACTGCCGAAGCAGATCGAACCCACGAAAAAAACACTTGGCATCAGAATGGCCTGCCCACCAAACCTCAAACCCAAGCGCAGTCCAGGTAGCCCAACCGAAGAGAGGCAAGTGGGTCCTACTGCCGAAAACAGATCGAACCTACAAGCCCATTGGGCATAGAATGGCCTGCCCCCCCAAAAACCCCAAAAAAAGCGAAACCCCCGGGAGCCAACTCCCAAAAGAGGCAACGGTTCTACTGCTGAAGCAGATGGAAAACCCACAAAACTGCCCCATTGGGGTCAGAATGGCCTGCCCACCAAACTTCGACCAAGTGTACCTGGTGGCCAATCCGAAAAGTGCCGGGGGGGTTTTTAGGGGGGAAAGGAAACCCGATGGCCCCAAAAACATTCTCCCCCCAGGGCTCGGGGGGGGGGGGGGGGGGGGGGGCCCAAGAGGGGTTTTCCGCATCCCAAAATCCCTAACCCCCAAAAAGTGACACACAAAACAAACGTGAAGTTTAAAAATAAATAATTTAATTTTGCGCAGTGGATTTCTGCCGGACTCCGTCCGGGGGAAAAGATAAAAAAATTTTCCCTATTGCCTAGCAAAAAGGCCGGGGGGAAAAAGGACATGTTTCTCAAAGGACAGTTAAAGTGCCGTGAAAAATGTTGGGCCCAAAAACTCATGTGGGGTCCCAAAACCCCGGAGTTTTGGGACCCCAGGGTCGTCAGGGCCCGGGGGGACAAACACACTTAGGGCTTCATAGTCCTCTAAAAACCATCCTGGCTTCGATCCCGGGGGGGGGGGGGGGGTCCCCCCGGGTGCTGTCTTTTTAAGCAACCCCGTACACCCCTCCCTACCCCCCCTTTTGGTTCTCCATTCGACACAGACCTCCTATAGCGATTCCAGAGGTTCACACACCAAAGGGGGCCCCATAAGAACGATTTCTACACTTGAAACTTATCCAAAGGCCGTAAATATTCATATTCATTTTAAAAAAGCTTTCAAAGGGTCTATGGTTTTCCCCCCCCCCCCCTTCCGCATTTGGCCCTTTACAACTTCCCCCTTTAAAATTTCTCTTTGGTAAAGGCTAGCCCCCTAAATTCTTTTTTTTCAAAATGGAAGCATGCAAAAATATGGGGGAAAGCAAAAAAAATTAGGGTTTTCAAACGCTATTGCATCTAGTTTTTTGGAAAAAAAATTAGAATTTTTTTAAAACGCCCCTTTTCCAAAAAGGGTTTTTTTTTCCTGAAACGAGGCCCGGTTTTTACCCTTTGTTGTGCTGCAATTTTTCTGTTATGGCGGACACTTTTACAGCTGGAAAAATGTTTTGTGAGCCTGTATGGCTGGCACTGTTATGGTGGACCTGTTTGGCTGGCACGTTTTTGGGGAGCCTGTATGGCTGGCACTGTCATGAAGAGCACTGTATGGTGGCACTGTTATGGGAGCACTATGGCTGGCACTGTTTATGGTGGGCATGTATGGTTTGGGATGTTTTTGGTGGACCTGTTATGGCTTTGGGACTTTTTATGGTGGGCCCCTGTTTTAAAATGGGAAGTGTTTTTGGTTTAGCCTGTACAGTGGCACTGTTTTTTGGTGGGGGACTGTTTAAACTGCCATGTTATGGTTTAAACACTGTTGGCCCGGCAAATGTTTTGGTGAGCACTGTACAGCTGCCAGTGTTATGGTAAGTACTGTATGGCCGGCACTGTTATTTGGGGAGCAATGTTTCAGATGCCCCGTGTTTTTGGAAAAACTGTATGGGGTGGCACTGTTATGTTTGCCTGTAAGGCTGGCACTGTTATGGTGGGCACTGTACGGCTGGCACTGTTATGTTGGAGACTGTATTCCTGGCACTGTATGGTGGGCACTATATGGCTGGCATTGTTATGGTGAGGTACTGTATGGATGGCACTGTAAGTCTATATATGCTATTTTAAGCAACCTAAATGAGCAATCCAGTAAAAACTGTTTTTGTTTTTTTCTGGATTTCATCCTCATAGGAGTATTTATAGCTGTTACAGTGGTCTATATGTGACAGAGAAGGGGGCGATAGAAGTGGTGTATATTGACAGAGAAGGGGGTTATAGCTGTGGTCTATATTGGCAGAGAAGGGGGCTATAGCTGTGGTCTATATGTGACAGAGAAAGGGGTTATAGCTATGGTCAATCTTGACAGAGAATATGGATAAAGCAGTGGTCTATATGTGACATCGGAGGAGGGGTTTATAGCAGCAGTCTATATGTGACAGAGAAGGGGGCTACAGCAGTGGTCTATATGTGACAGGAGGAGGGGGCTACAGCAGCGGTATATATGTGACAGAGGAGGAGGGAGTTACAGCAGCAGTCTATATGTGACAGAGGAGGAGGGGCTACAGCAGCGGTATATATGTGACAGAGGAGGAGGGGGCTACAGCAGCAGTCTATATGTGACAGAGGAGGAGGGGGCTACCGCAGCGATATATATGTGACAAAGAAAGAAGGGGCTACAGCAGCGGTCTATATGTGACAGAGGAGGGGGCTACAGCAGCGGTCTATATGTGACAGAGGAGGAGGGGGCTACTGCAGCAGTCTATATGTGACAGGAGGAGGGGGCTATAGCAGCGGTCTATATGTGACAGAGGAGGAGGGGGCTATAGCAGCGGTCTATATGTGACAGGAGGAGGAGCTACAGCAGCAGTATATATGTGACAGAGGAGGAGGGGGCTACAGCAGCAGTCTATATGTGACAGGAGGGGGCTACAGCAGCAGTCTATATGTGACAGGAGGGGGCTACAGCAGCAGTCTATATGTGACAGGAGGGGGCTACAGCAGCAGTCTATATGTGACAGGAGGAGGGGGTTTAAGCAGCGTCTTATATGGGGACAGGAGGAGGGGGCAACAGCAGCGGTCTATATGTGACAGGAGGAGGGGGCTACAGCAGCAGTCTATATGTGACAGAGGAGGAGGGGGCTATAGCAGCAGTCTATATGTGACAGGAGGTGGGGGCTATAGCAGAGGTCTATATGGGGACAGGAGGGGGGGCTTTAAAGCAGGCGGTCTATATGGGCCAGGAGGCGGAGCTACAGCAGCGGTCTATATGTGACAGAGGAGGAGGGGGCTACAGCAGCGGTCTATATGTGACAGGAGGAGGGGGCTATAGCAGTGGTCTATATGTGACAGGAGGAGGAGCTACAGCAGCGGTCTATATGTGACAGGAGGAGGAGCTACAGCAGCGGTCTATATGTGACAGAGGAGGAGGAGGCTATAGCAGCGATCTATATGTGACAGGAGGAGCTACAGCAGCGGTATATATGTGACAGAGGAGGAGGGGGCTATAGCAGCGGTCTATATGTGACAGGAGGAGGGGGCTATAGCAGCGGTCTATATGTGACATGTATATGAAGCACTATTATTGTCTGGGACACAGTTTAAGGAATTACTGTTTGGCCTTATATTTTGAGGTCACTGGCACTATTATTTTGGCGGCACCTGCCTACTGATGGTTTTCTTTAAAGGGGTTTTGCCACCATGTAATGTTGACGTGGGAACCTCCAAAATGGGTATTTAATCACTTTTCTAAATATATGTGATTACAAAAAGTGAAAACTCTGAGAGCTACAGCATTTCTCAATCCCCCCTTTGTTACCTCACAGCTTCCCCTAGACACGACCCAGGAGCTGACAGGCCGCGCTTGCGTGAAACGCTTCTTATCTGATGACAGGCAAAACGAATGAGCTTTTAAGGCACCGGGTAGAAAGTGCAGTCTATGAGGCTGTGTCTTGCTGTATTGAGAATCCACTCTTGTACTGTTATTATTTCACTTAAGTTTTGAGACGCTCCCTTGGATTCCTCACTCCTCACTCACCCCCTCCCTCTCTCCCCTGCAGCTTCATGACTCAGCATGATTTGTATATATCCTGCTCCCGTGCTAATAAGAGGTAGGTAACTGCCGTCTTGGCAAATCCCCTTTAAAGGGGTTGTCTCACTATGAAGATCATAGTTGAAAATGTGGGGACCAAAAATCTAAGGATGTATGCCCTTGGTTACTATTGGCAAAGTTCTACGGTTTTAGGAAGGGCTGGTTTACATGTGCTTAGCAACAGTGTTTGTTTACTGGTCAGGGAAGCATTCTGTCCTGCCCAGGTCGTGCACATGCAAAGGAAAGGCAGTGAAGAGGAGGGGCAGGGATGTGTGTATTGGCAGGCATGGAGGAGAAGCAGTGAGAGGACTTGCAGGGGGGTTGTGTGTATTGTATCCTCTTCACTGCCTCTCCTCCATCCCTGTGGCTCCAAAACCAATCTCTGTGGCTCCCTTACCCCCTCCCCGCTCTTACTGCCTCTTGCCCTAAATTCGCTGCCAATACCACAAACCCCCTGCAGCCCTCTCATGCTTTCCCCGTGCCTGCCAATAAAACCATCCCGCCCTTCCTCTTACTGCCTTTCCTTTGCAGTCCCGAATGGGCGGGACAAAATGCTTCCCTGACCAGTAAAAAAAAACACCTTTGTAAGCACATTTTAACCAAACCCCGTCCAAAAACCCGTAGCACTTTGCCAATAGAAAACCAAGGACGTTTTCTTAGATTTTTGGTCCCACATTTAATATAAAATTTTTTAGTGGGGACAACCCCTTTAAAGGGGAGTTTCGCAGTTTAGTGCTGTATTTTAACTATTGGGCCCATTATTTTGAAGTCACGGAGAGAATTTTTTTTATCCCTGCCCTGAAAGCAATATAGGCTAGAAATTGCTTTGGTTATTGGTCCCTAATAAATAGTGGGGTACACAAAACATTACCAGAAAGTTATTCCTCAGTCTATGGATCCAGTTTCAAATGTTCTTCAAGTCAAGCAACAAATACAACCAATTGTCCCAGATTCGAATGTCCGTGAACTTGAACGTTAGCGTGTTATAGGTATTTTTATCAGATCCCCTTTATCTTTCCTACAGTGTTTGCAAAAGAGAGCGGATTTAAATGGACTTTATCCCTTTTAAAATAATGGGGGGCCCCATTGCCGATTGTCAACAAGGACGCCTTTAGGGGTTGTATATGTTCAGTAAAGCAAAAGATAACGAAACTGGTAGGAAACAGCATGACAATTTTGTAGGCGTAGGCCGGAGCGCATCAACTGATTATTAGGAGGAGCTTCATAAAGCCGTAGTACGTGACCACTAATAGAGACCTGTCCGTACAATCTGCTGAACACTAGTGAGCCTCACAGTAAATGCAAAAACTATAGCGCTGCCTGTCTGTGTTTGTACTTGTTTTTTAAAAAAACCTCATGCGATCACTTCAGTATTTTTAGTCTTGGTTCATATCTGCGTTTCGAGTCCTCCATCGCAGAGGTGAAAACGGACATAAAAGGATCCCATTCACAATGGACACCAGTGGCGCCCAACAGACCCTATTGATCACAATAATAATAATCTTTATTTATATAGCCCCGCATTGCGCACTTTAAATTTGGGGGGATAAGTACAAACAAAAAAAAAATAATACGAAAAAGCTACTTACAGATCAAAAAAAGGTGTGGGACCTGCTCGCAAGAGTTACAATCTATTAGGCTGTATGGGTGGGGGAATGCTAGTTTAACAGGGGCCCGCCATGTTGCATAAATAAGAGGTGGTTTACATAAAAATGGGTCTATCGGGTTTCTGTCATGATGTCCGTTGTTTAGCGGGAAAAAACGGCTTATTGCCAAAAAATATAAATTTTTAAATTAAAAAATTTTGGACTGCTTGTGATTTTTTTCCCTTTTACAGCGAAAAAAGGGGGATGTCTTTTATATATTACATCTTTTTCTTATTAGAGGTTGCAGAGGGAAATTTCCCCTTGACGATTTTGGCGTTTTTCCTGAAAACCTGGGCTTTATCTAAAAGTGTGTTGTTGTTGCACTATTTGCTCCTCTATTCCCTGACAGACCCCTTTCTCGAGATCTGAATTGAACCCCGAACAAAAGTGAAAAAAATCTAGTGAAACTGTATTTATAAATTTGGTTTCGTCCATGGCCCTTTCGGTTACACATTAAACCTGTTCCTTAATTGGCCCCCAACAGCATATGGGGTAGGGTTAAAAAACAAAATAGGGTCAGATTAAAAACACCCGTGTAGATGGGTGGAGTGAAAAAAAAACAAGATGGGGGCAAGCCACTTCCCCATGTGTACAGTCCAAACAAAAAAATATGGTAGACATCCTTTTTAAAAATTAAACTATAGGGGGGGCCGCTGGTGTGTTAGCCAAAGAATGCAAACAAAAATCAGCGCACTCAAGGCCTAAAAAAAAAGTCAGAGGGGACATAGGAATTGTTTTGGGGTAGGGTTATCATAAGAAAATTCAGGGTCCGTTTACAGTTGACAAATCAGGGCCCCTGCCCATCACCAGCTCTTATCACTCACTATATCAGCAGGCCCCTTTTGAATTAAAAATGATCAGGGCCCTTGACAGTAGAACTGCCAATACTGCCCTGATGGCAGTCCTGTCATAGGAAAGTGCCTATGCAGTAACATCATCTCATGGTGTAGGCCTACTCTAGTCACCACTTCCATAATCCCATAAAATAGTGTCAGCTACATATAAGTGCCTATACCAGGTGTCACAAACATATGGTCCACATGTGGCCCCTTATGCCATCATCTGTGGCCCCTGGAGCCAGGATATAAAGGGGCATAGGGGAAAGTCATGGGGGAGCACGGCATTGCCCGCCCTTAAAAACCCATGTTGTGGTCAATAGCAGCATGTAAGGGATTTCACAGAGGGAGGGGCACCCTGTGTCCTCCATCACCATCCTACAATGGCCGCCATGACAGCCGGAGGCCTAACAGCAGCTCTCGGTCTGTCAATGATGTAGGCCTGCCAGTCCCTCTCCAACAGTTGGCATCATGCAATGCACTGCATCATATCATGTTAATAACGAAAAGGATCCATCATCAGTCCAAGGACTCAAAGTTGAAAAAATCCAAAACTTTATTAATAATTCATGAAAGGACAGTGTTCACCATATAGATATCTTCCTCCCAGGCCGACATAAAAATGTTGGCCAGGCAAGGGGAGAATCTAGCCCTCTCGTGTTCATGTCCAGCGAGTATACAAAAATGAATCATTGGTTTGCAAGCGGGGGGTCTTTCAAGTGTGGACATGATCGCTGCAAGGCATGGAAATACAGGCAGTCCTCGAGTTACCGTTTTGACTTACATCTGTCCCCTAGTTACAAATAAAGGCTTATGGGATGTGCTGGCACTTGTCGTTCCATGTTCCACAGCAGACAGTAGCTGTGGAACGACAAGTGCCAGCATGCCACAGCAGCACATGAAGGGCACAGACAGCAAAACAAATGTAAAAGCCCCTTCCCTGCACTATCCAAAACCTAAAAAAAAAAACCTTTTGTGCTGGAGTTACATGATTTAACCCCTTACCGACATAGGACGTATGAATACGTCCTGATGCCGGTAAGCAGCTTTGAAACGGGATCGCAGTGCGCTGGTGTTAGCGGCTAATCACAGCTAACACCCGGCGGTCACAGTGCGGAGGGGTGCAACCGCCCGCTCGCGCTGTTTAACTCCTTAGACTTTTTCTAAATTAATGAAAAACGGTGCCGCACACCATTCTTCACTGCGATGGCTGGACATGGCTGCCATGTTTTCGTTTGCCCCACTTCCGGCCCCAGGCAGGAAGTGGGGCAAACCGCCATCTTGGTACACCCTAATGCATTGTCTATGCAATGCATTAGGCTGTATTAACGATCGCGCCCTAGGGGGGACTCCATGTTAAAATAAAAAAATAAAGTTTTAAAGTGTAAAAAGTATTAAAAGTTCAAATCACCCCCCTTTTGCCATTTTACAAATAAAAAAGATAAAATAATTAAAAAGTTACACATATTTGGTATCGCTGCGTCCAAAAAAGTCCGATCTATAAAAATCTAACATCATTTGTCCCGTACGGTGAGCGCTGTAGAAGAAAAAAAAATTCCAGACGCCAAAATTGCATTTTTTTTAGGTTATTTCCCTTCCCATAAAAATTGTAATAAAATTGATCAAAAAAGTTGCATGTATTCCAAGCTGCTAGCAATAAAAAGTACACTTCAGCCCACAAAAAATGCCGTCTCACTGACGTTCGTAGGTGTTAGTACAAAAAAGTTATTGGCCACACAAAATGGCGCCGCGGCTCAAATTTTCAAAAATTGAAAATGTTTGGAATCTTTTTTTACGGTACCAAAACATAACGGAAACCCTGCATGTTTGGTATTGGCGGATGCGTATCAACCTGTAGAATACAGATAACACATCACTTTTTTTCCGAAGAATAAACTCCATAAAAAAAACTCCCGCAAACATGGCGAAAGTAAGTTTTTTTTTTTCACATTTTGCCCCACTTAGAATTTTTTTGCGGTTTCCCAGTATATTCTGTGATAATATGAATAACAACATTAGAAAGTCCATCTTGTCCCGCAAAATAAATGCCCTCATGAGTCTATGTAGGTGGAAAAATAAAAAAGTTATGGCTTTCAGAAGGCAAAGAGCAAAAAAATTAGAGCCATATTATTATGACCGTCCGTCAAGAAGGGGTTAATAAAAACACCTGTTCCCACTTACATACAAATTCAATTTAGGAACAAGCCTACAGTCCCTATCCCGTTCGTAACACAGGGACTGCGTGTACTTGCATATTACGACGGCATTTAGATTTGCAGTCAACAAGGATTCATTTGATATTTTGTCTTACACTAATTGCCATACGAGGTATGTGGTACCTTATAAGATGTTCTGTGTGTAACCTACAATAGGTGGGTTGCACCACAACAGAACTCAAAGTCAGAATACGTCAACACCTCTCTGATGTCCATAAGACACAACATGTTGGCATTTCAATGGCATCAAGACAATTTGCTGAAACCCATGGGGGAGATACCTCAGAATTTTTTGCTTGCAGGCATAGAGAGGGTTAGGGGAAGGGACCACCAAGAGAAGCTCCTTAGTATGGAAGCATGGTGGATCTATAGACTTGCCACAAGATTCCCCCAGCGTCTTAATAAAAGACATGATTTGATTTATCCATATTAATTTGACTCCCCGTGAAACGTTGTTTTGTTTTTCATAACTCCTTGATATGGGTAATGCAAGCTAATCATGTGACCGCGTTGTTGGGATCTAAATAAAGGCGGGTTGGTTCATAAACTATGGTATGAATAGGGAGGCACCCCCGAAACGCGTCAGCGTGCTTGCTATGCTTCTGTGAGGCTTTGACATCTGTTTTTAATTTTTATGGATTACTAATAGGCTATGTTCAGACGGCAATTATTGCGGGACGTATTTCGCCCGCAATTACGCCGTGTGCTCGGGAGCGGGGCGGGGTGGCCGGCAGCTCGCCGGCCCCATAGACATTCATTATTCTCGCCGCGTACACGCCGTTAATAATTGACATGTCACTTCTCTCCCCGCCGGCATATTGTGCGAGCGGGGAGAGGAGACGTGATCCATAGTTCTCTGAGAACTGTGGATTACCGTAGTGACTGGGACGTATTTCGTCCCGTATTTAGCGCAGTACGCCGCGAGATACGGGACGAAATACGTCCCAAATTAAGCCGTGTGAACATAGCCACAAAGTTTCGGATTTCTCCAACTTTAAGCCCTTAGATTGATGATGGATCCTTTTCATTATTACCATTTGTTTGGAGGTTGCTTAAGACTCTCCGTACGGCTCCTAGTGGCTCTCATCAAGGGTTAGCTGATGACATACAAAGTTTTGTGCAGAATATCATGTACTTCAAAGTATTACAACAGCGATCAAGGGATTTGCTTAGTCCAGTCACATATTGGGACCCAAAAAAAATAGGAAAAAGACTAAGGGGGACATGTCCGACAATTGACATCGGCACGACAGTTTTTAGGTGCATTTAATCAGTGCAAAGTGCACCTGAAAGTACGATCCTTTCAAAAATTTGGCGTTTGGTGTACCTTGCATAGTAAACTTAATGCGCCTAAAAGGGCGCATTGCGCAAACGTGGCACGTAGCGTATCATTGCTAGTGTATGTAATGCGTCTCGATAGGCATATTGCGTTATGGAGGCGCTCAGCGTATCATTGCTAGCATATTTGATGCACCTCCTTTAGACGCATTACAATGTGTCGTGCATGGCGTATTATGCGCCTAGTTTTGGTATATTGCATTTATATCGAGAATATGGTGTCAAACATTTTTATGATGCAAAATACACCAAAATTATGGCGCATTCGTATTGGGACATGTTGTCCTTAGATTTAAAAACAAAAAAAACATATACAGTGGTATCTTGGCATAGTTCATTAATCCATTCCAGATCCTTATGAGAGGACCGATAGTGCTTGATACTAGAAGCCACGTGTGTGGCCAAAGCGGCGCTCACCCCCGGAAGCAACGGCCTGCTAAATCCTTCACCCTCGCTTGAGACAACCGGCGGAAAGTTGTGCCAAGCTCCTCTGTTACGCCCACAGGTTTAATTGAAAATCCTGGCAGATTTTGCAAACTCTATCACATACCATAAATAGTAGTGCAATTTGTCATTTATGGCTCTTTTTGCAAGTACCTTTCACAATAAAGAGGTGTTCCCACCCTAGATTTTGATAGCATATCAATAAGTTGACAAAGGTGTCGGCTCAAAACAGAGAGCTGGTCGCAGTTGCGCTTGACTTTGTATTCTGTCTACGGGAAGTTCGAGTACAGGTGAGCTCTGTGTTTGGTTGTACGCTGAACTCCCATAGTACAGAATAGAGAGCTGTGCGCAAGCATGACGGCTGAAGGCTTCCATCAACGCCGTGTCTCCCATTTCATCACTTCCTGCTGGCACAAGAAGGAGGTGGTAAATCCACCATTTTTAAACACTGTTGAAACATTGTTAGTACAAAGCAGAAGGGTGTAATAACAATTGCAAACCCTAGTGGTCAAGTACCCTAAGGGGGCTCAAAATTCCAGTAAATATATATATATAATATATATATATATATATTAATATATATATATATATATTTATAAAATATATATTTTTTTTAATATAAAAAATGTTTAATATATATATAAAATATATATAGTTTTAAAAATATTTAAAAAAAAAATTAAAACTTTTAAAAAAAAGTTCAAATCCCCCTCCCTTTGCCATTTTTAAATAAAAAAAAATTCCCAAAAAAAATTTGGTTTTATAAAATATAACTTTCCATTTTTTGGGGGAAACCTGAACAGAGAAAAAAAAAATTTCCCCAAACGCTGAATTGGGCACATCCCCAAAAAATTGGGGATGTTTAAAAGGGGCAGGGGGCCGGGAAGGGGGAAAAAAAATTAAACCCCTGGCACAAAGCCCCCCACCATGCGCAATAAAATATCCGTTAAAAAATTTTCCCCTTTTCCGTTCTCGAAACCTCCCCCACTTTTAAAAAAAAATACACTGTAAAGCTGTTTCACGGGGAGAAATTTTTTGGTTGATTTTTTGATGTTTTTTTGGGTGCGTTTTTTTTGCAGAAAAAACCCAGAGGGGGTTAAAAGCTGTAATTTTTTTGCACAAAAAAAAGCATCAAAAAAAGCCCCAAAACCTTTTTGTGTGAGACCCCCCAAACACAAAGCAAGAGAAAAAACCGGGGTTTGAAAGAGAAACCCCTCATCACAGGTAGGTGTGCACTTTAAAAATCGGGGGCAAAACCCCAAACATGACATAAAATAAGCCCCAAACATAATACAATCAATCACATCCCAAGTAGTCAGGTCACTACACGGAAAATTACAGCAGTTTAAAAACAGAATTTAAAATGCCCCTGACACAGGGATTTTAAACAGGGGGACGTCACTTTGATGGGAGTTGTTCTCTTCCCCTTTTTTTCTTCTCCTTTTGCCCAAACCTCCATGAGTCTTCCCTGAGAGTTGTTCCCCTTCCCCTTTTTTCTCGTCCCGGTACAGAATGCAATTTTTTTTAGCGGGCCACATTCCCTGAAATTTACCCCAAAAAACATCTTAGACTCCCTCTTTACCCCACTTTCCTATCACTCCCCAAACAGGTAGTTAGACCCAAAAAATAGAAATTTAAAAAAAGTCGATAATGGGATTAAATAGGTTTGACACCCCATTGTTGGGAAACGGGCCTTCTTCCATTTAATTTGGTAGGTAGAAAAGAGCCCCACCCCTGTAATTTGCCGTGCTGGGGCCCCAGTAACAGAGATAGTGGGGCTGCCCCAGTACTAGCCGGACTGGGGCCCGCCAGTAACCAGCCTGGAAGGGGGGGCCCCCCAGTAACAGCCAGGTGCTTGGGCTGCCCCCCCGTAACCACCAGGTGGTGGGGCTGCCCCCAGTAACCCCAGGTGGGGGGGCTGCCCCCATAACCACCCGGTACGGGGCGCCCCAGTAACCCGCCCAGGGAGCTGGGGTGCCCCCCGTAACCCCCGGGGGGCTGGGGCTGCCCCAGTAACCACCAGGTACTGGGGGTGCCCCCAGTAACCCCCCCGGTATGGGGGTGCCCCCCGTAATTAGCCAGTTAGCTAGGGGTGCCCCCCGTAAGTAGCCAGGCAGGGCCCTAAGTAGCCAGGCAGGCCATTAAAAAGCCAGCAGGGCCAAATTAAGGGGGAGGCAGGGCCCCGTAAATAGATAGCGGGCCAATTAGGCAGGCAGGGCCACATGTACCAGGCCAGGGCCAATAAAGAGGCAGGGGCCCCTTAAGGCAGCAGGGCCTAATAGGTAGGGCAGGGGCCCGTATTAGGTAGGGGGGGCCATTATAGATAAGCACGGCCGTAATAGGCAACAGGGCCACTTATAGGACAGGGGAGTTATAGGGAGACAGGGCAGTATATGGTAGGCAGGGCATAAAAGGGAGGCAGGGGCAGTATGTGGGGCATGGCGGTATAAGGAGCGGACTATAAACAGGGGCCGTAAAAAGGTAGGCAGGCAGTATTGGTAGGGAAAGGGCCGTATATAGGTAGGGCAGGCCAGTATATAGCCAGGCAGGGCCAGTATATACCAAAAGGGCCCTATATGAGCAGGAGGGCAGATATAGTAGCAGGGAATTAAGGCAGGCAGGGGGAATTTAAAAGGAGGTAGGGCAGTAAAATAGCAGGCGGGCAGTATATAGGTAGGTAGGGGCACAGGGCCGCCATTAGGGGTAGAACCCCCACCCGTATGGGGCCCGGCCCGTTTGGGGGGCCCCCGTCGCCACCCGGCCCCCCCCCTTGTCCACAGTAAAGGTACAGAATTTGAAGTAGTCTTCTCTCTGTACCATGGAAGAATGGCTGTCCCAAGGGGGGCCCCCCCCGCAAGTTAAAAACAATAGGTTTAAAAATTCCATAGATTGGTCTTTCTTCTCAGCAGCCCCGACCGGAGCTTTGCCCCCTTCCCTCTGGTGCCCGGGGCGTCATCTAATTTAATCATAAGTCCCCCCCCCTGTGGGGGGGCATCACTGATCTGCCGGGACCGGGCAGAGGGGGGTGACTGCTCCCCTTTGTCGGAGTGATGCAGAAATAAGGAAAATCAATCTATGGAAAGTAAACCTATTTGTTAACTTAAATTGCAGGGCGGGCCCCCGTTTTTTTTAAAGGGAGGCCACTTCAAAGTCCGTGGGGCCCCACTAAGGCCCCCGGGATGTGGGGCCCCTCTCAAGGGCCCCCCGGGGTGGGGGCCCCCCAATCAAGGCCCCAGGGGTGTGGGGCCCCTAACCCAAGGCCCCAGGGATGTGGGGTCCCTACTCAAGGCCCCAGGGATGTGGGGCCCCTACTCAAGGCCCCAGGGATGTGGGGCCCCTACTCAAGGCCCCAGGGATGTGGGACCCCTACTGAATGCCCCAGGGATGTGGGGCCCCTAATCAAGGCCTCAGGGATGTGGGGCCCCAGGGATGTGGGGCCCCTACTCAAGGCCCCAGGGATGTGGGGCCCCCACTGAAGGCCCCATGGATGTGGGGCCGCCACTGAAGGCCCCAGGGATGTGGGGCCCCCAATGAAGGCCCCAGGGATGTGGGGCCCCCAATGAAGGCCCCAGGGATGTGGGGCCCCTACTGAAGGGCCCCAGGATGTTGGGGCCCCCGCTCAAGGTCCTGGGATTTGTGGGACCCCGCTCAAGGCCCCGGGATTTGCGGGCCCCGCTCAGGCCCTTGGGATTTGTGGGACCCCGCTCAATGTCCCTAGATTTGTGGGACCCCCGCTCAAGGCCCCTGGATGTTGGGGCCCCTACTCAAGGCCCAGGGATGTGGGGCCCCTACTAAAGGCCCCGGGGATGTGGGGCCCCTACTCAAGGCCCCAGGGATGTGGGCCCCTCTGAAGGCCCCAGGGATGTGGGGCCCCCACTGAAGGCCCCAGGGATGTGGGGCCCCAACTGAAGGCCCCAGGGATGTCGGGCCCCAACACAAGGCCCCAGCGATCTCGGGCCCAGACACAAGGCCCCAGGGATGTGGGGCCCCGACTCACGGCCCCAGGGATGTGGGGCCCCCCACTGAAGGCCCCAGGGATGTGGGCCCCCACTGAAGGCCCCAGGGATGTGGGGCCCCCATGAAGGCCCCAGGGGATGGGGGCCCCCACTGAAGGCCCCAGGGATGTGGGGCCCCCGCTCAAGGTCCCTGGGATTTGTGGGACCCCGCTCAAGGTCCCTGGGATTTGCGGGGCCCCGCTCAAGGCCCTTGGGAGTTGTGGGACCCCGCTCAATGTCCCTAAGATTTGTGGGACCCCGCTCAAGGCCCCTGGGATGTGGGGCCCCTACTCAAGGCCCCAGGGATGTGGGGCCCCTACTCAAGGCCCCAGGGATGTGGGGCCCCTACTGAATGCCCCAGGGATGTGGGGCCCCTACTGAATCCCCCGGGGGAAATTGTGGGGGCCCCCCCTGAAGGCCCCAGGGATGTGGGGCCCCCCGCTGAAGGCCCCAGGGATGTGGGGCCCCCACTGAAGGCCCCACGGATGGGGGGCCGCCACTGAAAGGCCCCAGGGATGTGGGGCCCCTACTGAAGGCCCCAGGGATGTGGGGCCCCTACTGAAGGCCCCAGGGATGTGGGGCCCCTACTGAAGGCCCAGGGATTTTGGGGGCCCCAACTGAAGGCCCCAGGGTTTTGGGGCCCCTACTGAAGGCCCCAGGGAGTGGGGCCCCCCGCTAAAGGGCCCCCAGGGATATGGGGGCCTCCGCTAAAGGGCCCTCCAGGATGTGGGGCCCCCCGCTGAAGGCCCCAGGGATGTAGGGCCCCGCTGAAGGCCCCAGGGATGCGGCCCCCGCTGAAGGCCCCAGGGATGTGCGGCCCCCGCTGAAGGCCCCAAGGATGTGGCGCCCCCGCTGAAGGCCCCAGGGATGTGGGACCCCGCTCAAGGTCCCTGGGATTTGCGGGGCCCCGCTCAAGGCCCTTGGTATGTGCGGGGCCCCGCTCAAGGCCCTTGGATTTGGGACCCCGCCAATGTCCCTAAAGATTGTGGGACCCCCGCTAAAATGCCCCTAAGATTTTGGGGGAACCCCGCTCAAGGCCCCTGGGATTTGTGGGACCCCCGCTCAATGTCCCAAAAGATTTGTGGGACCCCGCTCAAAGCCCCTGGGATGTGGGGCCCCTACTCAGGCCCCAGGGATGTGGGGCCCCTACTCAAGGCCCCAGGGATGTGGGCCCCCACTGAAGGCCCCAGGGATGTGGGGGCCGCCACTGAAGGCCCCAGGGAGTGGGGCCCCCAATAAGGCCCCAGGGATGTGGGGCCCCCAATCAAGGCCCCAGGGATGTGGGGCCCCTACTGAAGGCCCCAGGGATGTGGGGCCCCCGCTCAAGGTCCCTGGGATTTGTGGGACCCCGCTCAATGTCCCTAAGATTTGTGGGACCCCGCTCAAGGCCCCTGGGATGTGGGGCCCCTACTCAAGGCCCCAGGGATGTGGGGCCCCTACTCAAGGCCCCAGGAGTGGGGCCCCTACTGAATGCCCCAGGGATGTGGGCCCCCACTCAAGGCCCCAGGGATGTGGGGCCCCCACTGAAGGCCCCAGGGATGTGGGGCCCCCACTGAAGGCCCCAGGGATGTTGGGGCCGCCACTGAAGGCCCCAGGGATGTGGAGCCCCACTGAAGGCCCCAGGGATTTTGGGGCCCCCACTGAAGGCCCCAGGGTTTGTGGGGCCCCCACTGAAGGCCCCAGGGATGTGGGGCCCCACTGAAAGGCCCCAGGGATGTGGGGCCCCCACGAAGGCCCCGGGGAGTGGGGCCCCCGCTAAAAGGTCCCTGGGTTTTTGTTGGGACCCCGCTCAAGTGTCCCTGGGTTTTTTGCGGGGCCCCGCTCAAGGCCCTTGGGTTTGTGGGACCCCGGGCTCAATGTCCCTAAAAATTTGTGGGACCCCGCTCAAGGCCCCGGGGATGTGGGGCCCCTACTCAAGGCCCCAGGATGTGGGGCCCTACTCAAGGCCCCAGGGATGTGGGCCCCTACTGAATGCCCCAGGGATGTGGGGCCCCTACTGAATGCCCCAGGGATGTGGGCCCCCCACTGAAGGCCCAGGGATGGGGCCCCCACTGAAGGCCCCAGGATTGGGGCCGCCACTGAAGGCCCCAGGGATGTGGAGCCCCCACTGAAGGCCCCAGGGATGTGGGGCCCCTACTAAAGGGCCCCCAGGGATGTGGGGCCCTACTGAAGGCCCCAGGGTTTGGGGGGCCCCTACTGAAGGCCCCAGGGATGTGGGGCCCCTACTGAAGGCCCCAGGGATGTGGGGCCCCTACTGAAGGCCCCAGGATGTGGGGCCCCCCGCTAAAGGGCCCCCCAGGGATATGGGGGCCTCCGCTGAAGGCTCCAGGGATGTGGGGCCCCCCGCTGAAGGCCCCAGGGATGTAGGGGCCCCCGCTGTAGGCCCCAGGGATGTGCGGCCCCCGCTGAAGGCCCCAGGGATGTGCGGCCCCCGCTGAAGGCCCCAGGGATGTGGCGCCCCCGCTGAAGGCCCCAGGGATGCGGGGCCCCCGCTGAAGGTCCCTGGGATTTGTGGGACCCCGCTCAAGGTCCCTGGGATTTGCGGGGCCCCGCTCAAGGCCCTTGGGATTTGTGGGACCCCGCTCAATGTCCCTAAGATTTGTGGGACCCCGCTCAATGTCCCTAAGATTTGTGGGACCCCGCTCAAGGCCCCTGGGATTTGTGGGACCCCGCTCAATGTCCCTGGGATTTGTGGGACCCAGCTCAAGGCCCTTGGGATTTGTGGACCCCGCTCAATGTCCCTGGGATTTGTGGGACCCAGCTCAAGGCCCTTGGGTTTTTGCAGGCCCCACAAATCTTAGGGGCCTTGAGCGGGGTCCCCAGCAAATCCCAAGGACCTTGAGGGGGCCCCTCACTGGACCTGTGGAGCCCCACAAAACGGCTGAGGGAGAGGGAGGCCCTTGAATGAGCCCCACACAGCAGGGGGAGTAGGGAAACTTGAGTGGGGCCCCACTCAAGTTTCCTCCATGTGGGGCCCCACTCAAGTTCTCTCTCTACCAACAGGTGGGCCAAATACCCTGGCTACCTACCTACGAGGGACCCTATAAAACTAACGACCAGTGCACCAAAGGGGAATTATTACTATTTGGGGCACTATGGAGGGAAGTTTGTACATAGGGGGTGGTATTATGATAAAGTGAGGAGTCTCAAGTGTTTGTGTTGTGAATTCTGCAGGGAGAAGTCCTCATGGTGGCCTGGACCGGATGGAGAAGAAAAGGGAACGTGAACGACCTTATCAGATATCCCTGTGAGTCACAAATGTAACTGCACTGGGGTTTTAAATTATATCGGCCACTATGGGCCCCCATGTAGGAAAACTGTCTAGATGTAGGACTTTCCTTGTTGCCCATAGCAACCATTAAGAGCTCCACTTTCATTTTACAATTTGTGCTCTGAAAAAATAACGCTGGGAACGCTGATTGATTGCTAGATTCCCCGATTGGTTGCTATGGGCAACAAATGAGATTTAGACCTATACAGTTTTATGCATTTCCCCCCGTATGGTCACTGTATGGGGGTAATATTGGTGTTATTGTATTGGATTATATTCCGTTACAGTATTGTGGGCATTATTCTGCATCTCTATAGTGGAGATATGTGGTTTATGATGTGTGGTATTACTTTGTCTTTTGTATATTTGTTGTTGTTTATGGTAAATACGGCCTTAGTACACTGGTTTAGGGCAGTAACATTATAGTGGTATTAATCACCATACATAGTGATATGTGGCGTATTGTATTAATTGGTGGTTTTTTTCTGGTTATATTGGTCTTGGATGCTGGTTTGGCATTAAAAATCGTGGTGGACATGTGGGAAATTTGGTGCGCCCTTGTATACACACTGACCCACACAATATAGATAAACTGTATGCTGGAAAATTCAGCAAGAACTCAGTCCAAAGACAATGGCGCAATTGCATCTTTTTTTTTTCTGTGGGTTGGGTTGTAGGACGTGGTTGGTGGGGGCGGGGCAATTGGGTTGACAGGGGGGTGGTGTTGATAGGGGGCGGGGTTGACAGGGGGCGGGATTAACAGGGGGGCCCAGGCACTTTAGCTGTAGGGGGCCCTGAAATTTCTGATGGCGGCCCTGGGTAGGCAGGGCAATATATAGGTAGGTAGGCAGGGCAGTATATAGGCAGGCAGGGCAGTATATAGGTAGGTAGGCAGGGCAGTATATAGGTAGGTAGGCAGGGCAGTATATAGGCAGGCAGGGCAGTATATAGGTAGGTAGGCAGGGCAGTATATAGATAGGCAGGGGCAGTATTTAGGCAGGCAGGGGAATATATAGGTAGGTAGGCAGGGTAGTATATAGGTAGGTAGGGAGGGCTAGTAGTTTTAAAAAAAAATAATTTGGAGACCTCACTAGGATGTAGAGCCCCTTTGAGGTTCCATCCATTACAATATCACAGGTTATGGTTAATACATTCTACAGGCAGGACATCCAGGGATTATTCTGATGCCAGATTTGGAGTCAGGGAGGAATTTTTCCACTTCTGTGGAACATTTGCTATCCACCTTTTAGGGTTTTTTTGCCTTCCTCTGGATCAACACTGTAGGATTATAGGTTGGATTCAATGGGCCTGGGGCTTTTTCCAGCATTATCTACTATGTTAATAGAAGGTGTGCTAGAGCAAGATGGTGCGGGCCTTTTAATAAACTTGGTTCATTTTTGAGTATCTGTGTGCCACACACAGAAATCTACACCAGCTACAGGCAAATGAGGCTTGTGTAAAAAATGTGTGACTTTTCTACAACAGAAAACTGGTAAACATAGCATTATATGTTCCCTCCTGTTTCCCAGCCTGGTGTTTCGAGGTTGGTTCAAAATAACCAAATATTTTGCCCACCTTTTATAGTCTTCTCCATTTTGCTTGAACATCACCCAAATTTGTACAAAAAAGTAATACATTAACCTGGTTTCTTTGATAGTTTTGGCTTTTCCTATGTCACTTGTGGTTATTACAGTCTGGAGAAGCTGGAAAGGTGAAAAAGTCAGATAAGACTGCCGTCTCTTGGCACATTGTGATCTCCAGCTCGTTACATTGAACTTTTCATCATTTTTGTTTGCTAAAATATTGCTTATTCTGCAATTCGACAAAAAGGGTATTTATACAGATAAACGTTCTGCACCAATGCATCAATGTTAAACTGGGGCAGTAAACAACATTGATCATTATTGTTATTTTTTTCTTTGGGATCTTTGGCAAATTTCAGGGCTAAATAATTCACCTTCACTTTCACTCGGTTTAAAATTTGTTTCACTTTGGGGGGGACATAAATATTTTAAATATTAGTTTAAATATATCAGAGATCAGTAAAGCAATCTCTTCCAAGATCTATTTATTTCCGCTCTGCTAACCCACCTTGTAAGTTTAAGGGACTTCGGCCTTTAAGTTACCGGGGCGCCGGCCCCAGTGCTGACTACTCCCCATCATCGCGAGGGCACAAGGCTGGGGGGGCTGCTGCGGGGTCCACGTGGGACGTGTAGGGAGGTAAGTAGGTTATTTCTTTCTTTTGGAGAATAAACCCCCTGCGTTGGGTTTACCCCCCTAATGCCCCCTATAATCCCCCCTGCCAAAAGGCCATAGTCCCCATTTAAAACCCTGTTCCCTCCCTAAAGGGTCCCTAAAAACCTCCAAAATCCCCCCTAATTTCCCTATATGGGCCCCTATAACCCCCAAAACCCGACTGACTCCATTTGGGCCTCGAAACGTATAGGGGCATCTAGAAAAAAGAAGGCGTCCCCTATGTCTAGAGGAAAAAGGGTTTCTACAAACAAAAAAAGGGTTTTTACTGTTAGAGCGTGGAAATGGGAATCTCTGCCGAGGGGAACTGTCTGGTAATTTTATAAAGAGTACAAAAAGGGTCTGGATGATTTTTAGATGTAAAATTAAAAGGTTTAGGCCGGATTCTGGGAAGGGCTGTACATTTTAGATTAATATAACAAGTTATAGTCCGGGGTTCGGGGGAAGGGTTTTGGGGACTTTCTAGAAAAAAAAAGAAAAATAAAAATAAAAAGTTATAAAATGACCGGATTCGGAGAAGGGTCGGGATAATTTTTTTGATTTTTAAAGAACAATTTGTGACCGGGATTCTGGGGGAAGGGTCTGTACATTTCTAGAGTAATAATATCAAGTTTTGGACCGGATTTGGGGAAGTGTCTGGGTAATTTTAGATGTAATAATAAACAATTATATGCCCGGGATCTGGAGAAGGGTCTGGAACATTTTTAGATGTAAAATAGAACAGTTATAGTGACCAGGATTCTGGGAGAAGGGTTGGATACATTTCTAGATTAATAAAAATAAAAAAGTATAGTGCCGGATTTGGAGAAGGTCTGGATACATTTTTTGATGTAAAAAATTTAACAGGTTATGTACCGGATTGGAGCAGGGGTGTTATCCGGGGATTTATTCTGCCGATTGGGTGGGGAAAGGGAAATTTTTTTCCTAAAAAGTAAAAAAATTTGGTTTACCTGTGGGGGGGGGGGGGGGTTCGCCTTCCTCGGGATCAACATTATTGGAGGGGAAGGGCCCGAAACTTGATGGACCACTGTCTTTTTTCAGTTTTACAAACTATGTAACCCCTTAAAAGGGTTTCACGACGAAGTAAAGTTGATGTGAGAAACTTGCAAATTAAATAATAAACATTTTCCCCATTCATCATTATTAAAAATTCTGTAGCATTTTTGTTTTAGCAGCCCCTTAGTGATCCATAGTGTACAGCCCCGTCTGCAGAGATAGGGCCGTACAAAGCTCCTAAGTCTGGCCACACATGTCAGACTTCCCTTCCTCTCGGGACTACCGTCAGTTCTTCCCTGTTAGTAATACTGCCCTGCAACCCCAATGTTGTCATTCTTTCCCGCCCTCTTTTACTCCTTAGTATTTATCAAACATGCAAATAAAATAAAAAAAAAACCCTTAATCGGTTGTGCATTGGGAAAAAAAAACATTTTTTGGTTCCTGCAGGGATTTGAACATTGGACCCCTATGCTAAAAGACAGAAGTGCTAACCACTCAGCTACATTGTAGCTACTCAGGGATTTTTACATGAAAAAGACCTTTGTTTGAATAGGGAGCACACTGTGGGAAAAGGGTTGGTATGCAAACCCCGCGGGTCACAGAATCAGTCAAACAAAACAACACACGCCCCCTTTTGAGCACACTGAAAGCTGAAGCAGAACAAACCAGACAGGAAATGCCTTTGTGGTAAAACCCCTTTAAAAATTGGCCACGGTCTTGATGGCTTGAAGTGCAGTTCCTCTGTCAGCAGAGCTGTCTTTTTGTGTTGCTGCCTCAGAGCGGCGTGATCAAAGGGGATTCCCCTGTCCGATTGGGTCACTGGGTTTCCCCCTGCCCCAAAGACATGAAAAGCCTTCACAGTAGCCCCGGGGGGAAAAAAGTAAAACCCCGAGATGTCTTGAATAAGATGAATTAGGGTATACTGTGTGTTGCCCTAACAGCAGCTGGTGTCATACTAACACAGTATGTAAAAGGAAATATAGGAGTATGCTATGCTTTAATTTTAATTTTTCTTTAAAAATAGTTATCCCTTAATGGGATTGATAAAAAAGTTAATATAAAAAAGTGTACAAAAAACAAAGAAAGTTATAAAATAGAAATAAACATGTAAAAGGGTTTTCCAAGACTTTTGAGAAACCTCCCTACCACCCCCCCTTTTGCTAAAAAGAAATTACCCCATACTTTCCTCCCCCATCCACCGCTTCACGTGCTAGAGCTCAAGCGTCCCTCACGGGCCCCTCACGATGATGTAACGTTCATGGATCACATGATGCGCACCAAATCCAGGGGGGAACTATTGGGGTTAAAAAAGCTGTGGGGCGTTCCGAGAACATCGACGGCCCAGTAATAGCAGAGCGAAGCGCCGCCGGCCTTAGGTCTTCAGCTTACCAGGCCCTATCCGTCAGTGCTGACGCAGGAAGCTTGATGACGCCACATCATCCCCCGGGGCTAAAGGGCGGGCCGGCCGGCTGCGGGGTAATGTGGGAGCGTCAAAAAAAGGGGGGCAAGTGGGGTTTTTTTTCTTTTTGTTTTTGGGAAGCCAAAACCCTCCCTCCACCTAATGGCCCCATAAAACCCCCCCAAAAACCGCCTGACTACCTATAATCCCCCTAAACCCGGACTGATCCCCTTTTTGGGTCTTTTATAACCCCCCTTTTAACCCCCAAACCCCCCATATGGCCCCCTTTTAACCCCCTAAACCAAGATTGCCTACCTACATGGCGCCCTATAGCTACCTAAACCCTGCCTCCTTTCCATTTATCCACTAAAACCTCCTAAACCCCGCTTCCTATTTGGCCCCTATAGTCTATTTACCTACCTACCTATGTGTGTCCCATCTATAGCATATCTATCTGTGGGCCCCACCTATCTACCTAGCTACCTGGGGCCACCTACAGCCTACCTGTGACCCACCTATTACCTACTTAGCTACCCGGGCTACCTACGCCTACCACCACTGGGGGCCTACCGAGGGGGCCAAAAATCTACCTTAGCCTACCTACCTAATTGAATCTGCCCAAATAGGACCCCCCTACCCACCTACTGGGCCTAAACTGCCTACCTACCTACCTGAAGGACCAATCTATCTACCTACCTAGGGCCTGCCAACCTATCTAATGGGGGTCTAACAGGTAACATGATTCTGTGGAGTACTGGCCACAGCTGTAACACAATTTCCAGGGGGTGAATCCTCTGTTCCTCCGCTCTAGGAGACTGGGCCTCTAAGCTGTGGCCTGTACCCGCTCTGCCACCTCTTGGAAGTTTGTACAGAGGTGGGGAGCAGGGAGAGAGGTGCTGGAAAAGTGGGGATTCTAAGATATTTGTGTCCAAATCTGTAGGGATGAGTGGTGGCCGGGAGAAGTCGTCATGAAGGTGTGAATGGAGAAGAAAAAGGGGAAATAAGCTGCCAAAAGTTTGTACACGGTACCTACCACTATAGGTTTAACTTTATGGGTAATAAAGTCTGCAGAGCCCGTGTACACTGGGTTTTTACCACTTATGGTCATGTATGGAGGTAATATATAGTTGCAGAGCCTGTGGTAACACTTGGTACCCACCACTATATGGCCACTGTATTTGGGGTAATATACATCTGCAGAACTGTGTACACTGGTCCCACCACTATTCGGTCACTGTATGGAGGTAATATATAGTCTGCAGAGCCTGTGTACACTGGTTCTACCACTATATGGTCACTGTATGGAGGTAATATACAGTCTGCAGAGCCTGTGTACACTGGTGTCTATCACTATATTGGTCTTTGTATACTTATCATAATTCAGTAATATTGTAGGGGTATTATTCAGTCACTATGTGGTGGTAATTTGTGGTCATGTCCTGGCGGTATAATCAGGTCCATATGTAGTAGTGTTATTGGTATTGTTGGTCTGGGTATAGTGGATTGGTTTGGCAGCAGTATGATGGTGATATCTATGATGAGGTATTCGCTCCCTGTATTATGTAGTAACTGCATGACTTAAGAGGTCCCAGTAAGGCCTCGTTCACACGGCTTATTTCTGGCACGGATTCCAGGCGTACTGCGCGCCGTACTGCGCTGCAATACGGCTGAAATCCATCCCAGTCATTACGGTAATCCACAGTTCTCCTAGAGAACTATGGATTCCGTCTCCCCTCCCCGCTCGGCGAATATGCCGCGGGGGGAGAAAGTGACATGCACATTATTTACGGCGTGTACGCTCCGTGAATAATGTGTGTCTATGGGGCTGGCGAGCTGCCGGCCCCCCGCCCCCGCTGCACGGCAGCCGGCGTAGTTGCGGGGCGAAATCCGTCCCTGCAAATACATCGGCAATAAGACTTGTGAACCGGGCCTAAATGTTCGAGGTCGGAGAGGCGGTGGGGGTGGGGGGGGGGGGGACATCCAAAAGTTTGCTATGGGGCCCAGGCTTCTCTAGTTACGCCCCTGAGCCAATCACTGACCTCTGTGCTCACTTATGTACAGGCGGACACATGACTGCTGAGGCCCGAGCATGTGCTATTTGTTCCTAATAAAGAATGTGTCCTTGTAGGGGTAGAAAGTGGCCCTGCTCAGTGGACCCTAGATGTATATGGAACCAATAACATAATGGCACATTTTCTCCGTTTATCCATTATTCTAATCACCTGCGTCTCTCTTGGAATGTATGTGGTTGTTTTAATGGACTTATTCTTAGGATTTTGCTCTGTCATTTTCAAGCCACAGGCTGCCACTGTAACCAATAGCGATATATATTACAGAACTAAAGCCAGCTTCTCCAGCTTAGAGAACACACCAGAGGATTACCGCTAATTACAAAACTGAGCCCAGTGCTTGGCTACGGTCCACGGTACAACGGTTTCCAAATAACAGAGTAAATATGAAGTGTGTTTGCGCTCCAAGCATTGTGAAGTATCAAAAATAACCAAACATCACAGGAGATACAGTCTCATAAGCATAAAATCACAGGGGGACATCACTGCTTGAACATGAAAGTAAACCACTGGAATCCCGCAGCCACTACAGCGCTAAATAACTAGACTGTACATGGGGACCCCACATAGATGTCAGCAGACCACCAGGTGTGAAAATCACAGTGCCTGGTATCATGTGCTGCAAGCTGAGGCTTTTCTAGCTGGGGAAGAAGTACAAAGTCTGACATTCAAATAAAGAGAGATGTACTTTTATACCGGCCTGAGCTACTGACTATTCATTTAGGAATTAAAGGGGTTGTCCACTTTTTATTGTTTTTATTTACTAAGTGTATAATTGGAGACCATGCACGTTTCTAATATATTTGTATTACAAATTCTGCCCCTATACATGTTTTATACCAGTGCAGTAGATCACTATCTAGAAATAAAAATAATGGTACAGCCCACATTCCTGTCTAAGGTAATGGCTTCCATGGACTGACTATTTGGATTAAACATGGTGTCAGTCATGTGACCACCACAAAGGTCATGTGACCCTGGTATCCAGGTAACTAATGTATGGAAGAGCAGAACTTCTCCAGTATTACTACCTCCAGCAGCATCTTATCATGTGACCACCACACAGGTCATGTGACCTCTGGTATCCAGGTAACAGTAGTGTATGGAGGAGCAGAACTTCTCCAGTATTACCGCCTCCAGAAGCGTCTTATCATGTGACCAATACACAGGTCATGTGACCCTGGTATCCAGGTAACAGTAGTGGATGGAGGAGCAGAACTTCTCCAGTATTACTACCTCCAGCAGCATCTTATCATGTGATCACCACCCAGATCATGTGACTCTCATATCTAGGTAACAGTACTGTATGGAAGAACAGAACTTCTCCAATATTACTACCTCCAGCGGTGTCTTATTATATGTCCACCACACAGGTCATGTGACCCTGGTATCCAGGTAACAATAGTGTATGGAGGAGCAGAACTTCTCCAGTATTACCACCTCCAGCGGTGTCTTATTATATGTCCACCACACAGGTCATGTGACCCTGGTATCCAGGTAACAGAAATGTATGGAGGAGCAGAACTTCTCCAGTATTACGACCTCCAGCAGTGTCTTATCATGTGACCACCACACAGGTCATGTGACCCTGGTATCCAGGTAACAGTAGTGTATGGAGGAGCAGAACTTCTCCTGTATTACTACCTCCAGCAGCGTCTTATCATGTGACCACCACACAGGTCATGTGACCCTGGTATCCAGGTAACAGTAGTGTATGGAGGAGCAGACCTCTCCAGTATTACCACCTCCAGCAGCGTCTTATCATGTGACCACCACACAGGTCATGTGACCCTGGTATCCAGGTAACAGTAGTGTATGGAGGAGCAGAACTTCTCCAGTATTACCACCTCCAGCAGCGTCTTATCATGTGACCACCACACAGGTCATGTGACCCTGGTATCCAGGTAACAGTAGTGTATGGAGGAGCAGAACTTCTCCAGTACTACTACCTCCAGCAGTGTCTTATCATGTGACCACCACACAGGACATGTGACCCTGGTATCCAGGTAACAGAACTTCTCCAATATTACTACCTCCATGAAGCTTTCATCATACTGACTTATTCTTATGTGAGTGAATGGGGCACAAGCCTCTCTTGTTTCTTCGGACAAGAACCCAGATGTGAAGAGAAGCAGATCCCGGAGAGCCCTGGAGTAACAGTATTGGGAGACCAGAAGATAAGTAGAATTTTTTTCTTTTACTTTTTCTCTCCACCATGGCCCTATTTAAGCTTCATTTTTCACTGCTGGACCACCCCTGTAAGTCCGGAGAAGGGTACAGCTAATACTTGATCATTATCTGATTGATCATCTGAGCATTTCTCATAAACTAGCTTTAACAGTGATGTCACTAGTCCCAGCCCAGAAGTGGTGGACACTATTATTCCATCCCTGGTCACAGCACAATGCAACAAATAGGCCTCTCAGGAGATAAAAGTGACCATAGCCTGGTGAGATCCTGACAGTGATTAGTCAAAACAGTATAAGCTTATTCCCTATATTGGTCACATCAGTCAGTCACTGACCTTCAGTGCAAGGCTGGAACATCGTTCCAAAGGTTGAATCATATGTGAATTTTGGCCATGCCCTTGATGGCAGCTTTTGGACACAGGAGATCGATTATTTTTCACAAGAGACCAAAAATAAATAGTCTGATTGCAATACCTACTTTGACTTAATTGGGCGTGTTTGAGATACCACTTTCTAGAACGTGACACATATATCTCATCTTCACAAAAACAAAGTGAAGTATCTCACACCTCCCAAAATGGCTATTGCAGTTTTTGACTGAATTGCAGCCACCACAATGTGATTGCTATGAATAAACCCAGCATAAGACTGTTACAAATAGCAGGAATCCTCCTGCTGTTTTGTCTTCTCCTGCTTATTAGGCTGGCAGGAGTTTCTGTGTTATGTCTGTCTTGTTGTCTACGTTTGTTTGGACTGTTTGCATGGCAACTGCTCAGAATCCTTGCTTGTCAGATGAATTAAACATGTACCTAAGCTCATTAAGTCTGTATAAAGCTTAGCTGAAAATGGCAGTCTATGCAGAGTATAGAAGTTTGGATCTCATCTAGTCCTTCTGTGTTGAGTGCTCTGTCCTGTCTATCGTCAGTTTAGTTGTGTCAGGCTAAAGTATCTTGTTTTCTGTCTCAGTCTTGTTATGCCTAGTTTTTAACTTTTTAGTTTTTGAGTTTTATAGATTTTGGGGTAACATATCCAATTATGGTTGCTCTAGTTGTTTGGTTTATTTTGCGCATATAAACTGTTGATTACCTATTCTCTATATAAATGAACAACAACACTAGGTGCATTATATGTCAGGCACGACACATTTGAATGCGCCTAAAGTCAGCGCATCAAATATGCCAGCAATGATACGCTATGCGCCTACATTATGCAATGCGCCTAGATAGGCGCATCAATTTTATTATGTAAGGTAAGGTTTTCTTCCGGAGTCAATATTGGAACAAGGGAGTTTCGAATCTATATGAATCGGAGGACCATCTTCTGACCCAGATGAGACTACCAGCCGTGAGTGACTATGATAATTTAAGCGGTCTCTTGAGAGTTTACCCTGCTTTGGTATCTGGATCATTTTTTTTTATAAAATTTGTATGTGAAACTGGGTTCAGGAAGAAATAAGAAATTTTTTAAAGAGTGAAATTAAAAGTTATATTTTAAAATGGATTCTTGTACCCTCGGTCAGTGATATGTAAGGTAGACCAGACGCCAGATTTTTGACAGGTTCATTCATTCAGGTGCAATATACACTCATTTATTGCACCTTAAACCGGCGTGTCCGCACCTCTTTTCTCACATGTTGCCCATAGTGTTTGTCTAGTTTCTATTGTGTCCTGCCCTGTGGGTCCTAAAGCCACTTTCTGTATTAAGGACAATTGTTAGCTTAGGGACATATTTGAGGAAAAGGTGTTAAGAGTTATATCAGGGATAAAGGTCTCGATGTTAGGAGTAGACATAGGGCTATCTTTTGAGGTATAACTATGAGCTACATGTGAATTGAGGATAACTACATCCAATAGAGTGCGCTGTGGAGCTCCCTAGCTCTTTTCCCACAATCCTTTGCTTTATGCAAAACAGTCAGTGAGGTCTGAAAGGCGCGTAACTCCTCACAGCGACCAATCTATTGGTGGCTCTTCCCAAGGAGAGATATTCCTTCTTCTAAGCCACTCTTGCCTCTCACCCAGCCAGCCAACCCAGCCAGTCTATACTGCACTGACGAGGGGCAAATACCCCGAAACAGCTGTCTGCAGATGAACTTAAAGGGGTGTTATCGTTTGAACTGTTCGTGCTCTTTAGCTGATTCTATGATATTGAGTTTGAAATCCAGGGGCGAGTCTCTCCTCTCAGCAGGCGTGTCTCTCCTCACTGAAGCTGTGACATCATCATTGTGTGTGAGGCAGCCGAAGCAGAAGGATGTCTGGAGAGAAGAGATCTGCAGCCTCCTGCAGTGTTCTCATGTGTCTGCAGACTTTATCTTCATGCTCCACAAGCTCCTTGCTGGGCTATAACCAGTTATACACATAGCCTGAACTGATGAAACACTTGTGAGGAAGCATACTGCCCTCCACTCCTCCCCTTCTGTTACCAGACAGGAGACTGTGTGACTGTGGTATATGGAGGAATACACACTGCCCTCCCCCCCCCTCCTCTCCCTCTGTTATCAGGCAGAAGACTGTGGTATATGGAGGGAACAGAGTATGTAGCACTGTTATATGAGGGGATCTGTGACTTAAACAGTCAGTAATTGCCCAGATCATTCACCTTAGATCTGGGAGATGAGTATAGAGGCAGCAGCCCTTGGTTTTACATTCGGTTTTAACAGCTCAAAGGGGAGTAAACACAGGGTGTGCAGGCAGCCAATCACAGTGCAAGGGGGGGAGGGGCGTTTCCTGGCTGGGGGCATATCCCAACAGGCTGAATGAAATGTCAGCCAGCCAATCACAGTACAGGGGGCGTGTCTAGGGGGGCGGGATCTATCCAGGGGGCGTGTCCCGGCCAGCAGCAGCAGAAATAGAATACAGATTTACAGTAAAGCTCATATCTGCTAAACCAAGTGACTGAGGTGATGCAACCCAATTACAAAAGTGCTTATTTTTACTGTCCCCATAATCTGACATGATCTTTGTAGCGATAAAACCCCTTTAACTGGTTTGGCCTAAATCCCATTCACATTGCATGGCTCCTGTGAGCTACTTGTGAATTGAGGATAACTACATCCAATAGAGTGCGCTGTGGAGTTCCTCAGCTCTTTTCCCATAAGCCTTTGCTTTATGCAAAACAGTCAGTGAGGTCTGGAAGGCGCGTAAATCCTCACACCGACCAATTTATTGGTGGCTCTCCCCAAGGAGAGATTTTCCCCCTTCTGAGGTATAACGTAAGGGATGGTTAGCTATGGACAGTTATCGTTATTAGGGTATGTTCACACGACGTACTTGTGGGGCATACTTAGGCATGTAATTGTGCTGCAATGCGCCCCAAATACGCCCCGCAAATACTGTAAAATCATAGCACTCATTGAGTGCTATGATAACCCAGCGTATTCCCCAGGTCATGACATGTCACTTCTTTCGGGTGATTAAAGGGGTTATCTCACTACAAGGATTGCTATTTATGTTAAAGATCTTGCAAAAACAAGTCACTTTGCAGTATATGTCCATTAACAGTGTCCTACCTATTCCTAGATATCCCCTCTTGTATGGGCTGCAGCAGCTCCTCAGGTCGCTATAGCTACAGACCTATTCAGTCTCTCATGATCGGCTGCCAGCACTGGTTGCTATAGCTACAGACCTATTCAGTCTCTCATGATAGGCTGCCAGCACTGGTTGCTATAGCTACAGACCTGGCTTCTACTGCAGCCTAGTAGAAGCCAGTA
Organism: Phyllomedusa bahiana; assembly: GCA_025379985.1. Classification (NCBI taxonomy): domain Eukaryota; kingdom Metazoa; phylum Chordata; class Amphibia; order Anura; family Hylidae; genus Phyllomedusa; species Phyllomedusa bahiana. The sequence continues at coordinate 107,141 of JAODAL010001167.1, forward strand.
AACACGACCCGGAATTCAAAATGAAATCAAGAAAACAGGACTGAGGTAAGATGAATCAATGTAGTGAGACAACCCCTTTAAGCGCTTGGGAAAACAAAAGTAATAGGGGGCTGGGCCATAGTGCTGTTGAAAGTACACGCTGGACAGCACATGCTTTCAACAGCAGGCGTATTGCGGCTCGCACAGTTATGTGCTGCAGTAAGGTGTGTGAACATAGCCGTACTCTCCCAGTCTTGGAGTGTACGTTTGAGTCTCCCCCCAAACAGTGCACCTGTCGTTGTCCACTCCCTGTCTGTTTACTTAAAGGGGTTGTCTGACTGCATTGATTCTTCTTACCTCAGTCCTGTTTTCTTGGTTTAACTTTGAATTCAGGGGCGTTTACTGGCTTCTACTGGGCTGCATTAGAAGCCAGGTTTGTAGCTATGGCAACTAGCGCTGGCAACCTATCAGGATAGATCAAACAGGTCTGTAGCTATAGCAACCAGTGCTGGCAGCCTATCAGGAGAGATCAAACAGGTCTGTAGCTATAGCGACCTGGGAGCTGATGCAGCCCATGTAAGAGGGGATATCTAGGAATAGGTAGGACACTGTTAATGGACAGATCTATAACATAAAATGCAGCAATCCTTGTAGTGAGACAGTCCCTTTAAAGGGGTTTTGCCATGAAGTGAGTTCCTTATCTCTTATCTGCTCAGGAGAGAATATAAACAAAGCCATGAAGGGCTGCAGGGGTGAGAGGGAGAGGGGTGTGCAGAGAGCGAGGAAAAAGGGAGCATCTGCAATGTTTACTCAAATAATTACATTACAACAGTGGATTCTCTATGCAACAGACAGACTCATACACTGCACTTTCTCCCCAGCCCCTTGCAAGCTCCTTCATGTTCCTTGTCATCAGATAAGAAGTGCAAAAAGCAACGCGGCCAGTCAGCCCTGTCAGTGCCCTGGTCGTGTTAATGAAATTTTCGGAAACAAGGGGGGATGAAAAATGCTGGTTTCAGGGGCTTCACTTTTGAATCACTATATTTAGAAAAGGATTAAAATACCCTTTTGGGGACCCATTCAACATTAGATCGTGGCAAAACCCCTTTAAGCATCTAGTGGTAAGTCTCTTTAGTAATACACTTCCCATTGCCTTTTCATGTGACTGCTGGTGTTCTTCTTGTGTTGCTAGTTGTTGTTTGAAGTCTACCAACGTCATTACATAGGACCCATGTATCTGGTGCATGGTGGTACATTGCGGGATGCAGTCTCTGTGCCGCCATGCTGTGAATCCGGCAGTAGTGTCTTCCTTTAGGGGCTTTGGTTTGCTATTTTTTTTCTACCACTGAGGTGGCGGTACATTAATGAAAGCTTTATTAGGTTAAAGGGGTTGTCTCACTACATAGATTCGTCCTGTTTTCTTGGTTTCACTTTGAATTCAGGGGGTGTTTAGGGTTCCATAGCTGCAGTAAAAGCCGGTCTGTAGGTAAGCAACCGCGCTGGCAGCCTATCAGGAGAGCCCCAAAAGGGTCTGTATCTATATGACCTGGCAGCGATCCCCATCAAGGGGGTATCTGGAATAGGTAGGACACTGTTAAGGGGACAATATTGCAAAAAGGACTTGATTTTGCAAGATCTTTAACATAAAAAGCAGCGATGCCTGTAGTGAGACAACCCCTTTAAGGTTAGATTTTTCCTGATGGAAACATTCATCTGCATCCATATATATTCCTTTGTGGATGAAAAATTCGAGGCCTCGAAAAGATAATGTCAGGAATGTAGGAAGAGTGAATGGGGCAGAAAAAAGGCACGCGGATTCAATTTGGGCTCACTCTCACTATTTTCCTAGAAAACGCATGGGATATGAGTGTTTTGCAAATTGAGGGGGGCTGCGTGGCCCTCTTGGCTGCGATCTGAAATTCCTGTAAGCACACTCCTTCCTTTATATTCTGCAACGTGAAGGAGTGAGAGAATTTTTGCCCCCCAATAGTGGGAAACATGACCCTGCTATTTGTTTTGATTGAGGCTGTCCTCCGCCCGTACTGTAACACACCTACACCCAGGCAATTACCACCAGTGTAAACAGCAGCCATATAACGCTCATGTGGTCTTTGTATGGTTGTTTTTTTTATACTATAGTTATGTGATTTTGGAACAGAGGCTTTTCTTTATTGTCCAAATTTTCCGCCTTTTCCCCTGTAAAAAAAACCACCGGCCCTTTATTAGGTCACCGTCCAAACTGTCTTAAAACCCAAAATTTCAAATCAGCCAATCACATGGGGGCAACTCGGCTTTGGGCTGTAGACAGGTCAAGCAATCTCCTGCAGTTAAAACCCGAGCATCGTATGGGGAAAAAAAGGGTTTTGGTGCCTTTAAACGTGGCATGGTTTTGGGTTGCCAGAAGGGCGGGTTGGGTATTTCAAAAACTGCTATCTCCTGGGATTTTCACGCACAACCATCTCTGGGTTTAACAAGAATGGGTCCAAAAAGAAAAAACACCAGTGAGGGGCAGTCCTGTGGGGGGAAATCCCTTTGTTGATGCCAAGGTAAAAGGAGAAGGGGAAGACGGGTTGGGCTGATAAAAAGGCAACAGTGACTAAAATACCACCCGTTACAAAAAAAGGGGGCGTAAAGAATCCTGAACGCACAGGGCCACCCTTTGGGCTTAAGAACGGGAAAAACCACCGGGGGGGCCCCCGTGGGGGGGGGGGGGGGGCCCCAAATTTTGCCCAACTCATCAAAATTTGGCAGTAAAAAAGTTTGGGAAAAAAACTTTCTGGCTGATGGTCTCGTTTTTGCTCACATTCGGATGGTGGGGTCAGAATTTGGCGTCAAAAACATAAAGCTGGACCCCATCCTCTTTTAAAACGGTTCAGGGGGTGGTGGGGTGCCAGGGTGTGGGAAATTTTTTTGGATCTTTGGGCCCCTTTTGGGACCAATTGAGCATCGTTTCAACGCCACAGCCACCAAATTTTTGCTGACCATGTCCATCCCTTTATACCACAATGTACCCAACAACTATGGCTCTTTCAGAGGAAATGCGCCCTGTCATAAAGCTGGGAAACACTCAGATGGTTTCTTGAAAATGACAATGGTTACTGTACTCAAATGGCCTCCACAGCCCCCCCCAAAAAATCAAATCCCCAAATTGAGCATCGTTGCAAAAACCTTGTTGAATCTATGCCACGAAGAATTGAGGCAGTTCTGAAGCAAAAGGGGGTCCCAACCCTTTTCTAGCTGGTGTACCTTAAAAGGGCCGGGGGAGTGTATATCTGCCCACATAGCAGATATATAAACTATCGGCCAATAGCAAGTGGCATATAGCAATATAGATCACATAGAAAAAAAGAACAAAAAAATAACAAACAAAAATGATGCTGTGGGTGTTCTAAGAAGAAAGGGCTTCAATGTGACTAATGATGGACAATAAGGTCTACAACTCTCTGTCCAGGCTTGGCCCACAATGACTTGCCCACAGGGGAATAAGGGAAATCCTTGGTGGGCCGCTGGCTTTAGTGGGTCCTAGGCATGATGTGCCCCTGGTTAAAGGCCGGCAGGTTTTGGGAGAAAATAGTAAGAAAGCAAGAGCCAGAGTGCAAGAATCATGTGCAGTTGTGTACACTAGCTGTAGAGTGGGCCCTAGAACCAGCTCCACTGCTGGGCCCAAGAATCAACTCCACTGGTGAGCCCCAAGAATGAGCTCAACTGGTGGGCCCCAAGAACGAGCTCCACTGGTGGGCCCCAAGAACGAGCTCCACTGGTGGGCCCCAAGAATCACCTCCACTGGTGGCCCCAAGAATCAGCTCCACTGGTGGCCCCAAGAATGAGATCCACTGGTGAGCCCTAAGAATCAGCTCCACTGGTGGGCCCCAAGTATCAACTTCACTAGTGGGCCCCAAGAATCTACTCCACTGGAGGGCCCCAAGAATCTACTCCACTAGTGGGGCCCAAAGAATTAACTCCACTAGTAGGGCTCCGATAATCAACTCCACTGGTGGGCCCCAAGAATCTACTCCACTAGTAGGGCCCCGAGAATCAGCTAGAATGGTGGACACCGAGAATCAGCTAGAATGGTTGGCCCCAAGAATCAGCTCCAATGGTGGGCCCCAAGAATCGGCTCCACTAGTGGGCCCCAACAATCAGCTCCACTGGTGGGTCACAAGAACCAGCTCCACTGGTGGGCCCCAAGAATCAACTCTACTGGTGGGTCCCAAGAATCAACTCCACTGGTGGGCCCCAACAATCAGCTCCACTGGTGGGCCCCACCCATCTACTCCACTAGTGTGGCCCAAAGAATTAACTCTACTTGTAAGGCCTCAAGAATCAGCTCCATTGGTGGGCCCCGAGAATCAGCTAGAATGGTTGGCCCCAAGAATCAGCTCCATTGGTGGGCCCCAAGTATCAACTTCACTAGTGGGCCCCAACAATCTGCTCAACTGGTGGGTCACAAGAACCAGCTCCACTGGTGGGTCACAAGAACCAGCTTCACTGGTGGGCCCTAAGAATCAGCTCCACTGGTGGGCCCCAAGAATCTACTCCACTAGTGGGGCCCAAAGAATTAACTCCCCTAGTAGGGCCCCGAGAATCAGCTAGAATGGGGGGCCCCGAGAATCAGCTAGAATGGTTGGCCCCAAGAATCAGCTCCATTGGTGGGCCCCAAGAATCAGCTCCTCTAGTGGGCCCCAACAATCGGCTCCACTGGTGGGTCACAAGAACCAGCTCCACTGGTGGGCCCAAGAATCAACTCTACTGGTGGACCCTAAGTATCAATTCCACTGGTGGTCCCCAAGAATCATCTCCACTGGTGGGTCCGAAGAATCAACTCCACTGGTGGGTCCCAAAAATCAGCTTCACTGGTGGGCCCCAACAATCAGCTCCATTGGTGGGCCCCAACAATCAGCTCCATTGGTGGGCCCCAACAATCAGCTCCATTGGTGGGCCCCAACAATCAGCTCCATTGGTGGGCCCCAACAATCAACTCCACTAGTGGGCCCCAAGAATAAACTCCACTGGTGGGCCCTAAGAATCAACTCCACTGGTGGGCCCTAAGAATCAACTCCACTGGTGGGGCCCAGGCACCCCAGTCTGACCCTGTCTGTGTCCTATGTCTCTTGATGTCTCCTAATGTCTGCTCTGATGAGTAACCAGTACTTGTTTTATCTCTTGTCAAGTACTAACAAAGATCTACTGATGATGTCTAACAGCCCTAGGGTGTCATCCCGATCGTGTTAGACCACTAGTCAACCATGTGGAGTGCAGATATAGATGTGAGCAGGGGCGTAACTAGAGCTCAGAGAACCCTATAACAAAATGCAATGGGCTCAACCATCCAATGACAGAAATTAAAACAGCAGCAAAGTAGCAGTCATAGAAGGTGTAGATACTGGAGCCATATATCAGAGAGCCCACACTGCAGTCCCAGGCGTCAAAACGCCACCAACCTTTTAATTCATAACGTACAATGTTCTTGAACCTGAGTGCCCTCAAACTTTGGGCCCCAGAGCAAGTGCTATGGCTGCTACAACTATAGTTAGGCCCATGGTTGTAAACATGGGTTTGGTCACAGGGAAGGGCATCCAAAATCAAGATGTTACCTTCCACTTGATGTCTGAATCACCTCCAATAATTAGATTTTTCTAATATATGAAATACAGTGTTTCCTACACTTACAATATTAATTAATTCCAGAACAACCATTGCACGGTTCAAACAACAACTCTTTAGAAAATTGGTAATTGGTTCTGTCACCCAACATAGCGCAAAATGAAGACTGCATACTGACTATAAACGCCTGGGCGGTCTGCATATACAGTGCCTTGCGAAAGTATTCGGCCCCCTGAACTTTTCAACCTTTTGCCATATTTCAGGCTTCTAACACAAAGATATAAAATTTTCATTTTTTGGTGAAAATCAACAAAAAGTGGGACACAATTGTGAAGTGGAACGGAATTTATTGGATATTTTAAAATTTTGAAAAAAAAAAAAAAAAACCTAAAAGTGGGGCTGAAAAAATATTTGGCCCCCTTTTAAGGAATACTTTTTTTGCGCCCCCTTTTGGGGCCCTGAAGGTTTTTAACACTTTTTGCAAGGGCGGGGAAAATTTTCCCATTTTTGGGCCCACCTGGGCTGGAAATTTTGGGGGGAACTTTTGAACAGTGGAGTCAGTGAGTTTGGATGGAGGGTTTTGTAAACGCTGGACCAGTGATTTTGGATGGGAGGTTTGTGACACGGGGAGCTCAGTGAGGTTGGATGGAGGCGTTTGTGAACAGCTGGAGCTCGGGAAAAAGTTGGGGGAGAGCTTTTTGTGAAAAAAGCTGGAGCTCGTGGGGTTTGGATGGAGGCGTTTGGACAGCTGGAGTCGTGAATTGGATGGGAGGTTTGTAAACATGGAGTCAGTAGGTTGGATGGGGGGAGCGTTTGGAGCGGGGACTCATGAGGTTGGATGGAGAGCGTTTGTGGCAGCGGGAGCTCAGTGATTTGGGAAAGGAAGCGTTTGTGAACAGCTGGAGTCGTGGGTTGGATGGGGGTTTGTGACAGCGGAGCTCAGTAAAAGTTGGAGGGAGAGCGTTTTTTTAAAAAGCTGGGCCAGTGAGGTTGGTGGAGAGCGTTTGTGAAGTGGAGCTCAGTGGGGTTGGAGGGGCTTTTGTGACAGGGGAGCTCAGTGGGGTTGGATAGGCTTTTGTACACTGGAGCTCAGTGATTTTGGGATGGAAGCGTTTGTATCACGGAGCTCATGATTTGGATGGAGGGGGGAAACATTTAGCTCGGGGGTTTAAATGGGAGGCGTTTTGTGCACTAGCCAGTGAATTGGGGGAGACGTTTGTGAACGCTGAGCCAGTGAGGGGGAATGGAAGCTTTTACGCTGGAGCTCAGTGAGTTGGATGGAAGCGTTTGTAAACAGCGGGAGAAGGGGGTTGGGGAGAGCGTTTTTAGACTGGAGCCATAGGTTGGTGGGGCGTTTGTGAGCAGGGAGCTCAGTGAGGTTGGATGGAACTTTTAAAAACTTTTTAAAATTTGGTTTTAGAGCGTTTTTAACACTTTCTCAGTGAGGTTGATGGAGAGGTTTTGAGAAAGTGGAGCTCAGGGGATGAAGACTTTGGGAAACAGCGGACCGTGGTTTGGAGGAACGTTTTCGCTGGACCATGGGGTTAAAAATATGCGTTTTGTGACAGGGAGTCAGTGAAGTTGGATGGAGAGCGTTTGTGACAGCTGGAGCTCAGTGGGTTGGAGGGAGAGCTTTTGTAAAGCGGAGCTCATAAAAGTTGGATGGAGGCGTTTTTTGACAGCGGGAGCTCATGGGGTTTGGTTAAGCTTTGTACAGCTGGAGCTCGGGGTTGGATGGAGAGCGTTTTGAGCAGCGGGAGCTCAGTGAGGTTGGATGGAGGCGTTTGTGAGCACTGGACCAGGGGGTTTGGATGGAGAGCTTTGTAAAAACTGAGTCAGTAGGTGGTGGAGAGCGTTTGTGAAAGCGGGCTCAGTGGGGTTTGGATGGAGAGCTTTGTGAACAGCTGGAGCTCAGTGAGTTTTGGATGGAGAGGTTGTGACAGTGGAGCTCAGTGGGTTGGATGGAGGCGTTTTGGACATGGAGCTCAGTGAGGTGGATGGGAGCTTTGTGACAGCGGGCTCAGTAAAGTTGGATGGAGAGCTTTGGTGACGCGGAGCTCAGTGAGGTTGGGGGGAGAGCGTTTGTGAGCGCTGGGCTCATAAATTTGGATGGAAGGTTTGTGAGCAGCTGGGCTCAGTGAGGTTGGATGGAGAGCTTTGTAGCCGGGAGCTCATGAAGGGGATGGAGAGGTTTTGTGACCTTGGGAGCCCAGTGGGTTTGGGAAATGGAGAGCGTTTGTAAACGCTGGACTCAGTGGGGTTTGGGATGGAGAGCTTTTTGTGACCTGGAGCTCTGAGGTTGGATGGAGAGCGTTTTGTGGGAGCGGGAGCTCATGGGGTTGGTGGAGAGCGTTTGTGATCAGCTGGAGCTCAGTGAAGTTGGATGGAGAGCTTTTGTAAAAACACTGGAGCTCATGGTTGGATGGAGGCGTTTGTGATCAGCTGGAGCTCATGAATTTGGATGGAGAGCGTTTGTAAAACAGTGGAGCTCAGTAGGTTGGATGGAGAGCGTTTGTGAGCAGCTGGAGCTCAGGAGGTTGGATGGAGACATTTTGAGCAGCGGAGCTCAGTAAGTTGGAGGGAGACGTTTGTGAAACAGCGGGAGCTCAGTGAGGTTGGATGGGGGAGGTTTGTGTCACTGGGCTCATGAGGTTGGGATGGGAGCTTTTTGAGCACGGGAGCTCAGTAGTTGGATGGAGAGCGTTTGTGAGCAGCTGGAGCCTGAGGTTGGTGGAGAGCGTTTGTGAGCCTGGAGCTCGTAAGGTTGGATGGAGGGGTTTTGTGAGAGTGGACCCTTGGGGGTGGGGAGAGCGTTTGAACAGCTGGAGCTCAGTGAGGTTGGATGAAACGTTTTGTGAACGCTGGAGTTTAGTGGGTTTGGGAGGAGGCGTTGTGAGCAGCTGGGGCTCAGTGAGGTTGGATGTAGAGTGTTTTGAACAGCAGTTTTCAGCCCCCTTTCCCACGATTTCCATTGGTTCAGCTCTGGACTTGACTGGGCCCTTCTAACACCTGGAGAGGTTATTTGTGAACCTTCCCTTGTGATTTTGCTTTATGTTTGGGATCTTTTTCTTGTTGAAGTAAATTCTCCGTCCCGTCTCAGGTCTTTTTCAGACTCCAACGGTTTTCTTCCAGAATGGTTTTGTATTTGGTCCATCCATATTCCCCTAAATTTTTAAACCCTCTTCCCTGTCCCTGCTGGAAAAAACCCCAAAACCCTATGGCCCCCACCGGTGGACTGGGGTGGGTGTTCCTTGTCTTTATGATGCTGCCCCCACCTGTGTGAAGTGGGGAGGTGTGTTTTAGGGCGTTAGCTGTGTTGTTTTATATCGTTTTGCATTGTGGGCCAAAAAAATTTGGGTTTTGGTTTTTTCTGAGAGAACCCCTTCTTCCCACATGTTTGGTGTTCCCCCCCCCAGGGGGGCCCCTTCTTCCCCTGTTTGGTGTCTCCCCCGGGGGCTTGTGGCAAACTTTAAAAAAGACTTTTTTTGGTATCTTTGAGAAATGGTTCTTTTGCCACTCTTCCTAAAGGCCAGATTTGGCATGTCCGACTGATTGTTGTCCCATGGACAGCTCTCCACCTCAGCTGTAGATCTCGCAGTTCATCCAATTTTCATGGGCCTCTTGGGTGCATCTCTGATCCTTTTCCATGTTTGAGATGAAAGTTTAGAGGGACGCCGGGTCTTGGTAAAATTTTAGTGGCTGATACTCCATTTCAATATGATCGCTTGCACAGGCCCCTTGTTTAAAGTTTTGGAAAACTTTTTTATCCAAATCCGGCTTTAAAAACCTCCACAACAGTATCATGGACCCGCCGGTGTGTTCCTTGGTCTTCATGTCTCTCTGCGCTTTAAACAGAACCCTGAGACTATCACAGAGCAGGTGCATTTATACGGAGACTTGATTACACACAGGTGGATTATATTTATCATCATCAGTGATTTAGGACAACATTGGATCATCCAGAGACCCTCATGAAACTTCTGGAGTGAGTTTTGCACTGAAAGTAAAGGGGCCAAATAATTTTGCACACCCCACTTTTCAGTTTGTTTGTTTTTTTAAAAAAGTTTAAAATATTCAATAAATTTTGTTCTACTTCACAAATGTGTCCCACTTGTTGATTTTAAACAAAAAAATTAAAATGTTATATCTTTATGTTTGAAGCCTGAAATGTGGCAAAAGGTTGAAAAGTTCAAGGGGGCCGAATACTTTCGCAGGACACTGTAATTTTGCACGAATGTTCTGGAACGTTAGTCAGGGGCGTTGCTGGGGTCCTAAAATATCTAGGGCTCGGGGCCTCTGTGTTACATTTTTCCCAACAGGGCTTGGTTCACACAGCATTTTTCACGCTACATTGTGAACATTGTGGGTTTTGTTTTTTTTTACAGAGAAAGAAGTCTATGTTCCGGTAACTAATTTTCCAAGTATTCAACTTAGATACTGTTCATGACCTCAGCAGTCACTGTACAATGAAAATCAGCGCTGGCACAAAAGTGCTCATCTACGTATGACAGTGTAATTCCTTATAAATAACTGTGATACAGTTACCCAGGGGCGTAGCTATAGGGGGTGCAGAGGTAGCAGTCGCTACCGTTCCCTGGAGTCTGAGGGGCCCCAAAGGGCCCTCTACAACATAGGAAAACACCAGTATTATAAGTGGTACATGGTTAGGAGGGGGCCCCGCTATAGATTTTGCACTGGGGCCCAGAAGCTGTATGTTACACCTCTGCAGTTACCAAATAATACACCTGTACATGGAGCAAATATCCCATATATATCATTGTTACTAAAAAAATACCACAATACCATGACCCAATAATGTTATTACTCAAGGACCAAATAACAGTGCCAGACTATAACCAAATGTGACCACCACATATGAATATCAGTTGTACACATGTGCTCTGCAGACATATTACTGCCATACAGTTACCAGATAGTGGTAGATACCAGTTGTACACAGGCTTTGCAGACATAAAAGTGATTCCATTGCAGTTACATCCATTGACTCACAGGTGTGTTTTATCGGATAGAAATTGTTCACTTTCCTTTTTCTTTTCCATCCGGTCCAGACCTCCATGCTGACTTCTCCTGGCCTCGATTCGTCTCTGCAGAAACATTTTAGAATCCTCACTTTTCCAGGACCTATATACAGTATCTGCCTACCCACTGGCGGGGGTGTTATATAACTCCCTACGTAATAGGGGTCTATATAGGAAAGCATGGTGATGCCCCATCCCCACAGCAACCCGTTTCCTATGATAGGAAAGTCAGGTGCCTGCTAGAGGGGATGAGGAGTCACTAATCATTCTTATATGGGCCCCCATTAGGTAGGAATGTATATAGACCCCACCCAGTAGGTAGGTAGGTAGGTGTATATATATCTCCTCAGTAGGTCGGTAGGTATATAGCCCCTCGGTAGGTAGGTATTTCAGTCCATTTAGTAGGTAGGTATATAGGTACCCTTGGTAGATAGGTATATAGGACCCCTCAGTACAAGGACAAGTATATATGGTAGTTTATATAGTTCCCCACAGTAGAGAGGTAAGTATATAGGTCCTTTCAGTAGGTATGTATATACCTCCTCTCACCCCAAAAAAAGTCCAGCATGATAAGTAGGTAGTTATATAGGTTTTCCAGTAGGTATCCAGATCCCCCTTGTAGGTAGGTATATAGCCACTTTCAGTAGCTAGAAAGATATATAGTGCCGACCCAGTATGTAAGTAAATAGGTTACTTTGGTAGGTAGGTATATAGGTTATCCCAGTAGGTTGGTAGGTATATAGGTCCCATAGTAGGTTGGTAGATGTATAATGCCCCCTATACAGGTATATAAGGTTCCCTAGTAGGTAGTTAATTGGTCCCCCACTAAATTGATAGTTATATAGCGTTGTCCAGTAGGGTGCTAGTACAGGGTATGGTGGGAAGCTGGAAATCACTTTCTGTAATGAGGACAAGAAATTCTTTGAGTGATGGACTTTGTACACAATGTACCCGAAAAAAAAGAAGATGGGGCCCTTATCTGGTGCCCAAAGTAGCCGCTCATCCTGGCACATGTAAGAGCAGTACAGGACATATAGTACCGCACTGTACTGTAGAGAGGAGTTATTGACCGCCAATCACTGCATGCACCTCACTAATACATGTAAGAGCAGTACAGGACATTTAGTAACGCACTGTACTGTAGAGAGGAGTTATTGACCGCCAATCACTGCATGCACCTCACTAATACATGTGAGGGCAGTGCAGGACATGTAGTACGCACTGTACTGTAGAGAGGAGTTATTGACCGCGAATCACTGCATGCACCTCACTAATACATGTAAGAGCAGTACAGGACATGTAGTACCGCACTGTACTGTAGAGAGGAGTTATTGACCGCCAATCACTGCATGCACCTCACTAATACATGTAAGGGCAGTACAGGACATGTAGTACCACACTGTACTGTAGAGAGGCGCTATAGACCGCCAATTACTGCATGCACCTCACTAATACATGTAAGAGCAGTACAGGACATGTAGTACCGAACTGTGCTATAGAGAGGTGCTATAGACCTCCAATCACTGCATGCACCTCACTAATACAAAGGTTTTACATTTAAAATGTTCCTGATAATCGGTTAGCTCTTCCATCACGTGAGCCGCAGATCAGCAGTGTCTAGGACATTGTATGGTGATTGTGGTTTTTAGGTACAATGTCCCAGGAAAGACCATTGTATGTTGAAAACATTGTACCCTGAGACTATTGTAACTTGAAGGACCACGTTAGCTCACAGAGTATATGGGAGGTTACATATATGGTAAGGTGAAAGCTGTAGACAGATAACAATACAAAATCTGGTCACCACATCCATTTTGAAGAATAAATGTATAGGTGCACACTGTTGTGCAAGCAAAAGCTATGCAAACACAATACATTATCAGTAGCACTCTAGAAACACTAAAAAAACAATCAAAGAGGACATAAGAATTTTTCATATATTTCATATTAGCAGAAATGCTGTTCCAACAACTACTGATATTGTATTGTGTTTGCATAGCTTTTGCTGCCACAACATTGTGCACCTATACGTTTATTCTCCAAAACGGATGTGCTAAACAGATTTTGTATTTTGACTGTTTGTATGGGGAAGTGGCTAGTCCCCAGCTTGGATTATGCACTCCACCCTCCTGCACAGGTTTTTTAATCAGATCAGGTTTATAGCAGGAACCTTCTAACCCTGAAGTGTAGAGGTCTGAACAGTCACAGAGAGAGGTAGCATGTAGCGTAGGTTCCCACCTGAATTGGGGTCACCTTGCCGCGGTAGGTGGGCATTTACAGTTTTGATCAAAAATGTGCACTAAGAACCTCAAATTTTTTTAGATATTTCATATTAGCAGAAATGCTGTTCCAAAAATTCTTATGTCCTCTTTGACTGTTTTTTAGTGTTTCTCGAGTGCTACTGATATTGTATTACATAGTTACATAGTTAGTACGATTGAAAAACGAAACGTGTCCATCAAGTTCAACCAAGGGTGGGGAAAATGTGGGTGAAGGGAGAGAGACAAGGACATTAAGCCCAGCCTCACCACTGGTTAATGCCCTGAAACCCACAAGGCAAGAACCAATCTGCTCCAGTGGAGACCCCATCTCTGACCCCAGAGTCGCCACCAGCCAGGAACCAGAATTTTACATAGCTACGTACGCATTAATATTCTTTAGTTCCAGGTAGGTATCTAAGCCTTTCTTGAAAACCTCATCTGTTCCTGCTGTGACCAGCTCCTCAGGCGGCTATTCCACAGATTCACAGTTCTTACAGTGAAGAACGCTTTTCTCCTCTGGAGACTGAATCCTTTTTTCTCTAGTCGAAGGGAATGTCCCGTTGTATTTTGAGGGGCTTTACATTAAATAATTTTTCCCCATACTTTTTGTAGGGACCATTTATATCTTTATATAAATTAATCATGTCCCCCCGAAGCCGTCTCTTCTCAAGACTAAATAAGTTAAATTTTCTAACCTCTCCCCATAACTAAGATGCTCCATTCCCTTATAAGTTTCGGTTGCTCGTCTTTGCACTCTCCTTGCGCATAACATCTCTTCTAATAAACTGGAGCCAGAATGAACCAGCTATATTCTAAGTCGTGGTGCAACAATGCTTTGTACAGCGGTAGAAGTATTGCTTGGCTGTAGACAGGTAGACACTTTTGGAGCAAAATGTAATTTAACAAATTTGGATAAAATTGGATGATTTCCACGTCACTTTTGACCGTTGTCACGTCCTACACTGATACGGTACGGTGTCCTTCTAAGTAACCTCGGCCTAGTACTGGGGAAGTTATCCGCTTACCTTTCCTTGCAAGTCAGCAATGTCCAGTCGTTTCCAGAGTTCTGCCATTACTTACTAGAAATGGTATTACATTAAACCTTGACTTTTCTGTTACTTAATCACTAAAGTCCCTGAGGCGAACTCAAGGCCTCACACCCCACTCTAGTGAAGTGTTATGTAACTAACTGCGTATAAGCATCAGTACTGACAAGAAACAGGCGTCATTATCCTCAGTGGAAAAAAATAAGAGACACTAAATTGTACTTAAGTTTTATAGGGAAATTTAACCTTAAAGGGGTTGACCATTACTTTATACACAGTCGAGTCACATTATTATGAGACTTCTCTACTTTCAAGGTCAGCAACACATGAGTTGCGCTAGCTGGGTAGGTATATAAGGTGTGTGATAGGCTGTCTGCACACATATCCCTTATTGCTGTTATGGGTAAAAGGGACTATTTATCAGAGTTGCAGAAAGGGGTGATTATTGGCTTTTGGGCCAAGGGTGTCGATATTTCTGAAACTGCGCAGACTGTAAACTGTTCGCATGCTGCTGTGGTGAAAGTGTATCGTGGGTGGACAAATGGCGCCATTGTGAATAAGTTACATCAAAACTGATGCGAGAGGTGAACTTCAGCTATGAAGGTGGAGGACACACGATAGTGGAGCACCTCACTGCCAAAATGAGCCAGGAGGCGACAAGACGTGTGTCTAACACAAAAGAGGAACCCAGTACAGCGTCATGGGGCCATTCGAGCAGACGGTGTCCACTGAACCTCTGCTAACCCTACTGTGTATGGGGCCCGGAGCAGACGGATGTCATATTGCACCTTGCTAACCTACTGTGTTATGGGGGCCGGGAGCTGAGGGTTGTCACTGAACCTCTGCTAAACCCTACTGTGTATGTATGGGGCCCCGGAGCAGACAGATGTACTTGCACCTCTTGCTAAAACCCTACTGTGTATGGAGACCGGAGCAGACGGATGTCACCGCACATCTGCTAACCCTATGTTTTTTTTTGGGGGTATGGGGCCCGGAGAAGACAGATGTCATTGCACCTCTGCTAACCCTACTGTGTATGGGGCATTTGGGAAAGCAGATGGATGTCATGCACCTTATGCTAACCCTAATGTGTATGGGGCCCTGGAGCAGACGGATGTCACTGCACCTATGCTAACCTTAACTGTTGGTATGGGGCCCCGGAGCAGACAAGATGTCACTGCACCTTTGCTAACCCTAAATGTGTATGGGCCTTGGGGCAGAAGGATGTCACTGACACCTCTGCTAACACCTACGTGTAATGGGGTCCGGAGCAGACGGATGTCACTGCCACCTCGGGCTACTAACCTACTGCTTATGGGGCCACAGGAGCAGACGGATGTCACTGCTACTCTGCTAACCCTACTGTGTATGGGGCCCCGGAGCAGACGGATGTAACTGCACCTCTGGATAAACCCTACTGTGTATGGGGCACGGGGGCAGACGTATGTCACTGCCCTCTGATAAACCAACTGTCGTATGAGCCAGTGAGCAGATGATGTCACTGCCACTCTGTAACCTACTGTGTATATGGGGCCCCAGGAGCAGACTGATGTCACTGCCACTTCTGCTAACCTACTGGATGTGGGTACAGGAGCAGACGGAGGTCACTGCACCCTCTGCTAACCATACTGATGTATGGGCCAGGAGCAGACGGATGTCACTGCACTCTGATAACCCTTACTGTGTATGGGGCTACGGAGCAGACGGATGTCACTGCACCTCTGATAACCCTACTGCGTTAATGAAAGCCGGGAGCAGACTGATGTCCTGCACCTCTGCTAACCCTACTGTGTATGGGGCCTGGAGCAGACGGGATGTCCACTGCGAAACCCTCTGATAACATACTGTGTATGGTGCACCGGCACGGAGCAGACGGATTGTCACTGCGCCTCTGATATCATACTGTGTATGGTGCCCCGGAGCTGACGGATGTCACTTGCGCCCTATGCTAAACCCATACTGTGTATGGGACCCGGAGCAGACGGATGTCACTGCACCTCTGCTAACCCTACTGTGTATGGGACGCCGGAGCAGACGGATGTCACTGCACCTCTGCTAAACCCTACGTGTATGAGGCTCCGGAGCAGACGAATGTACTGCACACCTTGCTAAAACCCTACTGTGTATGGGGCTCCAGAGCAGGACGAATGTCACTGCACCTCTGCTAAACCCTACTGTTGTATGGGACCAGAGCAGAGCAGAAGGAATGTCACTGCACCTCTATAACTAATGCGTATGGGGCCCCGGAAGCAGAGTGTGTCACTGCACCTCTGCTGACCCTTACTGTGTTGGGACCCTGGAGCAGACGGATCGTCATTCACCTCTGCTAAACCTACTGTGTATGGGGTATTGAGCAGATGGCATGTCACTGCACCTCTGCTAACCATTAATGTGTATGGGGCCCAGGAGCAGAAGGATGTCACTGCAACCTCTGCTAACCATACTGTATATGGGGCCCTGGAAGAGACGGATGTCTGCACCTGGCTAATATACTGTGTTTGGGGCCCCGGATAAGACAGGAGGTCCCACTGCACATCTGCTATCCCTTACTGTGTATGAAGCCTGAGCAGACGGATGTCACCTGCACCTCTGCTACACTACTGTGTATGAAGCCTGGAGCAGACGGAGGTCACTGCACATCTGCTAAACCTACTGTGTATGAAGCCTGGAGCAGAAGGAGGTCACTGCACCTCTGCTAACCCTACTGCTTTCTGAAGCCTGGAGCAACGGATGTCACTGCACCCTGCTACCCTACTGCGTATGAAGCCCTGGAGCTGAGGTTGTCACTGCACTTATCCTACCCTCATGTTGTATTGGCATGGAGCAGAGGATTGTGTTACTGTGTACGCTGTGGCCCCATAGAGATCAACAGAGCAAACAAATTCCTAAGTGGCAGTATTTCTGTCCGTACTTGCTGTCCCTGCAGGACTCAAAAGCATAGTCCACCACAACTGGAAAAAGGGGTAAGGAGGTGTAGACTGTCCGTGACTTTCGGATTGGTGGCCATTTTACATTGCACCGGTGTTCCACGGGCGGCAGGGAGCTCACTACTGCTCTCGCAGCTGCTGATGTCACGACCACGATGTCGCGACATCGGTGGGGTTAATTCCCCTGCGGCCGGAGCTCACTCGGCCGTGGGATGCGGCATGATGCCAGTGGATAATTTACCGCCGGTTCTATGACGATCTTGCGCGCTCCGCCTTGTGACAGCGCTCAAGATCCGCTTGAGCTACTCATACTGGCAATTTGCGAGGAAACCCCTACCCGACATTGCCGTATGAGTATGACAAATGTCGGTAAGGGGTTAAAGACAAAAAAAATTAAAATGAAAAAAAAATATTAATAGTTCAAATCACCCACTTTTGCCATTTTACAAATAAAAAATTAAAATGAAAAAACGTACACCTATTTGGTATCGTTGCGTCCGACAAAGTCCGATATATTAAAATATAACATCATTTATCCCGTGCGCTGAACACCGTAGAAGAAAAAAATTCCAAACAGCAAAATTGCACTTTTTGGTGCCCTCAAAATTAGAATAGATTGAATCAAAAAAGTTGCATGTATTCCAAACTAGAAGCAATAAAAAGTGCACTTCAGCCCACAAACAATGCTCCTCACTCAAGTTTGTAGGTGTTAGTACAAAAAAGTTATTGGTCGCAGAAAATGGCGCCGCCGCGCAAATTTCAAAAATAGAAAACGTTTGGAATTTTTTTTACGGTACCAAAACATAACGGAAACCCTACATGTTTGGTATTGGCGGATGCGTATCAACCTGTAGAATACAGATAATACATTATTTATACAGGAGATTGAACGCTGTAAAAACTCCCGCAAACATGGCGCGAGTATGTTTTTTTTCACAATTTTTACCACTTAGAATTTTTTTTGTGGTTTCCCAGTATATTCTATGGTAATATGAATAACACCATTAGAAAATACGTCTTGTCCTGCAAAATAAAAACCCTGAGAATCCCGAGTTAATAGAGGTGGGTCTTCTGTTCTGGATCCTTATCTCATAGGCTATGTTCACACGGGGTAATTTTGGCGCGCATTTCGCCGTGTATTTGCGCTCTAATACGGGCGAGATGCGCGACGAAATTACGGTAATCCATAGCTCTCATAGAGAACTATGGATTACGCCTCCTCTTCCCGCTCGTACAAAATACGATCGTATTGTACGCGCGGGGAGATAAGTGACATGTCAATTATTCACGGCGAATACGCGGAGCGAGTAATGAATGTTAATGGGGCCGGCGGGCTGCGGGAGTACGCGCGTATTAGCGCGATCTCCCGAAACACACGATGTACTGCGGCGCGCAATGCATCATGGGAACATAGCCTTAAGGGGTTAACCAGTTGAAAAAACATTTTTTTTCCTTGTTAACAATAGAACTTATAGTTTATCAGATTTTATGGATCCATCATCATCATCATTGTTGGTCTCTCACCAAGAGAATGCCACCCATTAGGATTTTGTGCTCTGAGATGGCAGAGGAGTCCAATCCAGGGGCCACAGATCTCCAGGCGGTGGGGGCAAGAGGTTATGTTTGGGAGTTACTTTTACAGACCGGAAAATGGCGGGTGAGGAACTCTGATGGGACAAGTGTCAGCTCGGGTAAGCCTTGGCGCAGGCGGCATCCACACGATCTTGACAGGTCAATCTGGAAGAATGGAGCTACCATGACTAGAGGTCTGCAGCCCTCTTCCGCCACAACAGTCGTACCTTTTTCCGCCTATTCTGCTGTTGAGGACTTAGGTGTTGGATCACTGTGAGTCTGGAACCATTTCTTAAACCAGTTCGCCATGGGTGACCCAGCGAGGAGTACAGGACGCCAGGTAACCATAGCTTTGGAGATCTATAGATTTAGGGTAAGCAGATCCCTACATTCACAGTGTGATCCTCAACACATTGTGAACTCACTGTTTACTGAGCGAATTATGTGAAAACAACTCTGTCGAGAACACAGAAAATAGATCAGACAACCCAGACCTTGACATAGTGACCTCTCCGACGTCATTACACAGCGGCACAAGGACGCGGGTTACATCACCAGCACTATTAGCAGCCCTTCTCCTCTTGGAACATTCACTTTTCACTCTTGAGCCGACATAGCAAACTGTGAAGCGTATACGATATATATTGTCTGAGAGGATTGCACAGACTTGTGCGAGAAGACATTGATGACCATAATTGGTTTAGTTTAGACCTTTAGCTTTGGTTCCCTCCTGTTATAGCGTGAAGTCCCCAAAATGCACCGCAACCTGCCAACTTTATTCCACCACCATACATACACAAAAATAGAACTTGTATTTGCTTTCAGCGGCGCCTACTACATATTACATGTCTGTTTCAAGGGGGTTTTCTCACCATGCGGTTTCAAAGAGCCATTTTGAATATATTTAAGTTTCGGTGGAGCAATGAGTGGTGTATAAGTCTCCACACACCTACAGGGTGCCTTTTCCTAATGAGGAATGTAACCCATTTGGAGAAAATGAAATAGTTAGCATACCTGATAGAGAAATATGGTTTAAAAAAATTAAATGTCAATTTATATTGCTATTCACATAAGTTTAAACTATACATGTAAGAAAAAATACAAGCAATAGTGGTGTCATCATACCAGTGGTACCATAGGCCTGTTGTAGTTATTACAGGCTCCACTCCGGCTACATTGAACATAAATGAGGACACTGATTGCCTACATCTCCGCAACAGAGAGAGTGATGCAAAAATATCATTCTGCTGTGTTTGCTGTAGAGTAGTCCCTGGCGCCGCCACCATCTGCCGTCGTTAAGTTCCCATGTTAATACTGGTGACTAAGCTATTAGAATTAGCAACTTGTATTGAGGCGGGACTTATGGCTAGGGGTGTCAACCACGGGCATCGCTAGGCACTTTTACAAGGGGCTTGCGCCCCTCTTCCAGGCCGCTGTTGTGGGCCTGAAGCGCTGACGTCCTCTGGGTGCACTTACACTTGAACAATACTGCAAAGCAGAGAGCAAGAGCTTCCTGCCCCACGGAGTACTCCGGTAAGCTGCAGGCAGGCTTGCGGCTCACTGGTGTACACAGCACAGGTAGCGTGAGAGTGTCATCATGCTTCCTACGTTGCCTTATGACGTCACGCCACCTGTGCAGGAAGAAGACCTGGAGCAGCAACAGCTTCAGGGAGCAGGGGAAAGGTGAGTACAGTTTTTTATTTTCAATTTGCCCATTAGACCTCTCTACCTGCTGGGGGACCTATAACCTGCCTATATATCTGCTGGGGGACCTACAACCTGCCTATATAACCACTGGGGAGCCTATAATCTGCCTATATACCCACTGAATAACCAATAACCTGCCTGGATACCCACTGGGGGACCTATAACCTGCCTATAGACCTACTGGGGGACCTATGACCTGCCTATACACCCACTGGGGGACGAATAACCTGCCTATATACCTACTGGGGGGACCTATAACCTGCTTAAATACCTGCTTGGGGACGTATAACCTGCCTATATACCTACTGGGGGATGTATAACCTGCCTATATACCTACTGGGGGACCTATAACCTGCCTATATACCTACTGGGGGACCTATAACCTGCCTATATACTTACTGGGGACCAATAATCCACCTATATACCTACTGGGGGACCTATAATCTGCATATATACCTACTTTGGGACCTTTAACCTATATACCTGCCTACTGGGGGACATATAACCTATATACCTACTTACTGGGGGACAAATAACTTACTGGGAAACCCTATTACCTACAATGGGGGCCATATAACTTACTGTTGAACCCTATTACCTATACTGGGGGACATATAACTTACTGGGGCACCCTATTACCTATACTGGGGACATATAACTGCGTTGTAAAGGCACTAACAGTCGTTAAGCCGGTTGTTAAGGCCTCAAGTCGATTGATAAGAGCTTAGCAATCGACCCTGTGGCTTGGTAGAAAGTGTAATATTATATAGGGACTTGTTCGAAAATCACAAAGTGATACAAATTTAGTGATTTTTCTTTTTCAGAATAAAAATGATAAAAATAATAATGTTATCTCTTAAAGTGGGTTTTCCAAGACTTTTAAAAACCTCCCTACCCCCTCCCACTGTGCTAGAACATTTAATCATTCTCTCCCATCAACCCCTGTTCCGGTTCTGCCAGAGCTCCAGTGTTCCCCCCATGTCCCTCACGGATGACATCACGTTCATGGATCACATGATGCTGCAACCAATCACTGACATGCAGACCATGTGACTGCTGAGATCAGTGATTGGCTGCAACATCATGTGATCCACGAACGTGATGTCATCAGTGAGGGATCTGGGACGCAACACTAGTGCTCTGGCAGCGCTGGAACGGTGGTGATGGGAGAGGTAAGTATGGGGTCATTTTCTATTTTAGCGCAGTGGGAGCTGGTAGGATATCATGCAATCTAAAAACAGTCTTCCAAGTAATCGCACCATGGATATTTTACAAATGCATTAAGGAATTTTATTACAAGCCATGTCATGATATGTTATTTAAATCAAATGATACAAGGTCACAATGGAGAAGGGAAATTCTCTGCTGCCTCCCTCCCTTTGTAAATATTGCAGTTGAAAGAGCGATGTCCTCTCCTGTGCAGAAGTAATTTCTGTACTCCTGGCCGGGCTCTCAGAAATGCACATTTCCAAGCATGCGCATTTCGTTCCTGCCCCAGACACTGCACTAAGTTTAGGCTTCTTAGTATCCAAGTGCTCCAGGGCATGCACAGAAGCCCTGGAGCACTAGCCCAGCTCCTGACCCGGCCATGGAGCTGTGAAAGTTGCTGATGCTGATCAATAATGAGAATTGATCAGGAACTCTCACGTTTAGGGAAGTGACATGATGACAGCATCCGAGCATCACTTGCCTGGAATGCTAATCAGAAAACAATTGCCAAATTCCCATTCGCTCCCTGAATGTTTACTGGCCTGATGAAGGTGCTGGTAGCTCTTACGTGGAAAAACCTGTTTAAAAATGGTCTTTTAGAGGGGTGGTCCTCTCAAACAAGATGGTCAGCTTGTATTGTATATGATACTAAAATTCTGTCACTAGAAAAAAGCTTGTCTTGTGGAAAGGGTGGTCTATTGAAGGGACAAATTCCTGCTCTACAAAGGGATCTGCATGTTCTGCCCCAATGCAGCCTTATGGACAAGACACGTGGTCAACAACATCAGTATCTGCGATGGATAGAGATGTAAGAAAGGTCAACGTGACTGGAAAAGTGTACCAATACATAAACTTGTAGTTACGATTAAGGACTTTGTCCGAAACGCGTCAGCGTACCAACAACACACTGCACACACGAGCGTTGCTTGAAAATGCAAAATATTTTTTAAGGATTTTCCAATAAAAAATAATTTAACAAACGAACAGACTAGAGATGCAGCTGGTACACTTTTCCTCTTGTTTCAGTTGAAACCAGAAGTTTCCATCCACTATATAAAAAGCCCCATCTGCAGGTTTTTCTCACTATCTGACATGAAATCAGAATAAACCTTCCCCGTTTTAGGTCAATTAGGAACCAAAATTATTTATATTTGCCAAATGCAGAATAATGAGAGAGAATTTAAGAAATTTTTATTACTTTCTGCAAAGTCACAAGTTTCCATCCATTTCATTTGGTGGCATTGCCCTTTAACCTGTATGACTTGAGTCAAACATTTTGTGATATCCTTTCACAATAGCTGGTAGGCATTTTGGCCCATGTAACTGAGCCATGTTTGTAGGTCCCCTTGCTCGCACCGGCCCTTTCAGCTTTGCCCATAAATTTTCAATAGGATTGAGATCAGGGCTTTGTGATGGCCGCTCCAAAACATTGACTTGGTTCTTCTTAAGCCACTTTGTAACCAGTTTGGCAGTAGCTTCGGGTCATTGTCCATTTGGAAGACCCATTTCGTTCCAAGCTTTAACTTCCTGGCTGATGTCTTGAGATGTTGCTTCAGTATTGCCACATAATCTTCTCTCCTCATGATTCTATCTATTTTGTGAAGTGCACAAGTCCCTCCTGCAGCAAAACAACACCACAACAAGACGCTGCCATCCCCCGTGTTTCACATTTGGGATGGTGTTCTTAGGCTTCCAAGCTTCTCCCTTTTTCCTCCAAACATAACGATGGTCATTATAGCCAAGCCGTTTAATTTTAGTTTTGTCAGACCACAGGACATGTCTCGAAAAATGTAGGTCTTTGTTCCTGTGCATTTGTAAACATTAATCTGGCTTTTATATGTTTCTTTTGGAGTACTGGCTTATTCCTGGCAGAGTGGCCTTTCAGAACATGTTGATACAGTACTTGTTTTACTGTGGATAATGACACAATCTTACCAGCTTCCGCCAGCATCTTCACCAGGTCTTTTGCTTTTGTTCTTGGGTTGATATGCACATGTCGGACCAAAAAACATTCAACTCTGAGACACAGAACCCATCACCTTCCTGAGCGGTATGATGGTTGGAGTTATGGACAGCGGTAGTGTATCCGATGGACAACCGCAAGCGATGGTGTAAGCCACGCCAGGGAGCGGAGTCTAAGTAGCACCCGGTATTCACCAGAGACTGCCGCAAAGCGTGTTGGACTTGTTGCGGCGGGAAACTACCAGGTCGCTTCCACTGACGTGACGTCTTGGCGGTGGCAGCCATGGGTGAGCGTCGTACCAAATCGTAATCCAGAGACGTAGTCGGGGACAGGCGGTAAGGTCAGGATGGGTGGCAAAGGTTCGAGGTCAGAAGACGTAGCAAGAGGGTCAGAACACCGAAGAAGACTAGGAGGCACTTGGGAGCACTTTCTCTAGAGGCTAGGGGCACAAGAGATCCGGCAAGGAAGTGCCTTGGCGGTAACCTTATATAGGACCAGCGGCCAGCAATAACCAATTACTGGCGCGCTGGCCCTTTAAATTTCAAAGAAGTACCGCGCGCACTAGGGGGCAGAGAGCCGCGTGGGGACAGTAGCGTGGCTGGATAAGTGGAAACGCTCGGGGGGGGGGGGGGCGAGTGCGCCCGCGGCCCGACCTGTGGACCGCGGCGCTACTCGTCCCCGGAGCAGGGGAACACGGCCCAGACACGGGTGCAACCACAGCCCGACCCACGGCTGCGGGACCACCCGTGACAGTTGGACATTCCCATCTTGTTTGTACTTGCGTATAATTGTTTGTACAGATGAACGAGGCTCCTTCAGGTATCTGGAAATTGCACCCAAGGATGATCCAGACTTGTGCAAGTCCACAATTCTTTCCCTGATATCTTTGCTGATTTCTTTAGACTTTCCCATGATGTTACACACAGAAGCAGTGTGTTTTGGTGTGCAGAAAAAAGACATCAACTCCACAGCTGTGTCTCTAATTAACTCAGATGTTGCCAATAAACCAGAAGCTTCCAAAGACCTGACATCATCATATGGGCGGTCCCAACTTGTTTAAAGGTGCAGTAATTCCAGTGTATGGAAACTTTTGACTTTGCAGAAAGTAATAAAAATGCCTTAAAAATTCCCTCTCTCATTATTCTGGCATTTGGCGAATATAAATAATTTTGGTTCCTATTTGACCTAAAACGGGGAAGGTTTATTCTGATTTCATGTCAAATAGTGAGAAAAACCTGCAGATGGGGCTTTTTGTATCGTGGATGGAAACTTCTGATTTCAACTGTATATTGGAATATTTGGCTTCTCTTCACCGTGCTCCTTCCGACAAGTTGCCTAATTTGACCGGGTGAGCTGACTATATTAGTTTTAAAGTCACTGTGATTCTCTCCTTTACATACAGTCAAGTTGTTTTTGGTTTACAGTGTATTCCCATCTCATTACTTCTGCTTGGTCAGCCTGGTCCATTCCAGCCAGAGATGATGGCGCATGCGCAGCCCTCTGTTTATTTCTATGGGAATTCTTAGTTGAGTAGGAGCACATTTTCTCACTGTGTTTGGAACTCCCATAGAAGTGAGGAGAGAGCTGCGCATGCGCGGACACCCTCCCAGCTCAAATCAGGCTGGCCGAGCGCAAGTAATGTGATGGGAATACACCTTTAAGCACGTTAAAACGCTGTTATTGATACCGACATTACAAGCAGTGCCACGTGCTCGGGAAAGCGAATAATATTTTGTTGCATGTTGGGAGTGTTATCAGGAGCAATGATAAGATATCCCTCATTTACAGCCCCGGTGATAGCGCCACAACTTCCTTTATTACGGGGCTCGGAGAACAGATGTGTGTTTACCGAAAGCAATTATAAGAGGAGGGACAAAAGTATAATGATGGATTCAGCATTGACTGATATCATCTTTGCACCCTGATCAGAAAGAGCTGAACCCAGGTACTAGTCTCCTCGCCTGAGCTCACGTCCTTCCTTGAGTATAGAATAGGTGGTAAAAACCCTCTCGGCAATATAGTAATCCAGCACTGACCATAGGACGCAGGAGATGTAGTAAAGATATCTTCGAATTTTTTTATCTTTATTTTTCTTTCACACATTGTCAACCAATATCCGACTATTCTATGGATTTTTTTTTCAATTTGTTGTTTTTTTTATACATATAATATTGGAAAGTTCCACTATGTACATAACTTTCTGGTTTGTTGCTTTAACTTCCCCTCTGTGAGTCCTGATAGCACAGCAGTAAGAAGATTGCTGATGGTTCTCTTCCAGGCCACCTATGGCCTGTGAGGTGTAAGTGTTATCAGCAGGACCTAATAAGTGTGAAGAAGGTTGGAAACTTCTCCCCGGAGCAGAAAATAGTAACCTATTATCCTTTCATATATTGCTTCTGTCATTGCCCTTCAGTCCAGTCTAATCTTATCTATCTGTATAATAACGGGGTATGTCCCAAAGGATTGGCGCATAGCAAATGTGGTGCCAATATTCACAAAGGGGTCAAAAAGTGATCCAGGAAACTATAGGCCAGTAAGCTTAACCTCTGTTGTAGGGAAAATGTTTGAAGGTTTTCTCAGAGATGCTATCCTGGAGTATCTCACTGACAATAAATGTATAACGCCGTTCCAGCATGGGTTCATGAAGGATCGGTCCTGTCAGACTAATCTCATCAGCTTCTATGAGGAAGTCAGTGCTAGACTGGATCGGGGTGAGGCACTGGATGTCATATATTTGGATTTTTCTAAAGCATTTGATACGGTGCCACATAAAAGGTTGGTAAATAAAATGAGATGGACTGGGGGAAAATGTGTGCAAGTGGGTAAGCAACTGGCTGAGTGATAGAAAACAAAGGGTGGTAATTAACGGTGCATACTCAGACTGGATCGCTGTTACTAGTGGGGACCACAGGGCTCAGTATCCTCTTTAATATTTTCATTAATGGATTGCACAGTAGAATATCGATCTTTGCAGATGATACTAAGCTCTGTAAAGTAATCAACACAATAGAGGATAATATGTTATTACAAAGGGATCTGGATAAGTTGGAGGGCTGGGCAGGGAAATGGCAGATGAGGTTTAACACTGATAAATGCAAGGTTATGCACATGGGGAGGAAAAACCCATTACATGACTACATGTTAAATGGAAAAATACTGGGAAAAAGTGACATGGAGAAGGACTTGGGAATCCTGGTGGACAGTAAACTTAACTGTAGCAGCCAGTGTCAGGCAGCAGCAGCCAAGGCAAATAGGATCATGGGGGTGCATTAAAAGGGCATAGATGCACATGATGAGAACATTATTCTCCCATTATACAAGTCACTGGTTAGACCACACATGGAATATTGTGGACAGTTTTGGGCACCAGTGCACAGGAAAGACATTGTGGAGCTTGAACAGGTACAAAGGCGGGCAACAAAAATAATAAAAGGCCTGGGTGGACTACAATACCCAGAAAGATTAGCAAGGTTAGGGTTATTTAGTTTAGAGAAAAGACGGCTTCGGGGGGACATAATAAATATGTTTAAATATATTAAGGGCCAATATAGAGATCTCGCTAAAAATGTATTTATACCCAGGACTGTATCTAGAACAAGGGGCGTCCTCTACGTCTTGAGGAAAGAAAGTTTCTATATAAACATAGAAGGGATTCTTTACTGTAAGAGCAGTGAGACTGTGGGACTCTCTGCCAGAGGAACTTGACATGGTGAATTCACTAACAGAGATCAAAAAGGGTCTGGATACATTTCTAGATGTAATAATATAACAAGTTATAGTGACCGGGATTCTGGAGAAGGGTCTGGATACATTGCTAGATGTAATAATATAACACGTTATAGTGACAGGATTCTGGAGAAGGGTCTGGATACATTTCTAGATGTAATATAACAGGTTACAGTGACCGGGATTCTGGAGAAGGGTCTGGATACATTTCTAGATGTAATAATATAACAAGTTATAGTGACCAGGATTCTGGAGAAGGGTCTGGATACATTTCTAGATGTAATATAACAGGTTATAGTGACCGGGATTCTGTAGAAGGGTCTGGATACATTTCTAGATGTAATAATATAACAAGTTATAGTGAACGGGATTCTGGAGAAGGGTTTGGATAAATTATTAGATATTGAAATATAACAAGTTATTGTGACTGGGATTCTGGAGAAGGGTCTGGAGACATTTGTAGATGTAATATTATAACAAGTTGTGTTTTTTCACCCTGACAAACTATGTAACTATCCCTGTCCAGAGGACAATAGAGCGATCATTGTCATTACCTACTACTTGTAATGATACTATATAGAGATAAGCATCACCAACAGTAAAGTGAAACTAGTCTTCACTGCCATTGAGAAGTTTTATCTCTTTATTATTGCAGTTAACTCATTAAAGGGAACCTGTCACATAGATTATGCCCTCCTTGCTGAGGGCAGCACAAGCTAGTGTCAGACCTGCTGTTTCCAGTGCTGTGCTCCTTATTCTGTAAGATGCTGGAGTTTTAGAGCATTTACCCCTCAAATCTGCAGTTTTCTGCCAGAAAAGAATCATAAAAAGTGACAGTTTTTCATGCTCCGCCCACCTGAGACAAGCCCCGCCCACCTCACAACTGACAAACCTATTACTTTGAATAGGTAGACACATGTGAATAACTGTCAGGGGGCGGGGCTAGCTTTTGGTGGGCGGGGCTAACACCTGCTCATTAATAAGATTTGAGCTTTAAATGCTCTAAAACTGCAGCATCTTACAGAATAAGGAACACAGTGCTGGGAACAGCAGGTCTGACACTAGCTTGTGCTGCCCTCAGCAAGGGGGGCATAACCTATGTGACAGGTTCCCTTTAAGGACCGAGTGTTTTCTTTTTTGGTTGACACGTTCGTTTTTCCCTCTCCGCCTTCAAAGAGCCATAACTTTTTTATTTTTCCATCTACATAGATATACGAAGGCATCTATTTTGCAGGACTAGATGTACTTTCTAATGGTGTCATTCACTGTATCAAAGAATATACTGGGAAATTGCAAAGAAATTCTAAGTGGGACAAAATTTGAAAAAAAACTTACTTGAGCCATTTTCATACTATTCTGGTGATACCAAATATGTAGGGTTTGCGTTAATGTCATAGCACCGTTAAAAAATCCAAACATTTTCTATTATTGAAATTTGTGCCGTAGCACCACTGCCTGCAACTAATAACTTTTTTGGACTTTCACCTATACACCTGCAAGAGGGGGCATTTTTTGCAACCTGAAGTGCACTTTTTATTGGTACCATTTTAGGATAGATGTAACTTTTATGATTACTTTTATTCTGATTTTTAGGGGACCTGAAATGACCAAAAAAAACACAATTTTGGCATTTGGATTTTTTTTTACTATGGTGTTCAGTGCATGGAACAAATTATGTTATATTTTAATAGATCTGACTTTTTTGCACGCAGCGATATCAACTATGTGTAAAAATTTTTTATTTAATTTTGTAAATGCCGCCTTGTTAACCCATCTGGGCCCCGCGATCTTGCTGCGGGGACCCTGATCAGAGTGAGGAACGGTGTGCGGCACCGTTTCTCATTCACTTAGATTGCGGCCATGGCATCTAAGGGTTTAAACAGCACGGGATTGAGCCGGCTCCATTCCCTGCTGTTACCGGTGGCTGTTAGCTGCAATTTGCAGCCGGCACCCGCTGGCTATGTAGCAGGATTGCGCCGCGATCCCGCTGCAAAGCCCCTTACAAACACTGGGATGTAAATTTACGGCCGATGTCGTTAAGTGGTTAAAAAAGGACAAAATTTTGTATGTAATTTTTAATTACATAGGACTGCCAAAATAAAAAGAACTGCTAAAAATTCCAGAAATAAGAAAAACACTCCTTTCTGATGGAAGTGTCCCTTTCAAAGTGTTCGCTGATGACAGATAAAACAAAATGCAAAACTGTCCCTATCACAGACCCAAAGAAAAAGGAAAAAACAGCCATGTAAAGACCAAGCTGCTACTTGAAACATGATAGGGGTGAAATATGATCCTGAAATGTTGTTTTCTGTAGCTTTTTTCTACTACTGTTTAATTTTTATTTAATGCACAAGAATATAACTACTATAATACTGCTCCCTATGTACAAAAATATAACTACTATAATACTGCTCCCTATGTACAAAAATACAACTACTATAATACTGCCCCTGTGTACAAGAATATAACTACTATAATACTGCTCCTATGTATAAGAATATAACTACTATAATACTGCCACCTATGTACAAGAATATAACTAACTATATACTGCTCCTATGTATAAAGAATATAACTACTATAATACTGCCACCTATGTACAAAGAATATAACTACTATAATACTGCCTTCCCTATGTACACAAATATAACTACTATAATACTGCACCCCTATGTGTACAATAATATAACTACTATAATACAGCTCCCTATGTACAAGAATATAACTACTATAATACTGTCCCCCTATGTACACAGAATATAACTACTAAATACGCCCCCCTATGTCTATGGAATATAACTACTATAAAACTGGTCCCCTATGTACAAGAATATAACCTACATATAATATAAGCCCCCTATGTACACATAAATAACTACTTATAATACTGCCTCCTATGTCCAAGAATATAACTACTATAATACTGCCCCCTATGTACAAAATATAACTACTATAAATACTGAGCCCCCTATGTTACAAGAATATAACTACTATAATACTGCTCCCTATGTACAAGAATATAACTACTATAATGCTGCTCCTTTGTACAAGAATATAACTACTATATACTGCTCCAATGTACAAGAATATACTACTATAATACTGCCCCCCTATCGTACAAGAAAATAACTACTATAATACTGCCCCCTAATGTAAAAGAATATAACTACTTAATAATACTGCCCCCTATGTAAAAGGAAATAACTACTATAATACTCGCGTCCTATGTACACAGAATAGTAACTACTATAATACTGCTCCTAGTACAAGAATATAACTACTATAATACTGCCTCCTATGTACAAAGATTATAACTACTATAATAACTGCTCCCTATGTACAAGAATATAACTACTAATAATACTGCCTCCTATGTACAAGATATAACTACTATAATACTTCTCCCTAATTAACAAGAATATAACTAACTATAATTACTGCTCCTATTTACAAGAATATAACTACTAAAAGACTGCCTTCTACCCAGCGCTGATAGTGCCATTTGACAGACCAATCGCCATCCTGGGACCTGGAAGCTGAATACCGTTCTAACCCTCCAGAGGGAGTACCACTCCCAGAGAGATCACGATTTCACTAATCTGCAGTTCTCACACACCTTTTGTCCTCCATGTTTTGGGCCACTTCCACATTTATCTATGCCCACTCAATTCGAGTTATATGTAAAGCAGCCACTCCACTAAGGGCTATCTCTGCAGCTTTACCTATCCTCTGGAACCATCCCCTGAGGATGCGCCAACCCAACATGATATATGGCTAAATGGATCTATCTGGCAGGAAATCCCTTACCCGACTTGGCAGGCCAGATGGAAGGCTGCGGGCCAGTCCTCAATCTGCACCACATTACAAGACAATTAATATAAAAAACTGCTATTTTGGTATCATCACCTGAAGTCCTACATAAGTGAGTATCCTCAGCTCCCGCAAATCTGGCTGGAAGAATGCCGACCTCTGTCGACAAACGCTCCCACACATTTTCTGGGATTGCCAATAATCCAAGATTTTGGCTACAGGTACAATTCTCTTACACAATGTTTTAGGGGTAAGAGTTCCTCCTTGATGCCCTGGACCTATTCTGTTGAGTAGCCTGTAAAGGGTATCCCTAAAGCTAACTCCAGCCTAATGTTATATATCTTGACTGTCAGCCAGAGTGTTTGATTTCGGTAAGATAAGGCGTCCATACTAATCCTAACCTATCACGAGGATCGTTGCCACAGAATCAGCTGATATTCGCGCATGAAATTGTGACGGCCTCACTGCATGACAATGGACTTGTTTGAGAGGACCATGGCTTTCCCTGGGACGTGTTATCGAACTTTACTTCCAGCATCAAAATGTATCAAACACCCTCATACACTTCTCCCCCCCATCACCCTATCCTGACCTATCCCTCTTCCTTGTCTATAATGTTGTTATGTCAATGTCCTGAGATTTTCATATGCCTTGATCGCCCCTCCGTAATTCAATTTGTTGATCAACGATTTGAACAACCGCATATATGCTTACTGTTTAAAAAGTTTTCGATGATTTTTATACATTTCCACAGATGCGCCTTAATCACCATATGCTACTTTACTTGACGGCGCTTTTGACAAGCATGTATATTGTAGATCTCTTTCTGCATATATTTCTATGTAATAATCGTTTTTCGTATTCAATATTGAAAACTAATCAAAATTTTCAATAAAAAAAAAATATACTGCTCTATGTACAAGAAGTATACTATAATACTGCCCTCACCTATGTACAAAATATAACTACTATAATACTATCCAAGCCCATTTAACAGAATAGTAACTACTTTAATACTTGTCCCGCCCCTCATTGGGGTACAGAGAATATAAAACTACTATGAATACAGCTCTCCTATGTACAAGAATATAACTACTATAATACTGCCCCCTATTTACAAAGAATATAACTACTATAATACTGCTCGCCAATGTACAAAGAATATAACCTATATAATACTGCCCCCAGGTACATAGATAATAACTACTATAATACTGCTTTCCTAATGTACAAGAATATAACTACTATAATTCTGCCTCCTATGTACAAGAAAAAACTACCAATAATACTCGCCTCCTAATTCAAGAATATAACTACTATAATTCTGCTCTTATGTACAAGAATATAACTACTATAAAATACTGCTCCTATATACAAGAAATAACTACTATAATACTGCCCCTCCTATGTACACGAATATAACTAACTATAAGTACTGCCTCCTATGTACAATATATAACTACTATAATACTGCTCTCTATGTCACAGATAATAACTACTATAATACCGCCCCTATGTACACCAGGAATATAACAACCATACGACTGCCCCCTATGTACAAGAATATAACTACTATAATACTGCTCCTATGTTCAAGATATAACTACTATAATACTGCCCTTTGTACAAGAATAATAACAACTATAATACTGCTCCCTATGTACAAGAATATAACTACTACAATACGGCCTCTATGTACATGAAATATAACTACTATAAAACTGCCCCTATTACAAAGAATATAACTACTATACATACCTGCTCCTATGTACAAGAATATAACTACTATATATACTGCCCCCTATGTACAAGAATCTAACTACTATAATACTGCTCCTATTACAAGAATATAACTACTATAATACGCCCTCATATGTACATTAAAAAATAAAATAACTACTGATAATACTGCTCCAATGTTACAAGAATATAACTACTATAATACTGCCCCTATGTACAAGAATATAACTACTATAATACTGTCCCCTATGAACAGTTTGCTATTTTTCCAGTTTACATGCGTAATCCCATGCATGATGCTAAAATATACGTGAGAGAAAATGCAGCAATATACTGAAAAGTTGAGGATGTTTAACTGCTGCTGAAAACTTTAGGGAGTCATTGTCAGGGAATGGCTAGCCCTGCATGCTGTGGGGCCTGCACTGTGCATTGTTGGCTAAGGGCTGTGATATTTACATTTACACCTACGTCCTCTGCACCTCACACCTAGACCTAGTTTTGTCATTTTAGAAGGGCGCATAGCTGAGCGGGGAGAAACGATATCTGTCATTGACAGCCAATGTATACGCTGTGCAGCTTCTCTGAATTACATTGTAACAGAGAGTACGACAAGGATTCCAATATACACAACTAATTTGTACATTCGGTGAGGTATTGATGGACCTTCCTCGGTCACCGCTTCTACTCCTCTGGAGTGCAGAAGCAGAGCTCAGATCATTTCTCCATCTTCAGTACAAGTTATTGCACGCTGCTCTGGAGGCGGTTGTATAATGCTACATTCAAAGATGTGGCGGTTGTCATTGGAAACAGACAACAAGTTTGTCAGACATGCCAACAACACCTTGGCTGAGCTCCTATGGTGCAGGGGAGAGTTACTGTTTTGTACATCCCAATAGAGTGTGTGGCAGCAAAGCTGGCGCACAGTTGAACAAGCGGAACTACCGGTGGGCTCCTGAGCATGGTCAACCCCTAGGCATGGCAGGCCAGGGCTGCTTTCCAGGGTGAAAAACAGAATCAAAGGCAGAAAGGAAGAGGTATGTGGAGTCATGTACAATAGCAGTAGGGTGGCTCCAAGAATCAACCCTACTGGTGGGACCCAACAATCATCTCCACTGGTGGGACCTATGAGTCAACTCCACTGGTGGGCTCAAGAATCATCTCCACTGGTGAGCCCAAGAATCATCTCCACTGGTGGACCCCAGAATCATCTCCACTGGTTGACCCAAGAATCAACTCTACTGGTGGGAGCTAATAATAAACTCCACTGGTGGGTCCCAAGAATCATCTCCACTGGAGGGACCCATGAATCAACTCCACTGGTGGGCCCCAAGTATCAATTCCACTTGTGGGTCCAAGAATCATCTCCACTGTTGGGCATTAAAGGAGTTGTCTCATTACGAGCTTTCAGCCTGTCAGTGTCCCTGGTAAGTTGAACTGAGGGGCGTGCTTCTTGGTCTGTCTCTTCTGCTCCCTCTCCCCCCTCCCATCAGCACACAGGCAGCTACGTAACTTCTATAGGTGGGGGGGGGGGGTTTGCTCTCAGAGTTCACCCTGTGTGTGCCTGCCTAGGTCTGTTACAGGAGAGGGCTGATCTATGAGTGTAGAGAGGTCTGTGAAGCTGCTGTGTATGCTAATAGAGCAGAGGGGATGCATGTGTTCCTATATCCCCTGCTTAGCTACAAAGTCTCCACATCTCCTGCAACAACAAGGGCATGTGTTACTATACTCAGGATGTCTCACTAATACAGGAGAACATAAAGTATTCACATGCCCCCTGATCTGTACAGTATTAGTATAGTCACAGTTCCAAAGACATATCATGAGTATAGTAACAGACAGGGTCACTGCTGTCACATCTATCTGTGTAGAGAGCAGGAGGAAGCAGGCACACACAGGGTTAATCCAGGCAGCTCGGACACAGACGCCAGAGTCCTCCCTCCCCCTCCTTCCACTACAGAAGCATTCTGTGCAGGAGGGGCTCTCTGCTCCGACCTGTCTTCAAAGGTGATGAGTCATTCAGACCTGATAGCCAGTAAGATAAGGATCAACAGGTCAGCTACTATAGAGATTTGAGAAGCTGATGTAGTAATACTAACAGGGCTAGCTCAAAATCAGTAGGACATTTGTAATGAACATATATTGCAAAGCTGCTTGTTTTTTAAAGATCTTTAAATTAAAACCCAATCATTGTAGCGAGACAACCCCTTTAAGAATCAACTCCACTGTTGGAACTCGAGAATCATCTCCATTGTTGGGCCCAAGAATCATCTCCACTGGTGGGCCCAAGAATCATCTCCACTGGTGGGCCCAAGAATCAACTCTACTGATGGGAGCTATCAATCAACTCCACTGGTGGGCCCTAAGTATCAATTCCACTGGTGGGCCCCAAGAATCATCTCCACTGGAGGGACCCATGAAGCAACTCCACTGGTGGGCCCCAAGTATCAATTCCACTTGTGGGTCCAAGACTCATCTCCCCTGTTGGGCACTAAGAATCAACTCTACTGATGGACCCCAAGAATCATCTCCACTGGTGGGCCCCAAGAATCAACTCCACTGGTGGGAGCTATGAATCAACTCCACTGGTGGGAGATATGAATCAACTGCACTGGTGGGCCCCAAGAATCAACCACACTGGTGGGCCCCAAGAATCAACCCCACTGGTGGGCCCCAGTAGCTGGAGGGCCCCAAGAATCAACCCCACAGGTGGGCCCACGAAAAATCTCCACTGGTGGGCCCAAGAATCAAGTCTACTGGTGGGAGCTATGAATCAACTCCACTGGTGGGCCCAAGAATCAACCCCACTGGTGGGCCCAAGAATCATCTCCACTGGTGGGCCCAAGAATCAACTCTACTGGTGGGAGCTATGAATCAACTCCACTGGTGGGGCCCCAAGAATCAACTCCACTGGTGGGCCCCAAGAATCAACTCCACTGGTGGGCCCCAAGAATCAACCCCACTGGTGGGCCCCAGTTGAGGTGTAACCTAATGCTCCTGGGTCCCAATTGAAAATCTGTATAAGGTTACCCACCTATCGTGCCATTTATACTATTAATGCCTTCTTATGTGGCAGAGCTTCCAGATCCCCGACCTCCCGATGCTACCGCTTTTCCCCCAAAACAACCCCTTTTTGGCCCAGAAACTCCCAAAATTTACATGATGGTGGGGTAAAAAATATTCGCAAAAAGCAAAAACCCGAGCACCCCCTTTTCAGAAATGAACAGTGGGGGATGCTGGGGGGAAATTTTAGCCCCGAAGGCTGCAGAAAACTGAAAGGTTCTGGATTTCTTTCCAGCTTTAAAACTGATATTCAAAGCTGAGTTTATGGCACGGAGCATCTTCATATAATCTCAGCTGATATATAATTAATAGCGTCTCTGTGCCGGACAGAGTCAGCTGAAGAAGCTCCCCGATGATCTTATCCAAAACAAGACCTTCCCCCCCCGGGTGCTGCTCGGGTGACGCTTCCTAGAAACCTTGCGTCGTTTGAACAATGGAAAAAAAAGGTGTTTTTTAACACAGTCAGTTTACTTATTTGCCACTTTCCCACTTTGCCGCGGAGCGCATATCTTGTGGTGAGCTGGTTGGTGGGGATACTATGACATTATCCCATAAGTTAGGGGAAATTTGGGTTTCAGGTAAAAATTTTGGAAAAGGTACTTTTGCTCCCTGATTCTTTTCCGAAAGGCCCTTTTAGGTCGCAGCAGCAATGTTGATTCTCTCACCTCAAACAATTTAATAAAACAAAAGCCAACAACAGTGCAAGATCTACACCATCAAAAATGTCAGTAAGGCCTCGTCCACACGGCTTATTCTGTGACTGATTCCCGCCTATGCGACCGGGTTTTTTCGCGCAGTACGGCTCCAATCCCCCTGTTTACGGTAACCACGCTATAGAGAAAATATGATTCCGTCGTCCTCCCCGCTGGCGAATCCGCCCGGGGGGGGGGGAAAGTAAATGCACTTAATTTTCACGTGTTTCGCCGTAATAATCATTTTCTAGGGCCGGCGGCGCTCCCCGCCGCGCCCCCCCCCGCCCATTTAAGCCGTAACTGCGGGCGGAATCATCCCCCAATTACGGCTTAAAAGCCGTGGGGAACAAGCCCAAGGGGTCCATAGGGTTCTGTGGCCTCAAGCACAAAGACGGGTGTCCTCACCTCTGCTAACCCTATGGTTGGGGCCCGGGGCAGACAATGTCACTGCACCTCTGCTAACCCTACTGTGTAGGGGTGTGGAGCAGAAGGGTGTCATGCCCTCCTAACCCCAAGTGTATGGGGGGGGCAGAAGGATGTATGCACCCCTCTAACCCCCACTTGGGATGGGGCTTGGAGCAGACAGTGTCACTGACCCCTTTCAACCCCCACTGTGTAGGGGCCCCCCAAGAGACGGATGTCACTGCACCTTGCTAACCCACTGTGTTGGGGCCCGGAGGTTTGGGTGTCATGCACCCCTGCTTAAAACCCCACTGTGTCGGGGCCCCCGGGAGATGGATGTCCCCCTGCACCCCTGCTAACCCTACTGTGTTTGGGGCCCGGAAAGGGGCAGATGAACGCACCCCGCTAACCCCATGTGAAAAGGGGCCCGGAGGACTGATTCACTGAAAATCGCTAACCCTCTGTTTAATGGGGCCAGGCAAGGGGTCATGACTCGCTAACCCTACTGTGTGCGGGGCCCTGGGCAATGGATGTCCTGCCCTCTGCTAACCCATGTGTATGGGGCCCGGAGTAGACAATGAACTGCCCCTTGTAACCCCTTTTTGTATGGGGCCTCGGAGCAGATGTGTCACTGCCCCTCGCAAACCCTAGTGTATGGGGCCCCGGAGGATGGATGCCCTCACCTCTGTAACTCTACTCGTAGGGGGCCCCCGGGGACAGCGGATGTCATGCCCCCTTGCAACCCTACGTGCTGGGCCCGGGCGACGGATATCACTCCCCTTGCTAACCATGTATATGTATCCCGGGCAGAGGGATGTCACTGCACCCTGCAAACCCAAAATGTGTATGGGGCCCGGACAAACAATGTCCCACCTTGTAACCCACTGGTATGGGGCCCCGGGGAGCAGACGGATGTATGTACCTCTGCTAACCCTACTGTGTATGCGTCCTGGGAGCGGGATGTCACTCACTCTGAAAAACCTCGTGATGGTGAATTCAGCAGAAAGACTTCTTTTCTAACAGTGGATTGGATTTTTTGCTTTTGGAAAAGGATTGTTTCTCCAATTGCAAAGGAAATTCTACAATATCAAAAAAAGGGGGCCCTGTGATGCCCCTGTGTTCGTTTTATAATTTCTAGTGTTCCTCTAAAATAACTTCTGGAGCATCTTTCCTTAGATCTCTATGTTGTCTGTTTTCCATTATTCCTACTAGAAATTCATTACCGATCTGTCAGTTGGGTGTTACACAATTGGGGTGTGCACTGTCGGACATTGTCCAATCGGTGGTGATAGCCAGTGAGTGCAGGGACACACCCCTCTGAAAACTGGAATGGTAAAAACCCACATGACGATTCGTCATACCTTCAGGGGGGGGGGGGGGGGGGGGGGGGGGGGGGGGGGGGGGAATAAAGAGGAAACAGCCCAACATGAGATATAAGAGAAAGCCCAGGATGTTCATCCCGGCCAAGAGCTTTTACCCCTTGGGGGGGTCATGGACTTCTTTAAGCTGTTTAAAAAAGGGCTTTTTTTCTGTGTGCCACCGGCATGTCCCAGAAGCTTGTTTGTACTTCGGTTGTGCTGCAATGTGTATTTGGGGGGTCATTTTTTCCCTTTTACTTTTTTGGGGAAGAAGCTGGTAAGCCCCTACGTCGATTTATTTAAAAACCCAAAGTGAAATCTCAACCCGAAGTCTCTTTGCCCCAGACCCCGTTGGGGTCTGCAAGGAGCTGCACAAACCCGAACCATGTAAGGAAAAATCCTGGGTGGGAAATGACTCTTCAGCGCGGCAGGTAAAAAATAATCCCAGAATACCTGCCAAAGAAAAAGATGCGTCTCCAAAGGGCCCCGTGGGAACCAGGTGCCAACTGAAGCCAATGCCGTCCGAGTTGCCTTACTATTTAAAATTAAAACCCCTCTTGTTTTAAAAAAAAAAAAAAAATTAAGGTTCCCACATGCTGCGACGGCTAATGGAGCCTGGGGCATGTTAGGAGTGGTGTTTAGTCGTGAAAGCTAGGATAGTAGGACCGTGTGAAATGTAATTTTGGGGAAAAGGTTATGGTGGTTAATGGGGGGATGGCGTATTTTGGGCCTGTGGAGGGTGGTGCATATTCATGGTTGATTCAATAACTTTATGGCTCTAATCAAACACTGGAATTATCATGGGGGCTTTGTGGCTAAAATTGGGGCACTGTGGGTGTGGCGCTTTAATAGGTTTCCCCGGGCTGCACTGATTTGGTTGTAGTGAAAGGGACTGATTATGGTTTCAGTGATGCATGATTATGGTTGGTTCTCATGTTAGGTTGCAGGACTGATGATTATGGTTGTAGGATGCATGATTTTTTGGTTGTAGTGATGGCACTGTTAGGGTTTCAGTGACTGCATGATTAAAGGTTGTTGGATGCACTGATTATGGGTTTTAGTGACGGCATGTTATGATTGCGTACTGCATGATTAGGTTGTAGTGACGGCATGATTTTGGTTTCGTGACTCACTGAAAAAAGTTGAGGGACTGCCTATTTTGGTTGTAGTGATGCATGATTATGGTTGAAAGGACTGCAGATTATGGGGTTTTATGCGGCATGTTTTGATTGCAGGATGCATGATTTGGTTGTAGTGACTGCATGTTTTTGGTTGCGGCAAGATTAAATTTTCAGTGACTGCATGTTATGGTTTAGTGCGGCTGATTATTTGCAGTTCGCAGATTATGGGTTTTAGGACAGCATGATTTGGTTTTTCAGGACTGACTGATTATGGTTGTAGTGACTGCACTGATTTGGTTGCAGTGCTGACTGTTATGGTTGCAGTGACGCACGGTTTGGTTGCAGGGACTGCAGGGTTTTGTTGTAGTGATGCACTGTTAGGTTTTCAGTGACTGACGTTTATGGTTGCAGTGACTGCACGGTTATGGTTGTAGTGACTGCACTGCTTATGGTTGTAGTGACTGCACTGATTATGGTTGCAGTGACTGCACTGATTATAGTTGCAGTGACTGCACTGATTATGGTTGTAGTGAGCCTGTTATGGTTTTAGTGACTGCACTGATTATGGTTTTAGTGATCATGTTAGGTTGCAGTGACTGCACGATTTTGGGTTTCGTGGGCTGCACGATTAGGTTGTTTGATCCTGTTGGTTGTTTAAAGGGGAAAACGTGGTGCAATTTAAAAGTGGTTTGGATTGGGGGCGTCTGGGGTGTAATGCCTGCCTTTACTATGATAGTTTTAGTGGCAGCATGGCTGTGCAGGGGGAGCCTTGTGGAAGTAATGACTGCATCCAGTGTGGCTGGGGCCAGGGCCAGGGGGGGTGGATTTAGAGACCCCCGATGGGTTTTGTAAAGGGGGTTATTTTGGGGGCCACCCTAAAATACTGTAAAAAAGTAAGCCCCTATACCTGTTTTGCTTTTGCCTCTTTTTCCCTTCCCCTATCCCCTTTGGGCCAGTCCAAACCTGACTGCATGTTTGGTTATTATAGGGCATCTATGGTAGTTGTAATAAGCACTGTGCTGTTATGGGGGGAGCCCTGTGGATGTAATGCCCCCCCTGTAGTTGAGGGGACGGCCCCGGCTGTAATGAGCTTGGCTGTTTGGGGGAGCCCCTGGGTGAATGCCTGCTTTTATGGTGTTGTAGGGGCAAGCCCTGGGTAATGACACTGTGGTTATGGGGGGGCCCCCTGGGGGGTAACGCCGCCTTTTATGGTAGTTGTAGGGGCACAGGACCCTGGCTGTAATGAGCATTGTTATGGGGGAGCCCTGTGGGTGTATTGCCTGCTCTATCTATGGTTGTTGTAGGGGCTCAGGACCCTGGGTGTTATGGGGGGAGCCCTGTGGAGGTAACGCCTGCTCTATCTATGGTAGTTGTAGGGGCACAGGACCCTGGCTGTAATGAGCACTGTGCTGTTATGGGGGAGCCCTCTGGGTGTAACGCCTGCTCTATCTATGGTAGTTATAGGGGAACAGGACCCTGGCTGTAATGGGCACTGTCCTGTTATGGGGAGCCCTGTGGGTGTAACACCTGCTCTATCTATGGTAGTTATAGGGGCACAGGACCCTGGCTGTAATGAGCACTGTGCTGTTATTGGGGAGCCCTCTGGATGTATTGCCTGCACTCTGGTAGTTGTAGGGGCACAGTACCCTGACTGTAATGAGCACTGTGCTGTTATGGGGAGCCCTGTTGGTGTATTGCCTCCAATCTGGTAGTTTTATTAGCACAGGATCCTGGCTGTAATGAGCACTGTGCTGTTATGGGGGAAGCCCTGTGGGTGTAACGCCTGCTCTATCTATGGTAGTTGTAGGGGCACAGGGCCCTGGCTGTAATGAGCACTGTGCTGTTATGGGGAGCCCTGTGGGTGTATTGCCTGCACTCTGGTAGTTGTAGGAGCACAGGATCCTGGCTGTAATGAGCACTGTCCTGTTATGGGGAGCCCTGTGGGTGTAACGCCTGCTCTATCTATGGTAGTTGTAGGGGCACAGGACCCTGACTAATGGGCACTGTCCTGTTATGGGGGAGCCCTGTGTGTATATTGCCTGCACTATTTCTAGCTGTTATGGGGACACTGAGGCTGTTGTTCTAGTTGCACCGTCGGTTTTCACTTGTGCAGGTAGATATCTCCCGGCTGTAGGTGGAGTTGACTGTGAATAAAGTATACCTTATAAAAGTCAATACACACCTCAGTGATTGTATCATTATAGTGACTCAGCCTGGGAGGAGGACGAGCTGCGCTCACAGTGCACCCCATACACTGACATCCAAGACCTACAGAGAAGTTTACAAACAGTGTTTCCTTAGAGTCTCCTTTGTCCTTTGTTCCCTACATCGTTTGCTTCCTCTACCCAAGAACTCAAACAAAGGTGACGGCAGGCGGTTACCATGAGGTTCGGGGAAACGTGTCTGCTGAAGGATCACACCACTCGGAAGCTCGGCCCCTTTCCTGCCCCAGAAACAGATAGGAAGGAAATATTTACAATATGAGTGGAATTTTGGAGATCACTGTATCCAGAGTGCAGGTCTTTAACCCCATACACAACGTAAGAGGCGTAACTTGAAGCTCTGGCGCCCTAGTGCAAAAAGTGAAATGGGGCCCCCTGCTGCCATGTGCTATTTACAATACTGGTGTATCCTTATGTGACAGAAGAGCTTTTAGGGCCCCTCAGGCTACAGGGCCCGGTAGTGACTGCTACTTCTGCACCCTCTATAGCTACGGTGCTGCACAACGTTACTATGCAAGAACCCCATTATATGAAGATATCGCAGGTAATGGGCCCAATCATCATAAGTGGGTGCTGGGCAATCACCTGAGTACTAACCTGCAGGGCAACAATGCAAAACTATTAAAGTTTTAGGCTTTAACCCCCTTTTGACATTTGATATACTGGTACCTCATAATGTTGGTAAGTGGCGAGTAACAGCTGAATATTACAGCTGGAACCTGCCACTATCAGCTGGGATCGGAGCCGTTTTGTTCTTTAGATTCCATGGAAATCGCCGCGGTAGTGCCTAAATCGATTGGCCACCCAGTGACAAGTCTTGGTAGGTTAGCAGTTGTGCCATACGCCTTCCATTTCTGGATGATGGATGGAATGTTGCTCCATGAAATGTTCAGAGTATGGCCTATTTTTTTTCTTTTTAAACCTAACCCTGCAATACACTTTGCCACAGCTTTATTCCTGAGCTTTCTAGTGTGTTCCTTGGTTTTCATGATGTTTTTTTGTTCACTAACGTTCTCTAACACACCTCTGAGCCTTTACAAAAAAAGCTGTAGTTATCGGAGCTGTTTAGTCCTTTAGATTCTGTGGCAATCGCCGCAGCAGTGCTTAAATCGATTGGCCAACCAGTGACAAGTCTTGGTAGGTTATCAGTTGTGCCATACTCCTTCCATTTACGGATGATGCCTAGGTTACGAAAGATTCATAGTTTGAATTAATATCTAATGCACTGTTTCTAAGGCTGAAAATCCTGGTGTTTGATACTAGAGAAGCAGCTGAGTTCCCTGATCATAATTACATGAGTGGGTTAACAAGAACATGGATTATGATAGAGTTGGTTTTTATGAAAATATATTCTTTATTGTTTATACCATGTCTCCCATGTTTACCATATGGAAGAGCTCTTAGCCACCACGGAAGACCAAACCAGACTATTGGTGAGAACATGGGCCCCTTGGTTCCAATTTCAAAACTCTTCTGCCTTCAACCCTCGTTGTACACAGGGTAGGACAGTGACGCCATGATAACAAGCTTCATTCCCACCTCCCCCCTCCCCCCCCCATTCTTCCCCACCTACCCATCCCACCCCCCCTCTTTCCTTTGTGTATG
This sequence comes from Phyllomedusa bahiana, assembly GCA_025379985.1. Classification (NCBI taxonomy): domain Eukaryota; kingdom Metazoa; phylum Chordata; class Amphibia; order Anura; family Hylidae; genus Phyllomedusa; species Phyllomedusa bahiana. The sequence continues at coordinate 150,184 of JAODAL010001167.1, forward strand.
CCTGAGTGTGTGAGAGTTGTCTTGTTATGTCTTGTTGACATGTTTGGTGGCCATAACATAGGTCTTTATTTTCGAATTCACCCGGACCAATAAAGTCCGTCTAATGCAGAGGCCACAAAATGGTACTTTTCTCATCAGTAATTATGGGTCATGTACCCATTAATCACTCTGATTGTGTTCGTTTCTTGTGCTTCAGGTTCACATTGCTATGTTTATTGCTATGCTGCCCTCTATTAGCACCTCTTGTGGACATTGGACTTTGCATAGCGCCCTATGTTGCCTCTCTCTTTGCGACTAGTTGTCGCGTTCTTACGGATACCTCTGTTAGAATTTTATCTCTGTATCCAGTTTATGGTTGTATTCATGATTCTTACTGAACTGTCTATCTGTATACTGGATTGACATGCATTGTAATAAACATTGTTGAATAGTAAAAAAAAAAAAAAATATATATATATATATATATTCTTTATTGTCTATACCAGATATGTTCGTTCTCTGTTCCCATCTATAGTTCCTCGGAGGCAGCCAATGTCCTCTGCCCCATCATTCACCTATCTTTCCTCATGTCTTTGTTAATTGGAACTACTATACAAGGTTGATCTAATTGAGTTACACATAATGAAATACCAACCTCATATGTGTCCAGGAAACTTTAAAGGGGCTTTCTGACCACACTGTTTCACTGAGCTTTAGCAGTTTTACACTTACTCTGTCTCCTCAGACTGTGAGTGGTTCTACAGCAGTTGATTAACATATTCAACTTCGAGGGAGCCATTACTCTGACAGTGCAGGAGATTGTTATCTTCTACAAGATTACAGATAAAGCCATGCTTTTCAGTCCTCACAGCACATGTACCTTTTGTTTAGTGAATCTAATCTTGTTAGCTATACTGTAACTAGTTTGCTTCAATCTCAGTCAATGCTTTCTGCTGTCAGCTAATCAGATATCAGAAGTCTCTGCTCCCAGCTAATCAGATATCAGAAGTCTCTGCTCCCAGCTAATCAGATATCAGAAGTCTCTGCTCCCAGCTAATCAGATATCAGACGTCTCTGCTCCCAGCTAATCAGATAACAGATGTCCATCTGGTATGCCGGTCACCATAGAAACCTGTATGCACTTCAGAGCAAATAAAGACGTGCTAATCTCATGACTAAAGTAAAATCTATTGACCAATGTATTTACAAAAAGTCTTCATTTAACGTCCCAGTAATCAGCTATCTCTTGCCCCCCCCCCCCCCCCCCCCCCCCCCCCCCCCCCCCCCCCCCCCCCCCCCCCCCCTTTTTTCCCCCCTATTATGTTAAAATTCTTTGTAGTGAGAAAACCCCTTTAATGCTGATTTTAATTAATAGGGTGTTCCAATGTCGGACATTTGTAGCATATCGATAGGAAATGCCATAAATGTATGAAAGGTGCATGTCCAAGAGGTGGGACATGCACCCATCTTGATAACAGAATGATGAGTTGGTTGCATATGCTCAGCACTCTATTTTTCAATGGAGAGTACCGCGCAAGTGTACCCTACCCTCCATTGAGCGACTCCGTAGAGACTTCCAGGGCCCGTTCTCTAGGTAGGTGCCTCTGAGACATTTAAGGCATATCCTGTCCATTGGACGTATGATACAGAAGACATAACATCTAAAGACAAAGCAAGTTAAGATAAAAATTAATTCCAAGAGCTCCATATGGATTACAGTAGACTTCGAGCAGGGGTGTCAGTCATTTTTACTGTGGGGCAAATCAGCTTTATGGTTGCCCCCAAAGAGCTGAGGGCCTTGGAGAATGGCTAGGGTGTTGGGTTAGGACTGTCACACCTGTGCCACTATCTGTGAGTGGTCGAGCAGAGCGAGGTGGAGGTGCGTGCTGGAGCACCCAATCCCAACTGGCGCCCATTCTCTGCGCCTAGCGCTGCCTGCATCCTCCGGAGAAAGTGGAGAGCTGGTTCTGTGTCAGGACCTTCTCTATCTCTGCTCACTGTGTCTGAGATCCTGTGGGCCACATAAAAGCACAAGTGACACCTTTGAGGTCCTTGTGTTTCTAGTGTCCTCCAAGGATAGGTGTAGCAATGCTTTATAATAAGAGGGCAGCAGATTCCAGCAACTATTTCCGTCCTCTGTACAGTAAGTGAGCGAGTCTTCTCGCCATTGCCTCCTTCTTCAGAGGTTAAATATAGACCATAGTATACAGTGGAAACCTTATATCTCCTGCAGGATGCGGGCTTGTCGCCAAATCCTGCGGCGGCTGTCATAGGCTGTCATGGTGTTACTGCCCAGTGTGACGTTCACTCAACATCAGCCATTATTTGAAGTTTGCGATTCATTTCTCTGAGACCTCTATAACCTTGATAGTTTATCAAAGATTTACCTATACAGCCAACAGTTCCTGTCTACAAGGGACCTCAAATTATTTCTAGGCTACAAGGTATTCAGGATGGGGAGAAAAAAAGAATCCCCCCCTCCATCATCAAAAAGCACTGACTAACCAGGCTGCCACCCTGCCCCATCTTCTTCATCAAGCACATTTTCAATAGTACATAAGGGTTTAAATGCTATAATCCTTTCTTGCACTCGGTTATTCTATAAACACAGAAACCATTTTGGATATAAGCGGATTGGAAACAACCACCTGATTCAACAATAGGATTTGACACAAATTACAGTAAGCCACAGGGAAAAAGTGAATCCTATTAAAAAAATGTATTATAATGATTAAAAAGACAAAAAAAAAGATAAAAACTTTGTCTAATATACCCTACACACTACACCCTACCTAAGCAGTGAAATCGCCCCGAGAAGGGCGGCCTGGCACCGGAACCTCCTACCCAACCCTAAAGGAACCTACCAATAGATGGTGTACTAGCAAAACCAATATCAATGGGATAGGTAGGAAGGAGAAATATGACAGACACTATAGAGAAAAGGAAATCCTATAATGCCAAAAATACCACAGAAAAGTAAATGTACCCACTGTACATATAAAGAATACGTCATCAAAGATTTGACAAGAGTAGCCAAACTTAATCCAACTCCAATGCATTTCCCCTGTAGTATGTATATTTTAATAGGATCCACTTGGTTATTTTACGAATATTTTTGCCTTTTTTTGTGATGTTATTTTTATGTAATTTTTTACTTTTATTTATACGTTTATATGTGGAACATCTCGGCCCGGGTTGTTTTTTTTTCTGATCACATCTGTAAGAAGAGAGCCTGACTATGACTGGAAGAAGGCCATCCTGGGCCATTGTACATTCTACACCCGTAGACTAATCAGACTAGTACATGTATTCAACAAATAGAGGGAGTATATATAATATGTATGTATGTGTGTGTATTAAAATAAAATTTTTAATATATAATTAAAAAATATATTTTAATATATATAATATGTATAAAATATGTAATATGTTTAAAACACAATATTATATACATTTATACATACCTACATATATATCTGTGTGTGTATATATTGTACTAGTTGTTTAGCCTTTTTTGCGATATATTAGGCTTTATTTTTATGTAGTTTTTTTCATTACATTTTTTTTTTTTAAATTTCATAAAAAAATGCTAAAAAAAATGTAAAACAAACATACACGGGTTTTCCATAGAGCCCCAATGTGCTCATTTTCAGCCGGTTTTTCAGACCGTCTGCAAAACCACAAACCGTCTGAAAAACCGGCCGAAAACCCGTGCAGTGGGGATATGGCCTTAGGGTCATCAGGGGTTGGACGACGTTACAGTTTGGGCTGTTAGTATTATTTTTTTGTGCGTGTGTTTTTATTTTATTTGTTTTACATAACTGGTATAACTGATACATAGCTGGTACATTAGCCCCAGTTACAGGAGTAATACAGCCCCCAGTACTAACTGCAGAGCTGGATCTGCAGTTATCGAGTCCTGCCGGTCACATGACCACTAGGGCCGAGAAGCAGGAAGCCTGGAGACTCCCTGCTAATATGTATATGCAACGCTCATTGAGGGAGCCCGACTGCCGCTGACAGCCAGCTCTCCCCTCCCACAGCTGCATAGTTAGTGTGCAGATGTGAACTCTGCACAGATGTTTTAAAACAGCCATGCAGAAACTTCACCCACGTCCCTTCCTCCTAAGGCAAGCAGCATTCTGGGCTGGCCACCCTCTCACCTGCAGAAACAGCCCTGTTTACACATAATTTGTGTTTTATGATCTCTCTAAATTTCTTTAAAGGGGTTTTGCCACGAAGTAAAATTGACGTGAGAAGCTTGCAAATGAAATAACAAACATTTTCACCATTCATTTATTATTTAAAAATTCTGCACCGTTTTGTTTTAGCTGCTCCTTTATGATCCATTGTTTACAGCTCGTCACCATGGGATACGACCAGGAACTGAGAGCTCCTCAGTCCTTTGGGCCGCACATGCTAGACATCACCTCTTCTCCAGGCAGCTACTGAGTGTTCCCGAACCCAAAGGGGCTGTCATTCTACCCCCTGTCCCTTTTGTTATTTCCCCCATAATTAGTCAAACAGTGCAAAAAAATAAAAAAAAAAAGAAACCTCAATTGAGGTCCCGTGCATTGATAAAAAGAAAAAAAAACCCACAAGATTGGTTCCTGCAGGGATTTGAACCTAGGCACTTGTGCCTGGAGGCAAAAAAATTTTTCCCTTTAGCTACTCACAATGCTTTACATAAATAAACATTTCTTTGACTACAGAGAGAAAGACCTGGTGATGTCATCCCTGTGGTCACAAGAATCGCAATTCAAACAAATCACACACCCCCCTTCTGAGCACACAGAGCTGAAAGCGGATGCAGAGGGATGAAATGAGATCGTGGCAAAACCCCTTTAAGCATTCTCCTGGGCTGTATCCAGATACTCCCCTATCAGGTCCTCATTCCTAAATTATATCAAAATAGAACTAGAATTTTCTGCATTCCAGGGTGTGGCCTTTTGTATGTATCAAAGCGGTCGTTCACAGCTGCCATCAGAAAGGACTATGGTTGTTCAAACCAATATTCCTGGAAAGCTATTTTTCTTTTCGAATTTTTTTAAATTTGGCAGTCCTATGCAATTAAAGTGACAAATAAAGTATTGTCATTCTCTAGCTGCGAAAGAAAACTCCTAAATGGCAGGGCAGACTAATCTCCCTTCACTGTTGTTGCTGTTTATCTCTATGTAATCTCATTACAAATCATATAGTAGATAATGACCTAATGAACACATTATTGTTCTCTGGAAAGCGTGAATAAGATTAGACTAGACCACTAGCAATACATGAAACAAAAACGGCAGAATTTATTTTGCACTGGGGTAGAAGTTTCTTCACACTTATCGGGTCCTGCTGATAATACTTATACCTGTCAGGCCATAGCCAACCTGGAAGAAGAACCGTTAAGCAATCCTCACTGCTGCTATCAGAGCTCACAGAGGGGAAGCCAGAGACACAAGCCAGGAGGTCATATACATGTACAGGAACTTTAAATAATTCTATAACAAAAACAACCCCACCAAATTAAAAAAACCCATAGAATAGGCGCATATTACTTGTCAATATATGATTTGTTTTCTTTTATGGTAGTGTCTCTTTAGGCTTTCAATGTTTTTCAGGGTACCCCAATGGATACTGCAACGTACTAATAGGAATCAATAGAGGAAACGTAGTCTCTTTTGAACTAAGTTTGCTCTACTTCACAGCAGCTCCAATTAGCCCTCAAGGGAAACTCCCGGTGGTCCCCTGAGCATGGCAGACCTTAAGCTGCATTTCAATTGCATCCTCGGGAGAGGCAGAAAAACAGAGAAAGAGAGGAAAATAGCAAGAGGCAGACTATGAGACATGCACAATGACTATAGGGCAGGCCCCCAAAATCAATTTTATTGGTGAGCCTCTAAAATCAACTCCACTGGTGGGCCCCGAGAACCAACTCCACTGGTGGGCCCCAAGAATCAACTCCACTGGTGGGCCCCAAGAATCAGCTCCACTGCTGAGCCCCGAGAACCAACTCCACTGGTGGGCCCCAAGAATCAACTCCACAGGTGGACCCCATGAATCCACTCCACTGGTGGGCCCCAAGAATCAACTCCACTGGTGGGTCCCAAGAATCAACTCCACTGGTGGACCCCAGGAATCAACTCCACTGGTGGTCCCCAAGAATCAACTCCACTGGTGGCCCAAGACTCAACTCCACTTGTGGTCCCCAAGAATCAACTCCACTGGTGGCCCAAGACTCAACTCCACTGGTGGGCCCCAAGACTCAACTCCACTGGTGGGCCCCAAGAATCACCTCCACTGGTGGATCCCAGGAATCAACTCCACTGATGGGACCCAAGAATCAACTCCACTGGTGGATGCCAAAAATCATCTCCACTGGTGGGCTCCAAGAATCAACTCCACTAGTGGGGCCCAAGAATCAACTTTACTGGTGGACTCCAAGAATAAACTCCACTGGGGAGCTCAAGCATCAATTCCACTGGTGGACCCCAAGAATCAACTTCACTGGTGGATCCCAAGAATCAACTCCACTGGTGGGCCCCAAGAATCATCTCCACTGGTGGGCCTCTAGAATCAATGCCACTGGTGGACCCCAAGAATCAACTTCACTGGTGGATCCCAAGAATCAACTCCACTGGTGGGCCCCAAGAATCATCTCCACTGGTGGGCCCCATAATCAACTCCAGTGATGGCCACCATAATCAACCCCAATGGTGGGCCCTAAGCGCCCCAGTCGGACACTGGCAATATATTCTCTATGTGCAGGATATGAGTGTGGCAGACCAAGCTTTTGTAAGTGTCTACTCTATTTGCCAAACATGTACAGAAATTGTGTATGTTTGGCAAATAGATTCTCCAGAAGAGTTTACATTTGCTCTGTTAATGTCTATGGGCCCGCAGCACCTATCCCTCGGGTACCTTTTTTCACAGACAGAGAACAGCCCCTGGGGGAACATTCACACGACGGATCTTAATGAGGAATTCAACACTGAATCTGTATTCGATTCCTGGTTAGATTCCTTGTGCATCCCAATGGCCATTCATGTGACCCACAGCCGGATTTCCTCCACCACCCATTCCAAATTCACGGTGCGGAAAAAAAAGAATGAACATGTACTTTATTTTGTGCGGATCCTCTTCAGATCCCGCTCGGGCAGGAGGGACGCAGGTTAGGCCCATTGATATATGAATTACCCGCATCCAAACCGGACGAAAATTGCATTGGTTAAAGGGGTTTTGCCACGATGTAATGTTGACATGGGATCCTCCAAAATGGGTATTTAATCACTTTTCTAAATATATGCGATTACAAAAAAGTGAATCCTGTGAGAGCTACAGCATTGCTCAGTCCCCTTTAGTTTCCTGACAGTTTACATTAGACATGACCAGGACACTAACAGGAGCTGATCTGGCCAGGCTTGCGTGTTTGCACTTCTTATCTGATGATATGAACATGAAGGAGCTTGCAAGGGGCTGGGGAGAAAAGTGCAGTGTATGAGGCTGTCTGCTGTATAGAGAATCCACTGGTTGCAATGTAATTATTTGAGTAAACTTTGCAGACGGTCCCTGCTTCCTCGCTCTCTGCTCACCCCTTCTCCCTCTCCCCATGATTCAGCATGCTTTGTTTATCTTCTCTCCTGAGCAGATAAGAGGTAAGGAACTAACTTTGTAGCAAATCCCCTTTAGGTAAAAATCCTCGGCAGAAATCCAAGAGGAAAACATGTTGGGCTTTCCTGACGCGTGAACATGGCCTGGCTCTTCTCTTGTGCCTGTGTGTAAGTAAAAGGGGCCGTAGAGGAAAGTGAAGGAGGGAGGAAGATACTAATGTGATCAAACAGGCTTGTAGTCTGAGAGAGGAGATCGGGAAACTAGAGTGCACCTGCATGAAATAACAAGGCAGACAGATTGCACCTGCCCTGACCATTGCTAAGGCTATGTTCACACGGTGTATAGTACGCGCCGCAATACGCCGGGTGCTTTGGAAGCACGTACTGATCAGCGCATATTTCCAAAGCACGGGAGGCGGCCCCATTGATATGCATTACTCGCCTCGCGTAATCGCCGCAAACAATTGACATGTCCATTCTCCCCCCAATACGTTCGTACTGTACATGCGGGGGGACGGCGCGTAACCCATAGCTCCCTATGAGAGCTATGGATTACTGTAATTGCGGCCATAATAAGCCATAATAAGCCGTGTGAACATAGCCTAATAGTAATCGCATGTGGGTTATTTTGTAATCCTACACGGCTGGTAACAGCGGTGTGTTTTCTATGTCTTGGGCTTATGTAGTGTTTTTCCCACACTGATTAACATAGAGATAAATATCATGTAACACACGGATTATGATCTGGTGATCGTCACCTAATGCAGTATATGTATAATTTAAGAGCACCTATTAGTAAAAAAATAAAAAATAAAAGATATATATATATATATGTATTACAGACCTTTTAGATAATATTGGGGATTTACTCCCAAACCTAGAGCTGCACAGCACTGTAATTATTACACTTGAAGGGGTTTTCTCACTACGAAGATTAGCTTTCAACATGAAGGGACGGTTAAATGAAGACTTTTTCTAAATACATTGGTCAATAGATTTTACTTTAGTCATGAGATGAGACATCTTATGTCTGTATGTATGGTATGTATGGTTAACTGCGTACCAGACGGACGTCTGATTTGCTGAGAGCAGGACGTCTGTTCTCTGTTTGGCCGAGAGCGGGGTCGTCTTATCTGATTGGCCGAGAGCGGGGACGTCTGTTATCTGATTGGCTGAGAGCGGGGACGTCTGTTATCTGATTGGCTGAGAGCGGGGACGTCTGTTATCTGATTGGCTGAGAGCGGGGACGTCTGTTATCTGATTGGCCGAGAACGGGGACGTCTGTTATCTGATTGGCCGAGAACGGGGACGTCTATTATCTGATTGGCCGAGAACGGGGACGTCTGTTATCTGATTGGCCGAGAGCGGGAACGTCTCTTATCTGATTGGCTGAGAGCGGGGACGTCTGTTATCTGATTGGCCGAGAGCGGGGACATCTGTTATCTGATTGGCCGAGAGCGGGGACGCCTGTTATCTGATTCGGTGAGATCGGGGACGTCTGATTAGCTGAGAGCGAGGACGACTCGTATCTGATTGGCTGAGAGCAGGGACGTCTGTTATCTGATTGGCTGAGAGCGGGGCTGTCTCTTATCTGATTGGCAGAGAGCGGGGACGTCGGTTATCGGATTAGCTGAGAGCGGGAACATCTGTTATCTGATTGGCTGAGAGCGGGGACATCTCTTATCTGATTGGCTGAGAGCGGGGATGTCTGTTATCTGATTAGCTGAGAGGAGGGGCGTCTGTTATCTGATTGGCTGAGAGCAGGGACGTCTGTTATCTGATTGGCTGAGAGCTGGGACGTCTGTTATCTGATTAGCTGAGAGCTGGGACGTCTGTTATCTGATTGTCTGAGAGCTGGGTTGTCTGTTATCGGATTGGCTGAGAGCGGGGACGTCTGTTATATGATTCGCTGAGAGCAGGGACGTCTGTTATCTGATTGGCTGAGAGCGGGGACATCCGTTATCTTATTGGCCGAGAACAGTGACGTCTGTTATCCGATTGGCTGAGAGCAGGGACATCCATTATCTGATTAGCAGGGAGCGGGGACGTCGGTTATCTTATTGGCCGAGAGCGGGGACGTCCGTTATCCGATTGGTTGAGAGCAGGGACGTCCATTATCTGATTAGCTGAGAGCAGGGACCTCCGTAATTCGATTGGCTGAGAGCAGGGACGTCCATTATCTGATTAGCTGAGAGCGGGGACGTCCGTTATCCGATTGGCTGAGAGCAGGGACGGCTGTTATCTGATTAGCTGAGAGCGGGGATGGCTGTTATCTGATTAGCTCACAGCAGAGAGCAGGGAGTGCCGTCACCCCACTGACAGACTGAGATCAAAGCAAACTAATTATATCTAACAAGACTAGCTTCGCTAATCAAAAGGTACATGTGCTGTGAGGACTGAAAAGCATTGCTCTATCTGTAATCTTGTTAGAGATAATAATCTCCAGTTCTGTCACAGTAATGGCTAGAAGTTGAATATGCTAATCACTGCTGTAGAACCACCTACAGCCTGCAGAGACAGAGTGCAAAACTGCTAAAACTCAGTAAAACAGCGTGGTGAGAAACCCCCTTTAAGAAGTAATAAAGGGATGGATTGTAGTGTCATATAATGCTGGAAAGATACAACATCACACCTGCTTGGCCCTACAGCCTCCTGGGCCCTATAAGAGCAGCTACAGCTCTACTTATGCCCATGCTGGTATCATGTGTGAACAGAGATTGCAGTACATGATGTTTGGCCGTCTGCGATACACGCCTTCAGTATCAGTTTATAGAAGACATGGGTCACTCAGTATCTAGATAATCGCTGCAGGGAAATGTGAAGCAAATCTGTACATTACAGGAAGTGCTCCAACCATCCCGGGAGCTCCTCCATCACACGTACAGTCCTGTGATATACACTGCTCCCTCCACGTACCATGGCCTCAAGATGCAATATTTTCAACATATAATAGTTTTTCCCAGGACATTGTATGTGGAGTGTGGCTTCAAGATACAATGTCCCAGTGAGGTGCATGCAGTGATTGATGGTCTATAGCGCCTCTCTACAGTACAGTGCGGTACTACATGTCCTGTACTGCTCTTACATGTATTAGTGAGGTGCATGCAGTGATTGGTGGTATATAGCGCCTCTCTACAGTACAGTGCGGTACTACATGTCCTGTACTGCTCTTACATGTATTAGTGAGGTGCATGCACTGATTGGTGGTATATAGCGCCTCTCTACAGTATAGTGCGGTACTACATGTCCTGTACTGCTTTTATATGTACAGGAATTCCCTTACTTACAACGTTCCGACTTACATACGTCCCCTAGTTACAAATGGAGACTTATGGGGCGTGGCTGACATTCAACACTGAGTCACGCACCATGATAACCAAGTGCCAGCATGCCACAGCTGCACATGAGATACAGAACGTTAGGTGAAATCTTCTAAACAGGGGCACAAACAGCAAAACAAATGTAAAAACTGTTCCCTGCACTATCCAAAAATTTTTTTGCTGGAATTACATTTAATAAATGTACCTGTTCCGACCTACATACAAATTCAACTTAAGAACAAACCTACAGTCCCTATCCCGTTTGTAACCCGGGGACTGCCTGTATTAGTGTAGTACATGCAGTGACTGGTGGTCTATAGCTCCTCTCTACTGTACAGTGCGGTACTACATGTCCTGTACTGCTCTTACATGTATTAGTGTAGTACATGCAGTGACTGGCGGTCTATAGTGCCCTCTACAGTACAGTGCGGTACTACATGTCCTGTACTGCTCTTACATGTATTAGTGTAGTACATGCAGTGACTGGCGGTCTATAGTGCCCCTCTACAGTACAGTGCGGTACTACATGTCCTGTACTGCTCTTACATTTCTTAGTGAGGTACATGCAGTGACTGGTGGTCTATAGCGCCTCTCTACAGTACAGTGCGGTACTATATGTCATGTACTGCTCTTACATGTATTAGTGAGGTACATACAGTGACTGGCGGTCTATAGCACCTCTCTAAAGTACAGTGCGGTACTATATGTCATGTACTGCTCTTACATGTATTAGTGAGGTACATACAGTAATTGGCGGTCTATAACGCCCTCTACAGTACAGTGCGGTACTACATGTCCTGTACTGCTCTTACATGTATTAGTGAGGTACATGTAGTCATTGGCAGTCTATAGCGCCTCTCTTCAGTACAGTGCGGTACTACATGTCCTGTGCTGCTCTTACATGTATTAGTGAGGTGCATGCAGTGATTGATGGTCTAGTAGGACAGTGCAGTATGATGAGGGACTACTGTACTACAAAATATGCACAAGAACCTCAGGCACACAGTAGTAACCATGTGACGTCACATGAACGTCACATCTACCACACACAGTCCTAAACCCCTTTTCTGCTGAGAAAATTGGCACAAGGCTCGTGAAAATTAATTGCGCAAATTTTATGCTACAATATGAAAATGGTGAAAGCAGCGCGTGATTGTGGCCGTAGTACAAATTACATCCCAGGTGCATCATAAATTCTCATCCAACAGATAGAAAAGCCTCCTGGGCCGCTGGTTGAAGGGCACTGTCAGAAATCTCTGGGCGGCACTAACAGGGTGTGTGCACTGTACCTTGTTTTGGGAATTGGTAATGATCCCAACTTACAAATCTGGACTTGCCCTGTCCTGGTCCCAGGAACTGGAAGTAAAAGAAGGCGGCTTAAAGGACTTGTCCAGTTTATTTGTTTATCATTAGTTCATTAGTAATTGCTTCTAGTCACCGTAGTGCCAGTAATTCTTCTTACCTGCAGCTGAATACAGGGTTTCTCACTGCTGCCACTGGCCCATGTGACCTGCAGCTGAATACAGGATGTCTCACTGCTGCCACTGGATCATCTGACCTGCCGCTGAATACAGGATTTCTCACTGCTGCCACTGGGTCATGTGACCTGCAGCTGAATACACGATTTCTCACTGCTGCCACTGGGTCATGTGACCTGCAGCTGAATACAGGATGTCTCACTGCTGCCACTGGGACATGTGACCTGCAGCTGAATACAGGATGTCTCACTGCTGCCACTGGGTCATGTGACCTGCAGCTGAATACAGGGTTTCTCACTGCTGCCACTGGGTCATGTGACCTGCACTCTGAGCTGCTGAAACACACAGCACGATTGTGTGATCGGGAAGTGAATCTCTCTATGTATTCCTATGGGAGGTTCAATGTCAGTCTCATAGAAATGGCTAGAGAGGCAGACGTCCTGTCTGTATCAACAGTTCCGGGCTTGTTATTCTCAGTGGCCCACCATGACCAGCGCCCCACCGGGGGTTTCCCCTGTGGGCCAGCCCGAGCCTGCCAATAGGAGAAAGACTTTAAAGGGAATGTGTCATCAAAAATGAGTTATGGTTTAACTCACGTTTTTATGTTAAACACATTTTTTAAGAATTTTTGGTTATATTCTTTTTTAATTTTCCATATCACTTTCAATATTTTTTAATAATTCTTAAATCCTGCAGTTTTCACTTTGGCCACTAAGCCTGATAATAGTCTGACACTTCCTGTTCTGTAGAGAAAGAATCTCAGTTGTCTGCTTATTATCAGCACAAAGAGGGTCAAACTGAAAGGAGACACCAGTGTGAACAGATAACACAGAATCCACCAGTCACAAGATGAGATGTCACAGTTCACCCTTTCACCTCTCTGCACAGTGACTTCTTCCCAGGTCACAGAGCATGACTAGAAAACTCTCCTATAAAAGTCAATAGGACTGAGTCTGTCTTAAAGGGGTTTTGCCAAGAAGTGAGTTCCTCACCTAACAGGCTGATACTCCCCTCTTGAGGCTTGAAAAGAGGGGCGTTGTGTTTCTGTGTTTAAAAAAACAAGTACCTCCTCTGTGATGTCATCGCTCCACCTCCCGTGCACGTCCCTGATACTCAGTCTCTGTAGTTGAGTAAACATTGTATTGCTAATCACCAGAGGAGAACTGTGTTGTGCACAAACTATATGCGTTTTATTTCTCCCTCTTATTTGCTTAGGAGAGAAGATAAGCTCAACAGGCAGCCTTCTTTCATTCCTTCTTCACTGCAGGGGAAGAGGGAGGGGGGCTGAGCAGAGGAGCCATGGAGCATGTTTACTCAGATAATTACATTAAAACCAGTGGATTCTCTATACAAAAGATATAGGATCTTTCTCCCCAGTCCCTTCAAAGCTGGTTCATGTTCCCTGCCATCAGATAAGAAGTGCAAACAACGCAAGCACGGCCAGATCACCTCCTGGTCGAGTCTAATGTAAAGTGTCAGGAAACCAAAGGCATCTTAGTCAGGCTGTAGCTCTCACAGGCTTCACTTTTTTTGATGACATATATTTAGAAAAGTGATTAAATACACTTATGGAGGATCCCACGTCAACATGAGATCGTGGCAAAACCCCTTTAAGTCTCCTATGTGCATGAAACTGCTGTAAAGCATCTCTCTGACTGCTGTTAAAGCAGTGCAAGCAACGCCTAGTGGCCAAAGTGAAAACTGCAAGACTTAAGAATTATAAAAAAATATTGAAAGCGATATGAAAAATATAAAAAAAACAAACCCAAAAATTCATAAAAAATGTGTTTAATATAAAAATGGGACTTAAGCAATGACTCATTTTTTGATGACACTTTCCCTTTAAGGGGTCGTTCACACGGCACAGTGCAAATACCGGTCGGAAATCGCGACCAATATTTGCACTGTTTTGTGGCTGTGCACACGGCCGCAGGGGGGGGCGGCTTTTGTCTGCGGTTCGCGGAGAAAAGCCTTCCCCCTATGCATAGACATGTTCATATTCCGCCCGAAAACCGGGCGGAAGAATGAACCTGTTCTATGTTTTTCGGACCGCCGGCGGTCGACCCGCGCAGTGGGGACCTGATTTTGTAAATATTGTAAAATATTTATATTGTATCCCATGGTCAAAGCAGGGTAAGATCATAAGGACAACTCAACAGATACAGATTACAACTCCCATCATGCCCACTGATACAGATTATATAAATGCATGATGGGAGTTGTAGTTTCCTAACTGCTGGAGAGCCGCAGTTTGCAGAGCACTGATTTAGTTCGTGTTACATTTTACAGCGGGCTGCACAAGCCTATTTAGGGGAGGCGGGTTTTGAGATCTCTTGCTGGTTGTCAGAGCTGCAGCATGCTGTGTCTTATCAGGGGCAAAGTACTAATGGCCGGAGGAGGGGGACATGCACATTGAGACTGTGTGCACAGTAAGAGCTGTAGTGTAAATCCCTCCTCGAGAGGCCTCAGAAGTAAAGACGTTTAGAGCAATGAAGCAAGAAATCTGCTCCTCATTAGTGACTCCCCAGCCAGGTATCCGTGTGAGCTACGGACGGCGCGATAAACAGTCTCATCAGGGGGCGCTAATGGGAACGGTTTAGTGTGGAGATCCCTGCCCATGGGAGCAGAATGAGAGATCAAAACATAAGCCCTGACTAAGTCACTTTAAGTAAACCTATAGCGCCCCCTAGAGGCTCAGATCTTAGTGCATTAGAACCATGGGAACTTGGAGCTTTCACACGCACAGTCAGTCACATCATTATGACCACGTCTTGCTTTCGATGTCAGCAGCAGGAAGCTCATGGAGGAAGTGGCGTGTGGAGCGCTGGCTTGGTGGGTATATATATAAGCTGTGATAGGCTGTCTGCACACATTTCCCTCATTGCTGTTTTGGGTAAAAGGAATGATTATTGGTTTTCGGGCCCTGGTATTTCTGACACTGCGTAGTTTGTGACCTGTTGGCGGCTGCTGTGGTGAAAGTGTATGGTGAGCGGATAAATGGTGCCATAGTGAATAAGCGACGTGAAAACTGGAGAAGACCGTGCACCGAGGTGAACGTCAGCTCTGAAGGTGCACAAGGCAGTAGGACACAAAACAGGGGAGCAGCTCACTACCAAAATGACCCAGGGAGTGACCAGACAGTGCCGTGCCCTCACAAAACCCAACTATAGGGGCCCCCGACAAATTTACAGATTTGCCAAGCCCCTTGAAAAACCCCAACTGTTTCAGGGGGCCCCGGGAGCGGTTTTGAATTTCACCCACTAACCTATGGGAAAGGGGCCCTTGGGCAGACAGATGCCTGCACCCCCTTGAAACCCTCTGGAGGGGCCCCGGAGAGACGGAGTACTGCCCCCCCTTAACCCCCAACGGTATGGGCCCCGGAGCAAAAGCCCCAAACATCGCTAACCCAACGTTTATGGGGCCCCGGGACAGAGGATCACTACCTGCTAACCCAAAACGGGGGCCTCGGAGCAAGGGGGGTTTAAAACGCACCCTTAACCCCTGTTAGGGGCCCCCAGAAAGGGGTCATGAGCTTAAACCCTCTGTTTTTTAAACAGCGGGATGTCCTGCACCCTTAAACCCTACTGTGGGTTATGGGCCCCGGACACGGGATGTACTGGCCCTTTGGGAACCCCTACTGGTAGGGGTAAGGAAAAGTGAATAACCCCTGAAAACTGGAAAGGGCCCCCGGGGAAAAAGGGAGTCATGCCCCCGCAATAAACCGGAGGGGCCCCACAGACGGGGGTTCACTGCCACCCCCGAACCCTACGTTATGGGCCCCGGACAGACGGTTCACGCACCTCTGAAAACCTAGGTAGGGGGCCCCGGAGCAGAGATTAACGCACCTCTGCAACCCTACTGTTAGGGGCCCCCCGGGACAAGATGTCTGCACCTCGCTAACCCTACGGTTAGGGGCCCCGACAAGGGATGCACACACCTCTGCAAACCCTACGGTGTAGGGGGCCCCGAGCAAGGGATTCACGAAACCTCTGCTGACCACTGCTTGGTGAAAAAGGCATACATTTCACTAAAATATGGGAATTGGACCACGCGAAGGGAAAAGGTTGTCTTCCTCCATCACCGAACAGAGGGGACATTTGGGTTTTTCAAACAGAAACACGGGGGAACAAACACCCTGAAAACCATTGGGGAAAGAACAAAAAAGCTGGGTTTGGCAGTTTAAGGCAGGAAGTTTTTTGGGGGCCTCTCTGGCCACTCATCTGTGTGGAAACCTCCGGGTAGAATCCCCCCCCTGCAATCAACACACCCATACAGCGATAGACTTCTAGGGGACGAAGGGATTTTCCAGTAAGACAATCACATTCACACCTAGAAATGCCGACATTGGTTTTTGGAAGAGCAACCAAGAATAACAAATACTTTTCCCCCCCCAAATTCCTCAGAACCCCTTGAGCTGTGTGGGGCCCCGGGTGGTTTGCCTCTATGGCCCTCCAGCACTGTGGGGGGTCAGCATGTGGGGCCCCTGGATGGGGGGTGTTGGCTCTATGGCCCCTCCACCTTTGGGGGTCAGTCACAGGGGCCCCTGATGGGTGTTGGCCAAGCTGTGGGGTCAGTCACAGTGGGGCCCCTGGATGGTGGGTTTGCTCAAACCCTCCAGCAGCTGTGGAAACAGTCACGTGGGGCCCCTGGGTGGGGTGTTGCCCCTATGGCCCCTCCAGCACTTGGAGAGTCAGCATGGGGCCCCGGGTGGGGTGTTGGCTCTAACCCTCCCAGCTGTGGGATCAGTCGCATGGGGCCCCCCGGAGGGGGTGTTGGCCCTATGGCCTTCCCGCACTGTGGGGAGTCAGCAATGGGGGCCCCTGGAAGGGGGTGTTGGCTCTTGGGCCCCCAGCAGCTGGGGATGCAGTCACATTGGGGCCCCTGGAGGTGGTGTTTGCTCATGGCCCCCACAGCTGTGGGGGCCGTCAGCATGTGGGGCCCCGGAGGGGGTTTGGGTCTAGGCCCCTCCAGCGCTGTTTGGTGAGTCAATTGGGGGCCCCCGGGTGGTGGTGTTGGCCTATGGCCCCTCCCCACTGTGGGTGCAGTCGCATGTGGGGCCCTGGATGGTGGTTTGGCTCTATGGCTCTTTTAGCACTTGGTCAGCCATGTGGGGCCCCTGAAAGGGGGTTTGGCTCTATGGCCCCCCCAGCAGCTGTGGGGGCAGTCAGCATTGGGGCCCCTGGGTGGTGGGTTGGCCCATGCCCTCCAGCAGCTGTGGGGTCATTCAGATGTGGGGCCCCTGGGTGGGGGTGTGCCCCCTATGGGCCCCCCAGCACTGTGGGTGCATCAGCATTGGGCCCCCCGGATGGTGGTGTTGGGCCCATGGCTTTTCCACCCGCCCCGTGGGTGCAGCCAAGGGTTTTGGGGCCCCCGGATGGTGGTGTTGGCTCTAAGGCCCTCCAGCACTGTGGGTGCAGTCAGCATGTGGGGGCCCCCGGATTTTTGGTGTTGGTCATGGCCCCTCCAGCGGGTGTGGGTGCATCAGCATGGGGGCCCCTGGGGTGGTGTTGGTTTTTATGCCCCCACATGTGGGTGCAGTCAGCCCGTTGGGGCCCCCCGGATGGTGGTTTGCTCTTGGACCCTCCAGCACTTGGGATGCAGCTCCCCCCTGGAACAGTTTTTCTAATCTAACCCCCCAGGACCCCCCAACCCCCCCACCGCCACTTGTTTGGAGATGCTCTGACCCGGTCATTTTACCCTCACAATTTGCCCCTTTTACTCCGAACCTTACACTTGTCCCCTATTCCTGCTTCTGAGTAATATTGTCACCAGATAATCTATGCTATTCACTGGTTTAAGCTGAGCGGGGTAGGGAGCAGTTTCACTGTACACATCATGTTTCAGGGAGTTGTCACACAAAGCAGCTTTTCTAGTCTGGCAGCTGTAGAGTGAAGACAAACATCCAATGCAATTTTATCCAAGCCGCTGTTGTGTGAACATTTAAAGGGACACGAAACCTCAAGTCTCTTGCTTCAGTTAAGGGCAGGGTAGCAGTCGATTTGCACCCACTATAGAGTTCAATGTGATGAAACTCCATAAGTTCCAGGAGTGTTCCTGCCCCCGTGATCACTACTTAAAGGGGTTTTCTCATCATGCTGTTTTCACAAAGCCACAGGCTGCTTTAGACTCACACTTCCTGGTCAGGCTGTGGGTGGTTCTATAGCGGACATTGGCTATTCCTGTTACAGTGACATGAGTGGAGGAGGTTTATCTGTAAAACACAAGGCTTGAAGGGTTAAATCTGGCCATAAAAGGGGTTGTCTCACTACAGACATTGATGGCATGTTGCTAGGATACACCAGGTTGGGACTCTCCCGTAGGCACGAATGGGAGTCCCAAGTTTATCCGAGCGAAATGTCATCAATGTTTGTAGCGAGACATCCCCTTTAGCTTCAGGCAATGAAGGAAACTGTGTGTTCCGAAACGTCGCTCGCTGGGTAGCGTGGAGTGTGGACGTGCTTCTGTCAGCTCCTGGCTGGACTTGCTATAAATTTATCATTAAGCTGAAACAGCTAAGTTTTGATTTTTTACGATTAGAGACTGTATCTGGACTGTAATGTCTAAAAGTTATACAGTATACGTTTATATGCACTAGTAAACGTCATTTTGCACATTGAAATATATGCCTCAAGTATGGTTTGTTTGTGTGCTACGCCAGATGACCTGGCCTCCAGTCACCAGACCTGAACCCAATCGAGATGGTTTGGGGTGAGCTGGACCGCAGAGTGAAGGCAAAAGGGCCAACAACTGCTAAGCATCTCTGGGAACTCCTTCAAGACTGTTGGAACCATTTCAGGGACCACCTCTGGAAGCTCATCAAGAGAATCCAAGAGGGTGCAAACCCAGGAATCAAAGCAAAGGTGGAGGAAGAACCTAGAATATAAGACAGATTTTCAGTTTTTTTTCACACTTTTTTGTTGATATATAATTCCCCGTAATACAAGATGCCTCCCTCTCAAATTTTTGTCACAAAACAATGAAGCCAAACTTTTCCAAACCCCAACACTTCCATAAATCGCCACTCCCCTCCCCATCTTCTATCACTAAGATCCCACTCCATCCCCCATCTTCTGTCACATACAGATCCCACTACCATCCCCATCTTCTGTCACATACAGATCGCCAACTCCCCTCCCCATCTTCTGTCACATACAATCGCCACTCCCATCCCCATCTTCTTCACATAAGACCCCACTCCCTCCCCCATCTTCTACACATACAGACCCCACTCCATCCCCATCTTCTTCACAAATAGATCCACTCCATCCCCATCTTCTGTCACATACAGATCACCACTCCATCCCCATCTTCTGTCACATATAGATCGCCACTCCATCCCCATCTTCTGTCACATACAGATCGCCACTCCATCCCCATCTTCTGTCACATACAGATCGCCACTCCATCCCCATCTTCTGTCACATACAGATCACCACTCCATCCCCATCTTCTATCACATATAGATCGCCACTCCATCCCCACTTCTTTTTCCCCCCCCCCTGTCACATACAGATCGCCACTCCATCCCATCTTCTGTCACATACAGATCGCCACTCCATCCCCATCTTCTGTCACATACAGATCGCCACTCAAGCCCTCTTCTGTCACATACAGATCGCCACTCCATCCCCATCTTCTCTCACATACAGATCGCCACTCCATCCCCATCTTCTATCACATACAGATCACCACTCCATCCCCACCTTCTATCACATATAGACCACTGCTCATTGACCGCTACTGCCTCTTCTCTTACACATAGACTGCTTACAGTACCTCACCTTTAGACTGTATGTAAATGAGGAACAGAGCAGCAGAGTGCTGTTAATATTTTACATTAGGGATATTTTCACATGGCTCATGGCTGAATGCAACACGGATTCAGTGCTGAACCGCTGTCAGAATCTGTGTGAAAACAGGACTTAAATGCATATCCTAATGTTTCCAGTGAAAAAAAAACACATTTCAGATGCCCATAACTGCTTTCCCTGATGCAAAAACACAGTATGCGTTACAAACTGACCCAAGACAAGCTATGGCTTATGTACATAGATACCGGGACACTAATTAGGGCATTTTTTAAATCATAATTTGGTCCAAAACTGTGCCGTAACCTCGCCAAAAGGGAATCAGCAATTTTTTAAAAAAAAATAAAAATAATAAAACCTGATCCTGATAGATTCTTTTCTTCTACACAGTTTTTATTTCTAACTTTAGATTTTTTTATTTAGTTGTCTATGATTATGGGGCGGCCATCTTGCCTGAGCTGCTGTTAACAGCATTTAGAGTGATGCTTTAAGGCAGCTCCATGGCCATAGGAGCCTGTGAACAGCAGCAGACCCATTGTCTTCTATAGGAGAGTTTTCTGTGTTCTGTGACCTGGGAAGAAGTCAGTGTGCAGGGAGGGGCAGCTGTGACATCTCCTATTGTGACAGGTGGATCCTGTCATCTATACACATTGGTGTCACCTTTCAGTGTAATCCTGCCTTTGCTGATAATGAGGAGACTGATGAAAATCTTTCACTACAGAACAGGAAGTGTTAGATTATTGTTAGGCCTAGTGGCCAAAGTGAAAACTGCAGGATTTCAGGATTTAAAAAAATAAAAATTAAAAAAGACAAATTTGTGAAAAATGCATTTAGCATAAAAAACACGGCATTAATGTCATTCCTGTTTAATGTGGCCATAGTCGTAAGCACGCCTCATGTCTTCAGTCCCTCCTCATGTTAAATAAGAGCACAACATCGCCAGAATCAAGACAGACGGCTCCATCTCTCCTCTCTTTATGAAGACTTCATCATTTTATTTAAATTTTGTCCCACGACATTAAAAATAAAATGTATACAGAAAGATACAAGTCAAACTGGGCGAGGTATTTCATCTGGTTTTAATTTAGAACTGTTTGAAATCCAGTGACACTGACACACATACATACAGCTACCACTGCCGCACCCCTCCCTGTACAGTGCGAGAAGAGGGGAGGGGAACGCGGCTTTTATCTTGACCTGTTTTTGTAAAATACAGTACTAAATGAGTGGATTGCTACCTGCATGCATCCACGGCTGACACTACAGTGATTCCCATACTGTAACTCAAACAGTACTGCCATAATAAAAAAAAAATATATTTATATATAATCAAAAGTCATATTCCTCTTAACCTATCCTGAGAGGCCTAGTGGTGCGGCCAGATAGTTAATGCTTCTAGAAGATGCTACAGGCGGTATGTCCCTAGAACTCCTCAGTTATATAAATATGGAAGAATTTTATTTTTGTACAGTTCACTACATTTCAGGCTACCCGTTAGCGTCCTACGGAAAGAGAAGAGGGGGGGAGGGGAGAGGGCGAGAGTGGCGGAGTAGGCGTTCTGGTGGCACGCAATGGAATGAAACATGGTGCGGCAAGTTGGAATGTTCTGTAGGTATCAGTCGTCTTCAGTGCCGCTTCCTGAGCGGTCCTACAAAGGAAAAAGCACAAAACCAAAGCTTAATAGCATTAGAAAACATGTACGCACGTTAAAGAGGTTTCCTGAGATTTTAAGAAAACCCTGTACTGCCCAGAACTGCATTAAAATAGATGTATAAAAAAAAAAAAAAAAAAAAAAAGGGGTACACACCTGTCCTGATAGGGCTCTGGAATTTCTTGCCTGTCTGCCTGAAGTGGGTGACACCCCCCTTTAACTTGTCTATGCATAAAGCTATACCTATTATACTCCAGAGCTGCGCTCACTATTCTGCTGGTGGAGTCACTGTGTACATACATTACTTATCCTGTACTGATCCCGAGTTACATCCTGCATTATACTTCAGAGCTGCAGCTCACTATTCTGCTGGTGCAGTCACTGTGTACATACATTACATTACTTATCCTGTACTGATCCTGAGTTACAGCCTGTATTATACTCCAGAGCTGCTCTCACTATTCTGCTGGTGCAGTCCTGTGTACATACATTACTTATCTTGTACTGATCCCGAGTTACAGCCTGTATTATACTCCAGAGCTGCGCTCACTATTCTGCTGGTGGAGTCACTGTGTACTATTAATTACTTATCCTGTACTGATCCTGAGTTACATCCTGTATTTTACTCCAGAGCTGCACTCACTATTCTGCTGGTGCAGTCACTGTCTACATACAGTGCCTTGCGAAAGTATTCAGCCCCTTTGAACTTTTCAACCTTTTGCCACATTTCAGGCTTCAAACAAAGATATAAAATTTTAATTTTTTTGTGAAGAATCACCAACAAGTGGGACACAATTGTGAAGTGGAACGAATTTATTGGATATTTAAACTTTTGTAAAAAATAAAACTGAAAGTGGGGCGTGCAAAATTATTCGGCCCATTAAGTTAATCCTTTGTAGGTCACCTTTTGCTGCGATTACAGCTGCAAGTCGCTTGGGTTTTGTCTCTATCATTTTTGCACATGAAACTGAAATTCTTGCCCATTCTTCCTTGGCCACAGCTGGCTCAGTAAAGGTTGGATGGAGAGCGTTTGTGAACAGCTGGAGCTCAGTGAGTTGGATGGAGAGCGTTTGTACAGCTGGAGCTCATGAGGTTGGATGGAGAGCGTTTGTGAGCAGCTGGAGCTCAGTGAGGTTGATGGAGAGCGTTTGTGAGCACTGAGCTCATTTGAGGTTGGATGGAGGCGTTTGTGAGCAGCTGGAGCTCAGTGAGTTGGATGGAGAGCGTTGTGACAGCTGGAGCTCAGTGAGGTTGGATGGAGAGGTTTGTGCAGTTGGAGCTCAGTGAGGTTGGATGGAGAGCGTTTGAGAGCAGCTGGAGCTCAGTGAGTTGGATGGAGTGCGTTTGTGAACAGCTGGAGCTCAGTGAGGTTGGATGGTGAGCGTTTGTGCACAGCTGGGCTCAGTGAGGTTGGATGGAGAGCGTTTGTGAACAGCTGGAGCTCAGTGAGGTTGGATGGAGAGCGTTTTGAGCAGCTGGAGCTCATGAGGTTGCTTGGATGAGGCGTTTGTGAGCAACTGGAGCTCAGTGAGGTTGGATGGAGGTTTGTGAGCAGCTGGAGCTCAGTGAGTTGGATGGTAGAGCGTTTGTGAACACTGGAGCTCAGTGAGGTTGGATGGAGATGCTTTGTGACAGTGGAGCTCAGTGAGGTTGGATGGAGAGCGTTTGTGAGCTGCTGGAGTCAGTGAGGTTGGTGGAGAGCATTTGTGAACAGCTGGAGCTCAGTGAGGTTGGATGGAGAGCGTTTGTGAACAGCTGGTAGCTCAGTGAGGTTGGTGAACGTTTGTGACAGCTGGCTCTTGAGGTTGATGAGGCGTTTTACAGTGTTTCCAGCCTTTCCACAGATTCTCGATTGGATTGGTGTCTGGACTGTGACTTGGCCAATTCTAACACTGGAGACGGTTATTTTGAACCTTCCATTGTAGATTTTGCTTTATGTTTGGGATCATTGTCTTGTTGGAAGATAAATCTCCGTTCCAGTCTCAGGTCTTTTGCAGACTCCAACAGGTTTTCTACCAGAATGGTCCTATATTTGGCTCCATCCATCTTCCCATCAATTATAACCATCTTCCCTGTCCCTGCTGAAGAAAAGCCCAAACCATGATGCTGCCCCCACCAGGTGTGATAGTGGGGATGGTGTGTTCCTTAGTCTTCATGATGCTGCCCCCACCATGTGTGAAAGTGGGGATGGTGTGTTCAGGGGAGAGCTGTGTTGCTTTTACGCCAAACATATCGTTTTGCATTGTGGCCAAAAAGTTGGATTTTGGTTTCATCTGAGCAGAGCCCCTTCTTCCACATGTTTGGCGTCTCCCGGGCGGCCCCTTCTTCCACGTTTGGTGTCTGCCAGGCGGCCCCTTCTTCCACATGTTTGGTGTCTGCCAGACGGCCCCTTCTTCCACATGTTTGGTGTCTCCCAGGCGGCCCCTTCTTCCACATGTTTGGTGTCTCCCAGGCGGCCCCTTCTTCCACATGTTTGGTGTCTCCCAGGCGGCCCAAACTTTACCAATTTTTATGGTGTCTTCCAGCGGCCCTTCTTCACATGTTTGTGTCTCTTCCATAAAGGCAGATTTGTGCAGTGTGACTGATTGTTGTCCTATGGACAGACTCTCCCACCTCAGCTGTAGATCTCTGCAGTTCATCCACAGTGATCAGGGGCCTCTTGGCTGCATCTCTGATCAGTCTTCTCCTTGTTTGAGATGAAAGTTTAGAGGGACGGCCGGGTCTTGGTAGATTTGCAGTGGTCTGATACTCCTTCCATTTCAATATGATCGCTTGCACAGTGCACCTTGGACTGTTTAAAGTTTGGGAAAAAGTTTGCATCCAAATCCGGTTTTAAACTTCTCCACAACAGTATCACGGACCTGCCTTGTGTGTTCCTTGGTCTTCATGATGCTCTATGAGCTTTAAACAGAACCCTGAGACTATCACAGAGCAGGTGCATTTATACGGAGACTTGATTACACACAGGTGGATTATATTTATCATCATCGGTCATTTAGGACAACATTGGATCATTCAGAGATCCTCACTGAACTTCTGGAGTAAGTTTGCTGCACTAAAAATAAAGGGGACGAATAATATTGCACGCCCCACTTTTCAGTTTTTATTTTGTTTTTTGTTTTTTACAAAAGTTTAAAATATCCAATAAATTTTGTTCCACTTCATAATTGTGTCCCACTTGTTGATTCTTCACAAAAAAAAATATAATTTTTTTTATATCTTTATGTTTGAAGCCTGAAATGTGGCAAAAGGTTTAAAAGTTCAAGGGGGCCGAAAACTTGCGCAAGGCATTGTACATTACTTATCATGTACTGATCCTGAGTTATATCCTGTATTATCCTCCAGAGCTGCGCTCACTATTCTGCTGGTGGAGTCACTGTACATACATTACTTATCCTGTACTGATCCAGAGTTACATTCTGTATTATACTCCAGAGCTGCGCTCACTATTCTGCTGGTGCAGTCACTGTGTACATACATTACTTATCCTGTACTGATCCGGAGTTACATCCTGTATTATCCTCCAGAGCTGCACTCACTATTCTGCTGGTGCAGTCACTGTACATACATTACTTATCCTGTACTGATCCTAAGTTACCTCCTTTATATTCCAATTCTGCAGGTCATGGTTACAAACATGCTGCAATCCTGTCAGCGGACACAGTCCTAGTACCTGTAATTGTGCTACCTTTGTGGCAGTCTGTCAAATCTCTAAAATCTGGACTGAATGCCAGCAGGAACATCTTTACCAAAGGGCCTTTTTGTAAAGGTTTCCTGCCTACTCCCAGTCAAAATGTGTCCCCCATTCTCAGAGTTGATGCATTCATGGGAAAACCTCAGAGCCAGGCCCCATATATTTCTGTGGAGGAGCAGCAGGAAGAGTGCCCAGCAGCTGCACCAACATTTAGGAGAGCTGGGTAGGCAGCACACACCTCTTCTTGGTCCTCTTCACTATCATCATCGCTGACCACAGGCTTGGCCCTGCATCCTCGGCTGGTGCGCCTGCGCCCCTTCATACGCTCCTGCATCTTCTCCTTACGTCCCAGTTTAATTTTTACCTTGACTGAACGAGCTGCAAGACAAGAGACGGGTGACGTAAGTTACAGCACAGAATCACCACATCCTGACTGGTGAAGGGTGGTGGCACTGCCTAGGAGACGTCCAGTATAGCGATGGCCTGACTGGTGAAGGGTGGTGGCGATGTCTAGTATAGCAATGGCCTGACCGGTGAAGGGTGGTGGCACTGCTAGTAGACATCCAGTATACCAATGGCCTGACGGTGAAGGGTGGTGGCACTGCCTAGTAGATGTCCTAGTATAGCAATGGCCTGACCGGTGAAGGGTGGTGGCACTGTCTAGTAGATGTCTAGTATAGCAATGGCCTGACTGGTGAAGGGTGGTGGCACTGCCTAGTAGATGTCTAGTATAGCAATGGCCTGACTGGTGAAGGGTGGTGGCACTGTCTAGTAGATGTCTAGTATACCAATGGCCTGACCGGTGAAGGGTGGTGGCACTGCCTAGTAGACATCCAGTATAGCAATGGCTTGACTGGTGAAAGGTGGTGGCACTGTCTAGTAGATGTCTAGTATAGCAATGGCCTGACCGGTGAAGGGTGGTGGCACTGCCTAGTAGACATCCAGTATAGCGGTGGCCTGACCGGTGAAGGGTGGTGGCACTGCCTAGTAGACATCAGTATAGCGTGGCCTGACGGTGAAGGGTGGTGGCACTGCCTAGTAGACGTCCAGTATAGCCTGGCCTGACCGGTGACGGGTGGTGGCACTGCCTAGTAGACGTCCAGTATATCGTTGGCCTGACTGGTGAAGGGAGGGGGCACTGCCTAGTAGACGTCCAGTATAGCGATGGCCCGAATGGTTAAGGGTGGGGGCACTGCCTAGTAGACGTCCAGTATAGCGATGGCCTGACGGTGAAGGGAGGTGGCACTGCCTAGTAGACGTCCAGTATAGCGATGGCCTGACCGGTGAAGGGTGGTGGCACTGCCTAGTAGACGTCCAGTATAGCCATGGCCTGACCGGTGAAGGGAGGTGGCACTGCCTAGTAGACGTCCAGTATAGCGATGGCCTGACCGGTGAAGGGAGGGGGCACTGCCTAGTAGACGTCCAGTATAGCGATGGCATGACCGGTGAAGGGAGGTGGCACTGCCTAGTAGATGTCTAGTATAGCAATGGTCTGACTGGTGAAGGGAGGTGGCACTGCCTAGTAGACGTCTAGTATAGCGATGGCCTGACCGGTGCAGGGTGGTGGCTCTGCC
Source organism: Phyllomedusa bahiana (assembly GCA_025379985.1). Taxonomy (NCBI): domain Eukaryota; kingdom Metazoa; phylum Chordata; class Amphibia; order Anura; family Hylidae; genus Phyllomedusa; species Phyllomedusa bahiana. Next base: position 177,283 of record JAODAL010001167.1, read on the forward strand.
TAGTAGACGTCCAGTATAGCGATGGCCCGACCGGTGAAGGGTGGTGGCACTGCCTAGTAGACGTCCAGTATAGCGATGGCCCGACTGGTGAAGGGTGGTGGCACTGCCTAGGAGACGTCCAGTATAGCGATGGCCTGACACGTGAAGGGTGGTGGCACTGCCTAGTAGACGACCAGTATAGCGATGGCCTGTCTGGTGTAGGGTGGTGGCACTTCCTTGTAGACGTCCAGTATAGCGATGGCCTGACCAGTGAAGGGTGGTGGCACTGCCTAGTAGACGTCCAGTATAGCGATGGCCTGACCAGTGAAGGGTGGTGGCACTGCCTAGTAGACGTCCAGTATAGTGAATACAGCATAAACCAACAGCATAGGAATATTGGCCTCTCTCCTCCTTCACAACATACAAGAAATATGACCAAAACCTCTCCCCCAGTGTCTCCAGAAGGGGAACACACAACATGAAGATCTCACTAATCAAAGTACAAAGCTGTACTCCATCCCAGTACCCTTGTGAGACCCCACAAACCCCAGGATGGAGTAACATACACTCAGACTCTGATCCTTCCTCCTCCACCTCCTCGTCTTCTTCGCTGTCTTCTCCTTCACTCTCCTCCTCTTTCTCAATCTTCTGCCTAACACTGGTGAAGACCGACTGCAGCACGATGGAGTCTTCATAGATCTGCAAAAAGGACATAAACACAGACTCGAATGTCAATTGAGTTCCTTAAAGGGACACTTCCATCAGTAAAAAGTATTTTTGTTCAAAACAATTATTCCTGGAAAACCATTTCTAGCAGAATTTTTTGTAATTTTGGCAATTCTATGCAATTATATATTACATATAAAATCTTGTCCTTTTCTAGCTGTGATAGTAAAGAGAATGGCCGGGTAGACTAACCTCACTTTACTACAGTTGCTGCTTATCTTTACGTAGTCTCGTTACAAATAGTAGGTAATGACAACGATCACTATTGTTCTCTGGACAGGCATAGATTACATTAGGGCAATGAAAAGAGCAATATATGATAACATGTTAATCTTTTCCTGCACTGGGGATGAGGTTTCACTCCGATCCACAGCTGAGAGCACTTACACTTCAGGCCAAAGCTGGCTGGGAAGAGGAATGGTCAAGCAATCCTCTCACTGCTGTGCCAAAAGAGCTTACAGAGATTATGTTTGAGAGCATAATATACATAGGGGAACTCTTAAAAACGATACATAACAAAAACCAAAAAGCGCACACAATTTAAAAAAAAAAAAAAAATCCATATAATCATCACACATAGCTTTCAATATTTAAAAAGCAAGATTTTGATGGACCCCGTCCTAGGTTTTTGGCAAGAGCCATTATTTATTTTTCCATCAACATAGCTATATGAAAGCGTGTGCTTCATGGGAAAGTTTTATTTTTTTTCACCATATGTACCAGTTACCATGTACTGTATTGGGGAAAAACAAAGAAAAAACAAACACAAAATGATGTAAAACAGGGAAGAAAAAAAAAAAACAAAAAACAAAACCACCACCACCACTACTACAACAGCGCTTCCGTTTTATTTTTAGGGAGTTCACCCTGTGGTGAATGTTAACTTTACTTTCCAGTTCAGTAGGATTTTAGCGATTTCCAAAATTATATAGGGTTATTAGGTTTGACTTTTTTTATAGATCGGAATAAAAAATTAAAAGAAATTTTATTTTTAAGTGATAAATGGAAAAAAGTTGGGTTTTTAATTTAATTTTTTTTTTTTTTGGGAGATGATACCACCCGATGTGTCTGTTGTATTAAATCCTTGTGTCCCCTGTGAAGTAACAATTCTGTGGCATCTTGTATCTCTGTGTTATGTGGTTCCTCTGTTAATGTATGTTCACATGATGTATTGCAGCACATACAGTACGCGCCACAGTACATAGTGTGTTTCGGGAGCTTGCGCTGATCAGCACGTACTCCCGTGGCGGGCCGGCAACACGCCGGCCCCATAGACATGCTTTACTCGCAACGCGTATTCGCGGCAAGTAATTGACATGTCACTTATCTCCCCGGCCGTACAATACGATCGTATTGTACAAGTGGGGAGAGGAGGCGTAATCCATAGTTCTCTAGGAGAGCTATGGATTACCATAATTATGGGGCGTATTAATGCATCCCAAAATAAGCCGTGTGAACATGCCCTTATTCCTCCTAGAAATGTATTCGGGGTTTGTTCACAGCGTATTTTCGGAGCATACTTTGGCGCATAACTGCGCTGCAATGCTCTGTTATCCCTGCATATTCCCTGGTGCATACTGTGTGGCCAAAAAAAAAAAAAAAAGCAACATGTCACTTCTTTTGGGCGAGTACACGGCGGGGAAAATGCTGCGCCATCACTGCCCATATTTGGGGGCGTACTTCGGGCCATAGTGCTGTTGAAAGTATGTGCTGACCAACATGTACTTTCAACAGTAGATGTATTGCAGCGAACACAGGAACTCTGTGTGAACATACCCTTACTGAATTGGTCAGCTAGGTGTTACCATTCCAGCACTGATTAGACAACAGCTGACTGCAGGGATCCCTCCGTCCTCCCACCCCCCCAATTGGTAACACCCAGTTGACAGGCTGTTCTTTTATTCCTATAAGAAATTCATTAAGAGAATTTTTTCATGTTGAACACTAGTAATTGGTAACACCCAGTTGACAGGCTGTTAAATTTCTTATAGGAATAACACAAGAGAATTTTTTCATGGTGAACACTAGTAATTGGTAAAATAGACATTACCAGGAATGGAGAAAGCAGGTCGAAGTAGGATGTGTGATCACTTGTACACTACACTGCAATACTGATGTACACTACACTGCAATACATATACCAAACCCCTGCTACCACACCAACCATTAAACACAATTTGGCGTTACCTCTGATCGTGGCCACTGATGAATGGTGACCCCTTTAATTCAGCAGCCAGCAATCGCCATGTATGGGTTACATACTGCTATATACCTCTCCCTTACCCCTGCTCCACCACAATCATGAGGTATAGGAAAATCAAATGCCAGGGAGCGGTTAACGAACATATCAAATCCATGGCAACCATCTCAAGAAATAATACAGGATCGAAGGGCTTTTAGTTAGGTAGGGGGTCCCTAAACGAACAAGTAATGTGGTGAAAGGGTTCCTCCGTAGTGAAAAGGTTGGGAATGTACATTCATTAGCCAAGAGATTGACTCACCAGAGACCCTTCCAGGTTGAAGGTCTGTGCGTTCTGGCACAGGAGCATGACGTCCTTCTCTAGGTCGTTGAGGCTGCGGTACTTGTGGTTCCTGATCCTCTCCTGGAAGAGAGCAATAAAAAATAAAAAAAACCACGCCTTATATTTTGTTCAAATGAAGAACAAGACCCCACATCCCCAGCGTTCTGCACGTTCCTCCACTTACCTTAATTTTCCTGAAGTCCACCGGTTTCCGGATCAGTTCATAATACTCAGGGAGCTCCTTACGGGATGGGAGCTGGATGAACACCTCGCTCAGCTGCCGTCCGCTGCCACTAGGTGACAAGAGGGTCGATAAGGTCATTCGATTTCTCAGTCTTCCAGACAAAAAGGTAAGAGAGGCTGAAGACCTTACCTGTCTTTATACTTGATGACCGCATCTACGATCTTCTTCATTTTCTTGGTGAGGTTGGGAGGGTTGGGGGACAGTTTTTCGGCTGGAGGTCGCCCTCTCTTTTTCTTCCTACCATCATCCTCCTTCTCCCGGGTCCGTGTGCTGGTAGATGGGATGCCGGGGTCCACGTCCCGCTTCCTCTTACGGGTGGTTTTCTTCTGACGAACCTCTTCCTCGATCTCTTCTAACGTACCTTCCTCAATGGCCTGCAGACAGTAGACTACTTAGCAGCAGATAAAGCAAGCTGGAAACATTTGCTGAAGACTCAATTATCTACACAGGGCAACAAAGAGCAGCCCTACATGTGGCCACTATATAACCAGTAGATGCCTTTTCTGCACCATCGTTCCCCTTTGCAGGCTTCATCTCTGATTTTAAGTTGTCCCACAGTTAGTGGGCATAGACCTGCTGCAATGCCGCTGCCATGACACATCCCACGGCCCTTTATCTCTAGCACACCCTCAGAAACCACAGTAACATGGAGGAAATTAAAGAGCAGTACGGCGAAGCTTAAGCTGTGGATCCAGCGCTTGAGTGACATATAACACTTACTATAGCCATCCTGATGTCTTTTCCTCAACTGTGGCTCCCTTCTCCTCTTCCCCTTTCCATAGACTTATATGGACAGTATGAAACCATATAACTATGAGCTGATCTGTCTTCAACAGCCTTTCACAGTAAGGTTAGGTTTAGGAAGGAGGAGAAAAGCCTTATGAGTGGAGAAAGAGGCATCTCTCTATTAAGTGGAAATAAAATATATACATATACACATATATATACACACACACACTCTCACACTCTCTCTCTCTACATATATATGTATGTATATCTCCTATTAGAGAGAGCTGCCTCTTTCTCCACTCTGACACTTATCTCCTCCTTCCTAAACCTAACCTTACTCTGAAAAGCTGCTAAAGACAGATCAGCTCATAAAGTTATAAGTTTATCTACATGAGTCTTAATTTTTTGGCTCATGTGTTTCCCTCCCTGTCTTCCAAATGCCATAATTATTATTTTTTTTTTTTTTATATTTCTATGGCCCACTAATCCTATTGTTATTTACAGAACTACTATGGCTATTTTTTTCTCATATCTAATACTTCTGGGAAATTATATTCTGTATTTTCTCAATAAAGCTTTTTGAATGACGAAAAAAAAAAGTTCTTGCCCCATGCTCACTTTTTTTTTTTTTTTTAAATGTAGTTCACTGCACCCGGCGTCTAAGCAGTTAAACAGCGGGGATCAGAGCAGGCTCCGAACACTGCTGTTATAACCAGCTGGCACCTGCCTCCTATGGAACTGTGTTAGCGAGTAAGCCCACTTCATGGCTTCTTACTGACAATAGGATGTACCCATACATCCATTGTTGGTAAAGGGTTAAAGGGGTTGTCTCACTGCATTGATTCATCCCACTTCAATCCTGTTTTCTTGGTTTCATTTTGAATTCAGGGGCGTGTTTACTGGCTTCCACTAGGCTGCAGTAGAAGACAGGTCTGTAGCAACCAGTGCTGGCAGCCTATCAGGAGTGATTGAACAGGTCTGTAGCTATAGAGACTGAGGAGCTGATGCAGCCCATACAAGAGGGGATATCTAGGAATAGGTCAGACACTGTTAATGGACACATATTGCAAAGGGACTTGTTTTTGCAAGATCTTGATCATAAAAAGAAGAAATCCTTGTAGTGAGACAACCCCTTTAATCAATGTACAGTATCCAAAATTTAGCAGACCAACACAAACCTTCAGCCACTGTTTCTCTGTGAGGGAGTCGCTGTAATCCACTTCTTTCCTGTTGCGGGATCCCCGTCCAAACATCTTCTCTTCCTCCTCTTCACACGTCAGACGCTCAACCTCAGCATCGTCCTTAATGATCCAGGATGGAAGCTCGTCCTCCTCCATTAATCTGGGTTTGCGTTTGGGATTTCGGGCCTCTTCTCGCCGCCTGTCTAGATCCATCCTCTGAGAAAAATAAGGTGCAAAACTTAGGAGGGAAAAGCTCTGCAAATTCAAAATAAGATACAAGACCCCAACCTAAAGCAGCTCAGTCATTACTCTATCACAGGGGTGTCAAACTGCGGCCCTCCAGCTGTTGGGAAACTACAACTCCCATCATGCCCACTGTTATAGATTATATAAATGCATGATGGGAGTTGTAGTTTCCCAACAGCTGGAGGGCTACAGTTTGACACCTGTGCTCTACCAGAACAGACCTGTAATCTATTCAGCGGAGGCCTATAGAAAGTATAAACCACCAGGTTTGTCGAGTGACTTACCATAAACAGATCAAATTCCTCCTCGTGCCTTGCAATCATCTGATTGACCGTCTCATCATCCGGGACCTCATCTTCTTCCTGTGTGTAAATATACGCCCATAGTTAGCATAGCTAAAACACAAGGCCTCCAAAAACACAGGTTCCAGGAGTTCTAGCCAACTCTGCTGGAACCTGACTCGGAGAAGGTTCAGAGAGGACTGTGCAGCTGTATCTGTACAGCTCCACAGTTCTCTCTATAACTGGGCAGAGCAATACATTGTGCTGCCAAATCATTACAAGGGCAGCCAGCGACACTCAGTCAGGAGTGTATTCAATAACTTAGTGAGGAACTCTTTGGAGTTGTGCCTCTCACTCTAAGGCTATGTTCACACGGCTTATTTTGGGACGGATTTCAGTCCGTAATTCGCCCCATACTGCGCGAATTACGGCTGAAATCCGTCCCAGTCATTACGGTAATCCACAGTTCTCATAGAAAACTCTGGATTCCGTCTCCTCTCCCCGTATTTCGCGAGAGGGGAGAAAGTGACATGTTAATTATCCCGGCGGGATACGTGCCGTGGATAATGAATGTCTATGGGGCCGGCGAGCTGCCGCCCCCCCCGCTGCCGAGCACACGGCGTAATCGCGGGCAAAATCCGTCCCCACAATTACGCCGTGGTAAGCCGTGTGAACATAGCCCTAGGGTAAGTTCACATGGCATTTTTACTCCGTGTTTACATACGCTTTTAGCTGTGTGTTTGGATCCGTCTGTCGATCCCCAAACGGACCCAAACACGTACCTAACAAATAGCAACGTGATTTTACATTGCTTTTAATATGAAACATGCATCGGAGTTCAGACGAGTGATCTCTGATGCGGGTCTCACTATGTCTTTCAGATCCGTTCCAAGAATTGTCATGTCTATTCTTGGTCCGAAAGACGCAGCAAGAGCCCTATAATAAAGTATAGGGTGCGATCCTGCTGCAGCCAACATGCATCCAAACATGCAGCTGCGAGTTGGATACGCATTGGATCCGTTTAGGATCCAATCAACGCAGCGTTTTGGGATGCGATTTATGGATACAACACAGATTCGAAAACGTATTCAAAATGCTGTGTGAACATACCCTAAAAGGATATGAAGCAGGGGGAAGCATCACTATTTGTCATATATATCAATACTGTATATGCTTACGGAATCGGACAAAAATGGCTCCATTGAGGAGATGAAACTTTGTCTTTGGGTGAATAGTCACTTTTTTTCAATGTGGTGCTTCTACTTTTTTCATGTTGTTACTCTTAAAGGAACACTTCAATGAGTAGGGAGTATTTTAGATTAAAACCAATATTCCTTAAAAACTTATTTCATACATACATAAAATGTGTGTTTGTGTCTATATCTCTTTATACACATAAAACAGCATGTCTCACAACCCCAGACATTTATTCAACACCTTCAACTCTCTCCTTCGCCCCCCCAGCACCTCCTCCCCATCTTTCCTATCAGCGGACGATTTGCAACTCATTTCTTAAATAAGATCAACCTCATCAGAGAAAGCTTCACCCCTCAGTCCCCACTACCCACCTCTATACCCCTACCATCGCCATCACCCACCCTCACCCTGACAGTCCCCAGTGAACACTTCCATAACCTGCTTTCCCACTGTTAGTCATGATAACCTCTCCTCTCTAGTGTCCAAATCCAACCTCACTACCTGTAACCTTGACCCACTGCCATCCTACCTCATCCCAGACCTCAGCACTTATCTTCCCAGCCCTCACCCACCTTTTCAATCTATCATTAACCTCTGGCATCTTCCCTTCCTCTCTTAAACACGCGACCGTCACACATATCCTTAAGAAACCATCTCTCGACCCCTCCTCACCGTCCAACTATCGCCCCATCTCACTGCTCCCTTTTGCATCCAAACTCCTCGAGCAGCACGTCTATCTTCAGCTGTCCTCCCACCTCTCCTCCAACTCTCTCCTTGACCCGCTCCAATCGGGCTTCCGACCCAACCACTCCACTGAAACCGCCCTAACCAAAGTCACTAATGACCTAGTAACTGCTAAAGCCTCACGCCACTACTCCGTCCTTCTCCTCCTAGATCTGTCCTCTGCCTTTGACACTGTCGACCACTCCATCCTGCTACAAATCCTCTCCTCCCTCGGCATCATGGACTTGGCCCTCTCCTGGATCTCCTCGTACCTCACTGATCGGACATTCAGTGTCTCTCACTCCTGCACCACCTCCTCCTCCCACCCGCTCTCTGTTGGTGTCCCTCAGGGGTCTGTCCTGGGCCCACTACTCTTCTCTATCTACACTCTTGGTCTGGGTCAGCTCATAGCCTCACATGGCTTTAACTACCACCTGTACGCGGACGACACCCAACTCTACATCTCCGGTCCTGACATTAACTCCCTTCTCTCCCGGATCCCAAAATGCCTATCATCCATTTCCTCCTTCTTCTCCTCACCCGTCGCTTAAAACTAAATGTAGATAAAACAGAATTCATCATCTTTCCACCGTCCCTCTCTACCCCTCCACCTGATCTCTCTATCACTGTTAATGGCTACACCCTCTCACCAGCTCCACAAGTCCGCTGCCTTGGGATAACCTTTGACTCCTCTTTATCCTTCAAACCTCACATCCAAGCCCTCACCTCTGCCTGCCGCCTCCACCTGAAAAATATTTCACGCATCCGCCCATTCCTCAACTCTGACACTACTAAAACGCTAGTCCACGCCCTCGTCATCTCCCGCCTTGACTACTGCAACATCCTTCTCAGTGGCCTCCCAGCTAGCACCCTCGCTCCCCTCCAATCCATCCTTAACTCTGCTGCCCGTCTTATCCACCTCTCTCCTCGCTACTCCTCTGCCTCTCCCCTCTGCCAATCCCTTCACTGGCTTCCCATTGCCCAGCGAATTCATTTCAAGCTACTAACCATGACCTACAAGGCTCTCCATGACCTCTCCCCTCCATACATCTCTGCCCTAATTTCCAGATACCTCCCCTCACGCAATCTCCACTCCTCACAGGACCTTCTCCTCTGCTCCCCTCTCATCAGCTCCTCACACAACCATCTCCAAGACTTCTCCCGTGCTTCACCCATTCTCTGGAACTCCTTAACCCAAAATATCAGACTCTCCCCAACTTTCACCAGTTTCAAAAGCAACCTGAAAACCCATCTCTTCAGGATAGCCTACAACCCACACTAACCCCACCACCACTACACCGGCCCGCAAGCATGTCTGCCCCACACCTTCTGTCTCTCCCCTTCTTCCTTGTAGATTGTAAGCCCTCGCGGACAGGATCCTCTTTCCTCTCTGTTTCAGTTACTAGTCATTTTTTGTCACCATTGTACTTGTTCAACATTTGTAATGTATGTAATTCCCCTGAAATGTACAGTGCTCTGGAATTAATGGCGCTCTAAAATAAATAATAATAATAATAATAAATGTGATGGTTAAGAAATAAAACTTCTGAATGAAGTGAAAGACTAGTCTCACTTTACTGTAGTTGCTGCTTACCTTTACATCATCTCATTACAAATAGTAGGTATTATGTTCTGTATGGACTGACTGATATCCCACTAACATGAGTAGTGGCTCTGAAGATTGAATGCACTGTATACATTTACCATGTTATAGAGTCATGCTGTTAATTTTTTTTTTTCTTAAAATACAATAAAATGTTTTAAAAAAAAATCGTAGGTAATGACAGAACGATTGTTCTATTGTTCTCTGAACAGGGTTAGATGATACTGGAATAGACCACAGAGCAATGACTAGAGCCACTCATATGCCTCCCACCCAGTCAGCTAGCAAGCTCTGATAAGCACTGACGAGGGGCAAAACCCCAAAACCGCTGTATGCAGATGTGCGATACTGGCTTAGCTAACATCCCTTTTGCTGTCCAAAGGCTCAGTGAGTCGGAAGCAAATTGAGGATTTGTTACATCCAACAGAGGGCGCTTGAGCTTCAGGCTCTTTCCCCATAATGCCTTGTGATAGAGCAATACGTGGAAGGGAAAATGGGTAATATTTTTCTGCACTGGAGAAGTTTGCAGCTTTCTTCACACTTTTCAGGTCCTGCTGATAACACTTACGCCTTTCAGGCCATAGTCGGCCTAAAAGAGAACAAGCGATCCTCACTGCTGCTATCAGAGTTCACAGAGGAGATGTCAAGAGAGACAAACCAGGACTACAATGTTCCCATAGAACTTTAAAAAGTTATATAAAAAAAAAAAAAACCTCAACCACACAATATATATTCTTGCCCGTCTTATATTTGAAATAAAAGTTTTCATGGCAGTGTCCCTTTACGAGTGAAAAACTGCATGTATTACATATGCACCAAAAGAAACGCAATAATGTTAGCAATGATATGCCTGGTACCGAGGCCTGCACGCCTACAGATTTTTGCCCTGATGAATCATGTACCTTTAGGCTAGGTTCACACGGCTTAACTGCGGGGCGTAATTCCTCGCCGCAATTACGCCGTGTGGCCGGGGGCGTGAGCGGGGGGCCGGCACTTCGCCGGCCCATAGATAGTCATTGCTAGCGGCGCGTATACGCCGCTAGAAAGTGACATGTCAATTATCTCCCTGCTCGGCGAATCCGCCGGGCAGGGAGGGGAGATGTAATCCATAGTTCTCTATGAGAACTGTGGATTACCGTAATGAATGGGCCGTTTTCAGCCCGTAATTTGCGCACTTCGGCGCGTAATTACGGACCGAAATACGGCCCATTTTAAGCCGTGTGAACATGGCCTTACCGGTAATTTTTGGTGCATTGTTTTTTTTTATTTTTTAAATATGCATACTATTTGGAATCGAGTGTACCGTTTTGTCTGTACCCACGTCTCGGATGCGGTTCCCCTCTCGCCAATGTGGGCTCTTTTCGGAATTCTGGACACAAACCAACAATTACTGTATCACACCAAGAAACTACTTATTTTCATGTCAGCTGCTGCCCGCAAAACCATCCTACAAGCGTGGATGGGCTCTACACATCCATCCTTACGCATTTTCCTAGATAAATTGACATTTTTATTGCGCATGGACTGGGTGGATTCTTCCATCCAAAAAGAATCAAAAGTTATGGGGTTCTTCTTAACCTGGCAACCCATTATTGACATTCTCCCTACACATATAAGAACTCGCATACATTCTTGCTTTCAACTTACTACTTGGTATTTGGAACAGGTCATGAGTGGCCAACCCCCAATACCGGAACACCCGCTGTCCCGTTCGGTGGAGAGTGAATAACCATATATTTGGTCGACTGCTGTTGGCTCAGGAGATGGATGGTCCGCTCTCCCTCCGGATTCTTGCCCCCCCTATCCCCCTTCCTCCCTATCTTCCCCCTCCTTTCCTCCTCTGTGTGGGCAGTTTTATTTATTTTATATATATATATATTATATATATATATATATATATATATATATATATATATATATATATATATATATATTTATTCAGGGTGAAACTACTGTGGAGGTGTCTGTCTTCGGGTCTGGGCTCAGAGTATTCTTTGCATCTTACGGGCATGGGACTTGAGACAGACGCCTCTACATATATACTTTTGTCTTGCATACTGATTGTTCATGATATTAACATAATAACATACTTCTGGCATATTGATCTGCTCTCTCCCTTCTGTAGATTTATGCCGCGGCCCCTATGGGCGAACTTTTTGGAGGGTACTTCTTGACAAATATTTAGCTGCCAGATACTCTAGTCCCCCTGATAACTGGCATGGTGACTCGCCTCTGTCTTTGTTTAGACCAGCCTTCCATTTTTCTGTAGATCCAGACTCTGGTTCTGGTGGGGCACTTCCCTTGGAGACCCAGACCTGAATAATAGACTTGGCCTGTGAGTGTCATGACGACACTCACGGATCTGAAACTGATCTTCGTCTATAGGTCCAAGCCACACCCTTACTTCTTTTGTATATACTTACTGGTTGCTTCACAAACCGCCCTTGTCACCAGCATGATTGGACCCTTGAGGTTGGATGTAGGTGACGGAATTATGGTTTTAATTTTGTGTTTATTCCACATCTTCAAATGTAACATGAGAGGCAGGCTCTCGGGTTCACGTGCTCCTGTTCCTTGTAATGTTTATTTGCTTACACTATTGGCATGGACACTTACTTTAGATATAATGGACTGATCTTCATTACAATATGCATTAATGCTCAGGTGGGAATACTTTGTTTGACGTAAATTGAGAATTTGGACTTCATGTATGTTAATTACGATTTCGCTTACTCATGTCATGAGGACTTTCTACACCCTACTGTATTTCCCCCTCCCCCCGCGTGTCTGTTCCCTCCCCCCTCCCTCTTTCCCTGTTCCTCCTTCGTTTTTTTTTTTTTTTTTTTTAACTTTGTTTAATATTACCCTATGTTGGGGCTTATGTTTGTTATTTACTAAAATGTTTTTAAAAATAATATTGAAAAAAAAAAATATGAATAATACGGTAATGAAAATTTGGATAAAATATATATAAAAAAAAAAAAAGGGGGGGGGGGACCATGACCTGATCTGTAGTACTCAGACGCCATATGCTGCACAACACAGAGGAGCACAGCATGTCTCACCTCATCCTGCTCCTCGTGCTCCAGGATGGCCTGCAGGAAGGCGCGCCGCTCATGGCTGGAGGACTTCTGGTCGAACATGCCGGCCTGGATCACCTTCTGGTCCACGTTGAGCTTGTACTTGGCTGCAGCTAGGATCTTCTCCTCCACGCTGTTCACCGTGCACAAGCGCAGCACACGCACCTCGTTCTGCTGCCCGATTCGATGCGCGCGATCCTGGGCCTGCAAATCCTACAACAGTATATGGAAGAAAAGTTCAGTAAACTGGCACCTCGAGAGGCAGCCGTACCGAGCGCTATGCAACCACATTTATAAAATGACAACGTGAGTCTATGCCTGGAATCATCTCTTTTTAATATAGGTGGATGGCAATAGCCCAAAGCTTGCCTCCTCCTGCTTTTTACACTGCAGGGACTGCTCCCACTTCAAAAAAATAAGCTGTACCAACATTAAAAGCATTCAAGAATTACTAAACCTTAACATGGTAGCACAGATTAGTCATAATTAACCCTATACATTGGTTATAGTTCCTTTCCAGGGAGGGGAGGGGGGTAACACACCAATAAAACAAATTAACCAAAGAGGATGTCCAGCGAATCAAAGAAAAAATGGCTTGCCTAAATTTATAGTCATCTCCTGTATGTAGCCTCCCTCCTTTGCAGTCAAACAGCAGCATTTCCTGCTTGATAGCAGTTTCCTTTCTGTCCTGAAGAACTACAAGTTCCAGGACTGTGCTGTCTCTAGCTTCCTCCAAACCTCAGTCTCAGTGCATGCCCCCCATTTCCTCCTTTATGTTAATAGCCTTGTGGGGCAGGACAAAACAAGAGTGGCTTTTAAGACTGCCATAGAAAAGGGAGCTAGAGAGACAGCTGATCTCCTGGGCTCAACACAGAGCTGTTTCCTGTGCGTGGAGACAGAACTACCAAGCTTTCTGTCAAACTGCTGATCTCCTGGGCTTAACACAGCTGTTTCCTGTCTGTGGAGACAGAACTACCAAGCTGTCAAACTGCTGATCTCCTGGGCTCAACACAGAGCTGTTTCCTGTGTGTGGAGACAGAACCACCAAGCTTTCTGTCAAACTGCTGATCTCCTGGCAACCGAAAAAAAGGGAAAGACCAATATACAAAAATGAAAAAACTTTATTGAACATAAAAATAATACAACTATAATACATAACCAAATGACACCAGGTAGTATCTAAAATATTGCAACAATGTAAACCAGATACTATACCATAAATAGATGTCCACAAAGTGACACTAGACCCCTGTGTTGCCCCCTTTGTTTATGTGTTTTATCTGGGTGGTGTCATTTGGTTATGTATTATAGTTGTATTATTTTTTATGTTCAATAAAGTTTTTTCATTTTTGTATATTGGTCTTTCAATTTTTTTCGGTTGTGGGTATTATTTTCGGGTTGTCCAATTAAATAAAATATTTTTTTTGCTATATAAGTAGTTGCATATATCCCGGTTTTTATATATTGCTGTAGGTGTGCTGATCTCCTGGGCTTAACAAAGCTGTTTCCTGTGTGTGGAAACAGAACTACCAAGTTTTCAGACAAACTGCTGATTTACTGGGCTTAACACAGAGCAGTTTCCTGTGTGTGTAGACAGGACTACCAAGCTTTCTATCAAACTGCTGATCTCCTAGGCTCAACACAGAGCTGTTTCCTGTATGTGGAGCTTTCTGTCAAGCTGCTGATGTAGAACTAAAGAATCCCCTTTACAAAATTTAAACCAACACATTACAAGAGAACGTCAATCTATAGGGGCCACGATTCAGAACATTGTATTGACTGGACAACTGAAAATCAGTAGGTTTCAATGTTGCAGTCAGTTCAGCTACTGTGGCTGTGTTGGGTACTGCAACTCGGCCCCATTTTATTGAATAGGGTTGAGGAGCAGCACCAGACGGAGCCATTTACAAAAGCATGATGCGGAGTAAGAAAAAAAAAACCAACAGCCTCATACCTGATGTGGATTCCAGTCGCTATCAAATATGATAACCGTGTCCGCAGACTGCAAATTTAGGCCCAAGCCACCAGCACGAGTACTGAGCAGGAAGATGAAGTAATCCATACCTGGCTCATTGAACGTCTTTAGTAACATACCACGATCTTCTGCTTTTGTGGTTCCTAAAGTGGAGAAAAAAATATATATATATACAAAAAACTGGGGGGTTCGGGCGGGGGGGGGACACAAAAGCCAACTGTAAAACCTGTCAGGGTATGTTCACACGACTTATTTTGGGGCTCATTTCGCCGCATATTGCGCTTTATACGCGTCGAAATGCGCCCCCCAATTACGGTAATCCATAGCTCTCAGAGCGCTATGGATTACGCCTCGTGCGTACGATACGATAGCAATGTACGCGTGAGGGGATAAGTAACATGTCATTTATTCGCGAAGCGTAAGCATGTCTATGGGGCTGGTGGGCTGCCGGCCCACCCCGCTCGCCTCGGGAGTACACGCTGATCAGCGCGACTCCCGAAACACACAATGTATTGAGGCGCATATTTTACGCGCCGCAATACATCGTGTGAACATACCCTTAGCGCTACCAGAAAGATAACCCCACAGCTGTCTAAACCCCAATCTGTCGCACGATACGGTCTGGTTTACGCACCATCTAATCTGAGGTATTTAAAGCCACGATAAGCAAAGTAGTCTTCCATGATTGTCATAAGGGTAGTCATCTGACAGAAGAGCAGAACTTTGTGGTTGGTGGCTCGGAGCTTTGGAAGGATGCGGTCAAGTAGCTCAAACTTTCCAGAGGCCCGGTAGAGGTCCTGCCTATAGGGGAAGAAAGTGTAAAAGTCTTTTAACAGATCTACGGGCTCGTAATCTTATAACGCAACCTACCCTTATTGTATGCAATACTCACCCCTGCACAATGCCTCCTGTGAAACCCAAATGTTCAGAAAAGGACTCCTAGAAAACAAAAAGAATTGAAATTAACCCCCCTCGACTGATACTAGAGCAGCGGTGTCACTCTCAGGGCCAAATCTGCAGTGTAATTATATTTGGCCCACGAGTAAGGGCCAGGCAGTGTACAGAGAAGATGAGGAAGGAGCCAGGAGCTGCCATTACACTGCTCTCACTTGGTCCTTTGTCTGCTCTATGGAGGAGGAAGAGGCTAAGTGGCAGAAGAAACTACTCCATAGAGCAGACAGCGGGACCACCGTCACATCCAATCGTGACACTAACGCGTATGTACATAAAACATACTCAACCCAACATAGTACATGCAGAAACGACAACCCGTCAGGCAAAAACCGAGAAATAAAAAATTGTGATGTTATTACAAAAATATAACTGTTAGGCTATGTTCACACGGCTTGTTTGCGGGGCGTAATTACGCCCTGCAATTACGCCGTGTGGACGGGGGCGGGGGAGCGGGGGCCAGCACCTTGCCGGCCCATAGACTTTCATTACTAGCGGCGCGTATACGCCGTTAGTAAATGACGTCACTTATCTCCCCGCCGGCGGATTCGCGGGGGGAGAGGAGACGTAATCCATAGTTCTCATAGAGAACTGTGGAATTACCTTTAATGACTGGGACGTTTCGCCCCGTAATTGCGCACTTCGGCGCGTAAATTACGGACCGAAATACGGCCCATTTTAAGCCGTGTGAACATGGCCTTAGGCTATGTTCACACGGCTTATTTGCGGGGCGTAATTACGCCCTGCAATTACCCCGTGTGGACGGCGGCGGGAGCGGGGGCCGGCACCTTGCCGGCCCATAGACTTTCATTACATGCTTCGCGCTGGTAATTACGGACTACATCGTCCCCCGGTGCATAGCTAGGGTAAGTACTAACCATAGTTACTCAGGCGCGTTACTAGACTACATTGCCGTAATTTGGGACTACGCGTAATTATGCAGTACTACATACGTCCCCATAGACATGCCTTTAATTACTCGCGGTGCGTAGCTCGCGCTAATATGAGACTGGGCGTCCACTTATCTCCCGCGCGGGGGTGTACTACCAATACGATTGTATTGTACGAGCGGGGAGAGGAGGCGTAATCCATAGTTCTCTATGAGAACTATGGATTACCGTAATTTCGGCAGGCATCTCGCTCATATAAGAGTGCAAATACGACGCGAAACGTGCGCCGAAATTTGCCCGTGTTAACATACCCTTGGGGTAAGTTCACTCCGCTGATTAGGACCCTGAATTTGCAGCGTCCAAACCTCATCTGAAAAGCGCCTCAATGCAGCAGTTTTCAGACGAGGATTCGATCAGGTTTTGGACAAGGTTTTCCAACACCGGGGCAAAAACCGTGCCGAGGTTTTGAAGCTTTCCATTGATACCTTTGGGGATTTTCAGCATAAAAAACGCTTCAAGAATTGACATGAAGCGCGAAAAAACCTCGTCATGTGTGACCTACAACGCTGCTTTATAGAAGAATCAATGAAAACGAACTGGGAGTGTTTTGGAGGCTCCGCTTATGTCAATATTAATTGATCGCTTCACACTCGGATATAAACTTTGACTACCTGCGTTAGTAGAGGTTTTATGTTTAGTGCTCAATCTATATCAGGGGTCTGCAACGTCTGCTCTCCAGCTGTTGGGAAACTACAACTCCCATCATGCATTTATATAATCGATATCAGCGGGTATGATGGGAGATGTAGTTTCCCACCAGCTGGAGAGCCGACGTTGCAGACCCCTGATCTAGATTCTGCGCTTATACATGGCTGCTTCACCAAGTTGTTATACAGTCATTGTTGGTCCAGTGTAATCGCATCTATGTAACATCATGACCTGCTGTCTTTTCTAGATTGAACTGATGCTCATATTTTATACCTATTGCTTGTATAAATGTACCAGATTATGAGCCTACAAATAAAGCTTGTTAATTTAAAAGAAAAAAAAATTCAGTGGAGCAATCAAGCCCATTAAGTCTCCACGCCCCGACATGGTGACCCTCCCTGAGGAGACATTATCCCCATTATACTACACTCACCTCGATGTGCTGGAACATGTAGGGGTGGTTGCAGATCTTCCGCAGCTGCATGATGGTGTTCATCAGGGTCTTGGTGCCGCCTTTACCCTATAAGAGAAAGAATCCCATCCCATAAACACAATGTGGCCACCTCTATGTACACATCAATGCACCGAGGCAGAAGCGTTACCTTCTTATCCTTCTCTGACCCATCTGTGAGGAGAACGCCCTTGGCCTGCATGTGTCTGTATAAGACCCGTTGCAATGCAGACATGTCACATTTGATCACATATTCCACCTATGAAAAAAAAAAAAAGGCATTAGTTATCCCTATACAAACATATAGTCTCTAGCAAAGCAACCAATGAACTATTAAAGGGGTTTTCTCACCACAAGAATTGGATTTTAACATGTAGGGAAAGGTAAATGAAGACCATTACCAAATACATTGCTGTTTTGATATTGCCTTGTTCAGGAGATAAATATTTTATCTAGTGTACACAAGTTTCTCTAGGTTACCCACCATCTCTCAGTACTGTCTTATCCGATTGATCCAAGCTGCTATAAGTCTGTCCATTCAACCAAGATGAGCCACTCCCTGCTGAGTCTCATCTCTAGAACAGTGGCTTGTTTACCTATTAAAGAGAACCTGTCACATAGTTTTTGCCCCCCTTGCTGAGGACATAAGCCAGTGTCAGACCTGCTGTTTCCAGCAATGTGTCCCTTATTCTGTAAGGTGCTGTAGTTTTCGTGTATTTAATGCTCAAATCTGCAGTTTTCAGCCAGAAGAGTCATTCGAAGAGTCCTTCAGAGTGTCAGTTTTTTTCAAACCCGGCCAATCGGAGGCTAGCTCGGCCCACCTCAACTGACAAACCTATTACTTTGAATAGGGAGAAACATTTGAATAACTTAGTGGGCGGAGCTAGCCTTTGGTGGGTGGAGCTAACACCTGCTCATGAATAAGATTTGAGGGGTAAATGCTCTAAAACTCCAGCATCTTACAGAATAAGGGACACAGCGCTGGAAACAGCAGGTCTGTCACTAGCTTGTGCTGCCCTCAGCAAGGGGGGCACAACCTATGTGACAGGTTCCCTTTAAGTTTTAAGCCTTGCAGCTCTGTAGCCTTGTGCACCACAGATTATAAACCTCCTGCAGTAATTTCACTAGAGCTGACCTAGCAATCACTGCTATAGAACCACACACAGCATGCCCGGGGAGCGAGTCTGAAGCTGCCTCTGTGAGACAGCGCGGTGAGACAACCCCTTTAATGATACTGACAGATACGTAAAGAGCGCCTGCCTACAAAATGCATGTTGAAGTCTGTGCGGTCCATACATGACCCCAGCTTCTAGGAGTTTCCATGATGTGGTTAGCTAGTAACCCAGAGGGGCTGCCTGGTTTGGAAACCCTTTTCGTTAGATGGGTTCCCTGATGAGAAACTGACGTGAAGACAGGATCCCAGTGCTTTGACATTTCTAACCCATATTGGCATAGTGGGGCTGCTCATGCTGCCCAGGGCGTGTGTGCGCTGCCAGGATTGGGGACTACTTACCTTCTCTGGCAGCTGAGCCTCCACCTCCTTCTTCAGTCTCCGCAGTAAGAAGGGACGCAGGACTTTTTGCAGACGCCGGATGATCAGGATGGTTTCTTCTTCATTTAAATCCACCTGGAGAACAAGAGTTCAGATCATTCAACCATCTCTGGCCAGGCATCCCATGCAGACTCACTCACCGTTACATCAGGACAGGAATTTCACACACCAATAAAGACTATTCCCTAATACACCGCTGTTCCGATTTTGCTTCATTTCAGAGCTAGATCAGTTCTTATCTTACACAAGCTTCCCTAGTTACCGATCATCTCTCAATGGCTGGGATGGTGATGTCACTTCCTGTTGTGTCTTAGCAGCATCAGATATTGTTTGTGTTTCTTACTGGCAAACTTTAACCTATAAGATCCCTGTGGCCTTCTGCCTTAATGCTTACACCCTTTTGTTAGCAATTTCCTTCTAACAGGATCAGCTAGAAATAGCAGAGCTGTAATGTCAATCATTGCTGTAGAACCGCCCACAGCCCTGAACAGTAAGTGGCAGCCTGACGCTGGCTATAAAGTGCAGGCTCTGTGAAAC
Organism: Phyllomedusa bahiana; assembly: GCA_025379985.1. NCBI lineage: Eukaryota > Metazoa > Chordata > Amphibia > Anura > Hylidae > Phyllomedusa > Phyllomedusa bahiana. The sequence continues at coordinate 196,858 of JAODAL010001167.1, forward strand.
TGCACGGGGAGAATACCCCTTAAAATGTACAGAAGAATATGAAGCTAAAAAACCCTTTGGCACGTGGGTTCTCTCTTTTTGGTGCTAGTTTGTAGCCAGGTGGGCAATGATCCTCTTAAAGGGGTTGTGCAGAATTTTTTATTTTTCTAATTTACACCTCTACCATAGTTCGTATAGTACCATAGTTAATACACCTTCATTACGTTTTCTATGGCCTTTCTGCAGTTCTTCATTAGCTGATGACGACAGGAAGCTCAGTAAGTTGTCTATGTCCGAACTCACTGGAGAATCCTGTGTCAACCCCAGGAGATCAGGAGAACAAAGGGGTGTGGCTTTTCAGGGCAGGCTTAGAAGCCACGCCTATTTGGTTCCACCTCCCAAGGCTTTAATCTGGAGTGAGGAAACAAGGGTCATGCACTGACATGGAGGTTGGGAGTTATGAAGAGGAACTACAGCAAAGGGTTCTCGGATTTTGTAGTTTAAGGGCCGGTTCACACGGCTTATTCAAGCCGTGATTGCGGGACGGATTCCGCCCGCAATATGGCTTGAATAAGGGGCGGGGGCGCTGCCCGCTGGCCCCATAGACTCATTATCCATGGCGCGTATTCCGCCGGGATAATGAACATGTCACTTTCTCCCTCCACGGCGTATTAGTCGAGCGGGAAGGACTAATACGGGGTAATCCACAGTTCTCTATGAGAACTGTGGATTACCGTAATGGCTGGGACGGATTCCAGCCATATTGCGGCGCAGTACGGCTGGAATCCGTGCCCAAAATAGGCCGTGTGAACGGCCCTTTACAGGGAAAACGCTTTCAAACAGGAAATGCTGCTGATTGTCCGCAGAAAAGGGAGACGCAACACACAGGGAAAGCACATGTACAAAAAAAATCAGCGTCATAAATTTGGTTCACTGGACAACCCCTTGAAATCCAAATAATTGGTGGGAGCAATAGTGTTGTAGATATATGCAGAGCAGCTTTTACACTAAAAGGATCCCTTACACAATCTACACTCAGTACTGCAATCTGTGCTGTATATCCCCAAAACAGGACTTTAGGGGTGGGGAGATTATGGATCCCATTAGGTGATGCCTGGTAACTGGTCCCCTCAGTGCAATGTGTTCAGCTCTCGATGCAATTCATGGATGATAATTGGCTGTAATTCAGGTCACGGACTGAGTGCACTCTCCCGTCTATGCAATTACAATGAAGCCTGCCAAGATGACACCAGACCCTGCACAGCCGCGTCTCCGGCAGCCAAGACTGAACTTAATCTCCTTACTAAGCACCATGATGAGCACGGTCAGCTCTGCTTTTCAGGAACAGATGTTTGTAGACTTCACTACCCAAGAACAAAAGCCCATGGGAGCTTAAAGGTTTTTTTTTACTGCAATGTCTGACTTTCAACATACAGGGACAGGTAATTGAAGACTTTTTATAAAGACATTGCTTTGTTGATTTGTCTTTGGTCAGGAGATGAAGATTCTATCCCCCACAAGAGGCTACGTTCCACACGGCAGTTCCCAAATATAGTTTACGAATTGACACTGTACTGCTCTGCTAATGTTAAAAAGGAAGAGGGCCACCGCCTTCCACAGCCTCTTACCTTCTCTCCAGTCATTGCAAAAGGGGCATTGAACCACTGCTCGAAGGTACTGCAGCTTTTGAAGATGGTGGGGAGCAAGAAGTTCAGGAGAGCCCACAACTCTGGCAGCTTATTTTGCAGAGGAGTCCCGGTGAGCAGCAAGCGCCGTGGGGCGACGTAATGGGTGTTCAGGACCTGTGTGAGCTTGCAGTGATGGTTCTTCATGCGGTGACCTTCATCCACTATCATGTACTTCCAACGGATCTACACACAACACGAATGTTAAGACCCGAGTGTCACGCCCCAGACGATGGAGCAAGAGAGACGAATTATGAAGCATAAAGGCGCCGTTTACCTTGGCCAGGATGTGTTTGTCCTTAATAATGTATTCATAAGTAGTGAGGAGAACGTTAAACTTTCCGCTACGGAGAGTAGGAACAAAAGCACGACGAGCAGCAGGGGACCCCTAGAAGGAGAGACAGAGGTTACCCACGACGTACTGACTAGTGCTCAACACCAAGCAAAGCAAGGAAATAACGTTACCTTGTAAGACACCTTCACCACGGAGGGGGCCCACTTGTCAAACTCGTACGCCCAGTTGGACAGTGTCCTTAAAAAGAGCCAGAAATAGTGATTAAAGGGAATGTCAGCAGAAAGTGACCTATTGTTTAATCGATTTTATGTTAAAACATTAAGAATTTTTTGTGACTTTTTTATATCACTATCAAGATTTTTTTTAAAAAAATTCTGCAGTTTTCACACCAATAGACTGACCCTTCCTGTTCTGTAGAGGAAACTTTTCAGCAGTCTCCTCGTTATCAGCACAGGCAAGATTACACTGAAAGGTGACACCAATGTGTATGGAGAACACATGATCCACCGGTCACAATAGGAGATGTCACAGCTCCCCCTCCCTGCACACCGACTTCTTCCCAGGTCACAGAACCAAGAAAACTCTCCTATAGAAGACAATGGGTCTGCTCCTGTTCACAGGCTCCTATGTCCATAAAGCTGCTGTCAAGTATCTCTCAAAATGCTGTGAAAAGCAGCTCAGGCAAGACGGCCGCCCCCATAAGAAAAAAAAAAAACAGAAGGAAAAATCTACAATCAGATAATAGAAACAGCTGAGAAGAAAAAAAAATGTATCAGTATCTAGGTTCCCTTTAAGGAGACCCTCTATATGCAGAGTGGTAGTTGACGTTCATTGACCTCTTAGGCCATGTTCACACAGCTTATTTGGACGAGGTTTTCGGAGTGTTTCCGCTCCCAAAACCTTGCCTGAAACGCGCTGCTTCAGAAAAGGTTTGAGGTGTTTCTCGGCGAGGTTTTGGATGAAGTTTTCGACGAGGTTTTCACCCATAGAAATTAATAGCCAGGACAAAAACCGCGCACAAAACAGTGGCAAAAACGCACCAAAAACACGCTTCAAGAATTGACATGACACTTCTTTTTCAGTGCTTCCAAAGAAGCTTGTAAAAACCTCGTTGTGTGTGAAATACAACGAGGTTTTACATAGGAGTCAATGAAATGAACTGGGGGCGTTTTGGAAGCGATTTGGATGAGGTTTTGGGGGCGAGGAAACGCTCCGAAAACCTCGTCCAAGTAAGCCGTGTGAACAAGTCCTTAATGTAAAATGGATGTTAAGGGTGTATGGGGAGGGCGTGCATGTCTGCTCCATGCCTGGTGAATGCTGTTGATTATGGTCGGCACCCAACATCAGCGGCCAGAACAACAGCAAACCCTGACTCCCGCCATTTAGATACTGTGGGTAACCCAACCACAATATCTAAGGATGCGGCAGGCGGTGCAGAAGAAAGACCTGCGCCGTCAAAAGATGGTGGGTGGTTGTTAAGGGGTTAAATACTCTAAAATCAAAAATAAGTCATCCTTGTTGAAACCACCGATCCCCGGCGCTTAACCCTTTGATTGCCGCGGTCTGTGACTACAGCATAATCAAAAAGGCATTCCCCTGCTCCGTCGGGTGATCGAGGACTCCCGGTGACCTGATGAAGCCCGGGAAACAACTGTACAGTCAGCCCTGGAGATCTCGAGTAGCCCCAGGGCTGTCTATATAACAATCCTGCAGTCAGGGCACAGTGTGCTCTGCCCTGACTGCTGAATGTGTCAAACTGACACAGATTGTAATGTATTAGCATATTCATGTATGCGAATACATGTTCCGCCTACGGCCGTATCACGTCTTAGGGAAGCGTCAGATGACGCGAAACTGCTGTAGGCTGCAGTAGTGTCTCTCCCTGTCCACGCGCCTGCATTATGGAAAACGCTGAATAAAAGCTAAAAGAAAAACAATCCGTGAGTGCCGCTACCTTTCTTACATTTTAAAAAAAAAAAAAAAAAAAAAAGTATGGTTCTTTAAATACGAGGATCGCTATTATAATACACTGTGGTACAGTGTATTATATAACTGGCAGTCGACATGTCAAACCCTGGCATAGTCATGTCACGGACAGACCTGAAGCCTCTATTAGGCCTCTGGCTGTCATGGCAGCTATGGGTACCCACACTAGGGTTTCAATGGAGACCAGAGGAAGCCCACTCCCTCTGGCAAACCCCTTACCTGCCACGGTCACTATGGACTGCAGCACCTAAAGGTTAAGTGGCCAGGATCCGCGTAAGCTCCGGTTCCTGCCATTAGATCAGGATCCTGGCATACCGGACGACAACTCGGGAGGTCAGGTGCCCTGCAAGCCGCTGATAACAGCCTTAGGCACTGCATGTGGCCTGCGTGTTGGGAGTCCTCCTACTTTAGTACATTAAATAAGCGATGAAGCAATGAAGATCTTGACTACATCATTAGCCAAGATGTTTGGAGACCTAAGAAGAGTAAATGAAGCTACTCACGACAGTGGCACTATAATGAGGAAGGGTCCATTGATGCGCTTATGTTCCATGAGGTATGTGATCAGAGCAATGGTCTGAATAGTCTTCCCCAGACCCATTTCGTCAGCGAGGATGCCATTCAGGTTATTGTTGTACAAAGAGACGAGCCACTCCAGACCCTTGATCTGAGGAAGAGTAAACATGGGTGAGATCAGGAGTGTGAATGAATTGCCCTCATCCATAGACTACATCGCCCGTCAGGCCCACCTGCTTACCTGGTATTGTTTGAGGATGCCATTGACCAGCAGACTGGACTGCTTATCCACCTTCTCAGTCACTGCATGTGCCACGGCGTAGTAAGACTGCAGGCCGGCCTCAACTTGCGATATGCTGTACTCATCATCCACATCTTGCCTGGCGCTCCTGGGGAGAAGGAAAGTCGCCAATCAATGCACAGAAAACCCAACTATTAATTGGGACAGGGGTGCGGTCGTCCAATTTACCCCAAGCCACACAAATATTCCCTAGTTACTTCCAACAGGAGCGAGGAATGACAACGCATCGCATAGCACAAGCCCATGCGGCCCCCAGCTTGTACTCCTCCGAGTAGTGTTGCTCAAATAGGTCTCTGTGTTTGGTTCGACAGCAGGGTGGCCAAAGCGGTCACAATATTCAGGATTTTGGATGTCCCAAACCCGAATCCTATTAAAGTCAACAGTAGAAAAATTCTGCATCTACTTCTGGCCTCCAGAAAGCAGTTACAGCAGCCGAATCCTAAGTACAACTAACGACGACCAACCGAAACTCCAATCCCAATCTCATCCATGACCTTAGGGTTGAAAACATTTTCTGTGAATTTTGCCAAAATTCGATCTGGGCTGACCCAAATCTGTCAAACTTAACCATGACCCAAATCTAATGTAACACTATCACCAAGTGTCTAATTTCTTAATGGGGTTGGGGTGTTCCCACCATATGCCATCAAAGTCTACTAGGTGCGGGTCCTACCTCTAGGATCTACAGCTTTCTTGGAAACGGACCTCCTAAAGCAGGGGTGTCAAACTGCGGCCCTCCAGCTGTTGGGAAACTACAACTCCCATGATGCCCACTGTTATAATTATACAAATTCATGATGGGAGTTGTAGTTTTCCAACAGCTGGTGGCCCGCAGTTTGACACCCGTGTCCTAAAGGTGTCCTAAAGTGTCGGTTCAGAAAGGAGAGATGGTCACACTTCCTCATAAGGGTATGTTCACACGGCGTGTTGGGTCCGTGTGAATATACGTTCTTAGATGCGTGTTTAGATCCATCTAGACGGACCCAAACATGCATCTAGCATTGAGCGGTGTGATTTACACGGCTCGCAATGGTAAACACGCAGCGGCGTTCAGACGAGTGATCGCTGATGCATGTTCAATTGCGTCTTTCGGATCCGTTCCAAGAATTGTTATTTCATTCCTTGGTCCAAAAGGCGCAGCAGGAGCCCTATTATAAACTATAGGGTGCGATTGTGCTGCAGCCCATACTGTTCTACGGAAGCTCCCAGTACAGCCGAACACACCGTTCACCTATACTCAAAACTCCCATAGAACAGAATGCAAAGTCGTGCCCAACATGACCATCTCAACTGACACCTAAAGGGGTTGTCTCACTACATTGATTCATATCACCTCAGTCCTGTTTTCTTGATTTCATTTTGAATTAAGGGTCGTGTTTACTGGCTTCTACTAGGCTGCAGTAGAAGCCAGGTCTGTAGCTATAGCAACTAGTGCTGGCAACCTATCAGGATAAATCAAACAGGTCTGTAGCTATAGCAACCTGAGGAGCTGATACAGTCCATACAAGAGGGGATATCTAGGAATAGGTAGGACACTGTTAATGGACATATATTGCAAAGTGACTTGTTTTTGCAAGATCTTTAACAAAAAGCTGCAATCCTTGTAGTGAGACGACCCCTTTAAGGGTTCCATTCCAGATATAGGTGGGGGCAGTATCATATAGTGCTGCTCCCTTCTCACAGGCAAAAGGGGCAGAGGAGAAGAAAACAGCCTAGAAGGTGGCTGCTCTGTGTAAGAGGTACACTCTGGTGTTACACTATATTTAGGAGGAAATACAGATGGAATCCTTACGGCTGCACTCTGCGGACACGTGGGTGCACCTGGCACCTAGCCATTATTGTACGACGTCAAGTGTCCTGGATTTTAGGTCCTGTAGCAGACGACCTTAGTAGGGCAGCAGGACACAAAATTGAGTTCAGCTGATTATATACTATTCACCGTAGTGACTATCCAGCAATAGGACATGCAAAGTACACGGACTTCAATGTGCAGCCACTAGACAGCTGAATGAGGCCCCCATAACGTGATGAGTTGACCACCACTAGACAAAAATGGAGGAAAACAAAACTCAAGATAACACATCCCCAGTGCAAGGATGCAACTATTCACAGCAAAATGAGATGGGGCCCCATCACCTAAAGACAAACAAACTGCAGCATATGTAGCAAAGGTATAAATAATACCGCCATATATCAGGGAATCTAAATAATAGAGCAGAAAACCACCAACTACTTGTTCCCTACAAAAAGGAACAGTTTTCTGGGCCCCAAGGCAGCCGCTATGGTTATAGTTATGCCCCTATAGTAGCCACTATTGCCCCATGTATTCTGGTTAGGGCCTCACCCAAGATATTTTGGCAACAACTCCACAATTCAAACTACCAAAACCAACAAAAAGTAGTTACCTGCCTAGTAATCACGCTAAAACTTAACCTTTAATGTACCTTTATTAAAACCACATTCTATATCACCGACAATAATTATTTCTAGAAATAGTCTACCTATCAAAAAGTAGAGTAACCGCCCCAATAAGGGCGACTCCACCTGGAACCTAAGGTTTACCTAAATACTTCACTACCAAGGTAAAAAGATAGTCACTATATATAGTCCCAATCCTTCTGTCCTGGGACAATATGGGACAATATATAGTGACTATCTTTATACCTTGGTAGTAAAGTATTTAGATAAATCTTAGGTTCCAGGTGGAGTCGCCCTTATTGGGGCGGTTACTCTACTTTTTGATAGGTAGACTATTTCTAGTAATTATTTTTGGTGATCTAGAATGTGGTTTTAATATAGGTACATTAAAGGTTAAGTTTTAGAGTGATTACCAGGTAGGTAACTCCTTTTATAGTTATGCTCCTGCCACAGGGTAAACTCACGCGATAATCTCGCGAGCGTAGACTTCTGAAACCTCGTCACTGTCGGGGTCAGGGATCTTCTTCTCATCCGTTGCAGGTAAGCTGGTGACAGAAGGTGCTGGCTGCTGCTCCTCCTCCTCTTCCTAGAATGGAGAAGAAAATAATTCCCAACTTCAGAACATGTATGAGATAGAGATGAAATACTAACGTTACAGACTAAAAATCCACATGTGCACGCCCAGGCGAATAGCTCACCTCCTCCTCCTCGTCTGATCCGCTCTCCTCGCTGTCTGATCTTGGTGCAACTTCATAACTATTTAAAATAAGAATTTTTAGTCATTAGCTTCAAAGTTCTCCTATCGGAGCAAAACACCAGAACGGCAACCTATGATTCAAGGGGTGTTCAATAGTGTATTGATAGGGTATGCCAACATAACCTATATAACACAGAGCAACTTCTCTCCATCATATAACTATATATCAGAGCTCAGCTCCTCTTCTTTGTCATATAACTCTACATAGCAGTCTCTCTCGTCTTTACTACTGTAACTCCCTGCTTATCGGTCTCCCGCTCTGTAACCTCTCCAATCTGTCCTGAATGCAGCAGCCAGGTTTGTCTTTCTTTCCAGCCGCTATATTGATGCCTCTACCCTGTGTCACTAGCTGCACTGGTCGCCCATTCAGTACAGGATACAATATAAACTCATCACTCTCAGCCATAAAGCTCTCCACAGCGCTGCACCCCCCTACATCACCTCCCTCATCTCGGTCTACCACCCTACCCGGTCTCTCCACAGTGCTGCACCCCTCTATATCTCCTCCATCATCTCTACCACCCTACCTGGTCCTTCCACAGCGCTACACCCCCCCTACATCTCCTCCCTCATCTCTGTCTGCCACCCTACCCGGTCTCTCCACAGTGCTGCACCCCCTACATCTCCTCCCTCATCTGTCTACCACCCTACCCGGTCTCTCCACAGTGCTGCACCCCCTACATCTCCCTCATCTCTGTCTACCACCCTACCTGGTCTCTCCACAGCGCTGCACCCCCTACATCTCCTCCCTCATCTCTGTCTACCACCCTACCTGGTCTCTCCACAGCGCTGCACCCCCTACATCTCCTCCCTCATCTCTGTACCACCCTACCTGGTCTCTCCACAGCGCTGCACCCCCTACATCTCCTCCCTCATCTCTGTCTACCACCCTACCCGGTCTCTCCACTCTGTTGATGATCTTAGACTACATGCCTCAGTCATCCGAACCTCCCATGCCTGTCTACAAAGTTTTTCACATGCAGCACCAGTTCTCTGGAACATGCTACCGCGGGCGATCAGGCACATTCACAATCCACATAGTTTTAAGAGGGCCCTGAGAATACATCTTCTCAGTCTGGCCTACCAAGATTCCGAATTGCTAACCCCCCACTCTCTAGCGCACACATTTCTGTCACTCCCTACACTTTGGCACTTATCTATATATAGATGTACTATGGCAGGTTTATCCAATTTTTATGTAAACCACCCCATATTTATGTAACATGGCTGGATCATTGTAAACCTAGCACTTCTTACCCCTCGCCTCACCCGAACACCCTAAAGCTATGTTCACATGGCTTAAATTGGGACACATTTCGCGGCGTACAGCGCCCCAGTCATTATGGTAATCCACAGTTCTCAGAGAAATATGGATAAGGCCTCCTCTCTCCGGGCGTACAATACGACTCGCGGCGAGATAAAGTGACATGTCATTTATTCATGACGCTTACGAGCAATGACAGTCTATGGGGCAGGCGGGCTGCCGGCCCCCCCTCATCGCAGGAGTACGCGCCCGAAGTCCCGGCGTAATTGCGGGGCGTACTGTACACCCTGCAATTAGCTGTGTGAACTTCGCCTAATAGATTGTAAGCTCTTGTGAGGAGTACCTTTTCACTGTATAATGTATGACTTTTGTAAACTGCTGCGGAATGTGTTGGTGCTATATAAAGGTTATTATATCATATCACAGAGCTCAGCTCCTCTCCTCTATCCTATAACCCTATATATCACAGAACTCAGCTTCTCTCCCTCTTTCATATAACCCTATATATCACAGAGCTCAGCTCCTCTCTATCATATAACCCTATATATCACAGAGCTCAGCTCCTCTCCCTCTATCATATAACCCTATATATCACAGAGCTCAGCTTCTCTCTATCATATAACCCTATATATCATAAAGCTCAGCTTAAACCACCTGACGGTTCTCTTTAAAGGTGTTTTGCCACGAATTGAAATTCTACGAGCTACGCTATGAGCCGGCCACAGAGAGATGGCAGAGTTTGCACAGCTCTCCCTCACTCATGCGTCTGGGATTCCCGAGAATAGCTGAGCACACTCGCTTGGCTACATTTGGAACTGCTCTCCCTGTTCTCTGCGGCCGGCTTGTAGCGACCTACGAGCTGATGCCCCAAAGGGATTTTGCTTTTTGGCAAAAACCCTTTAATGCTTCCCGACCATTTTTGAATTGAATTCTTTGTTTTGCTTAAAAAAAAAAAAAAAAAAAAAAAAACCTGCCACAAATACCAAAGCATTCCCCCCACCTCCCCACCCCACCCTCCAAAAAAAGTGCTACACCAGCCTAATTGTCCCATTCTTCCCTTCACCAGCATCAAGCATACCCCGGATTCATCTCCAGCCAGGTGTCCAGCTGTCCAGCCTTTGGAGCGTCCGTACCAGTCAAAATCTTCCCACTCTCCACGTGGATCACCTTCACCGGGAGGTCGCTCATCTGGCTGGTCTCGTCCAGAGGCTGCAGACAAAGAGCAGTCATTTCACAAAACTTCTCTGGAAATAGTTCATACACCAGAAAAACCAGATGAAGCTAAACCAATGCGCTGTGGGTGTCCTCTCCTTACCTCTCCATCCGGTCCCAGGACAGGCGGCTGTCCTTCTGCATTCTCCTGAACCTGAAACATACATGACATGGTGTAACAGATGCTTCACATCACGTCTGCTGTGCGGTTTCTTCTCACTCCTACGTCTCATGTTCTCACCTTTTTCTTTTTCCTCCTCTTCTTCTCCTTCAGTACTTGGGCAGCTTTGTGCGCCCTCACCAGCTCCGTGAGGTTAGCCACGTACTCGTCTGTCTGCTGCAGGAGGTAGGCCAGGCGCTTGTCCTTCTTCTGGTCAATCAGCTTCCTGTAGCCCTCTTCATCTTCCGCCTGTAAGGAGATGGGGTATGCAAGGTAAAAAAAAAAAAAAACATGGACACGAAGAGTTTTATTAACTTTACTATATAGGTTTATAATGCAGGCTGGAATACCGAGGACCAAAAAAAAATAAACCTATCCCTGAACACACACAACCATCTGGAAGTCCCCTGCTACCGTCCTGTATTGGTCTCCACCACAATGGCGCTCCAGGCAGTACGTGAGGGTGGACCCTCACTAAAACTGGTTGTGTTGTAGAAAACGCTAATTTAATATGGATCCAGGATGGTAAAATAAACAAAAGAAAATATACTTACCTACTTGTCCCTCCCCTGCTGCCTCTCTAGAGCCCCTTGGTAATCCACTCCTGTTCACTTCTAGGTTCTTGTCCCGACATATAGAAGAGCCTCGCGAGCCTATTGTAAGTGAATTAAGCAGGAGCCTCTTCTGGAATGAGAACCCGGCAGTGTAGAGGCGGCTTGCGTTTCGATCACTTATAATAGAGCGCGAGCTTCTCCTGCGTGTCTGGATGAGAACCTGGAAGTGAAGTGGATTGCATAAGGGCTCCAGAGCAGCAGCAGGGGAGAGACATGGAGGTAAGTATAGCATGCTTTTTTTTTTTTTGGGTGGGGGGGGGGGGGGGGGGGAGGAAGAGAGAGTGTTAACCATCCTGCCCCATTCCAGAGCCCCCTTTTGATTATTTTTTTTATGAATTATAGCTTGAATACTTCACTGAGGATATGACAAGGTCTATACATTATCGTCATAAGGATGTATAGACGCAGAAGTGGAAAAATAATCCTCACAATGTAATGAATGGATCCTGTAAAGGTTTGCCATGCACACTAGAAAAAGCTCCTGGTGAATATGGCAAACTTACCCATAGGGCTCACTGGCATGCAGGAGCCCAAATGAGTCCATCAGGCCAGTTTATGTAAGTGTACCGTCACTTTTACTGTATAGAACGGTACAGCACTACCAGAAGAATTCTACACGGGCGGTTGGGTTTACGTAATTGTGTCATTTTAACAGGGGTTTAATTTTCACAGGGCTCACCGTTTTGTATTAATGACATTAACTGTATTCTGCAGGTCTGTACAATTCGGGTGATCCCAAATCTGTAGATTTTTTATTGTTTTAAAAAAAAAAAAATTTTTTTTTTTTTTAAATTAGACCTCTAAGATTTTCTGCTGCAGTGCCACTATCCGAGAGCAATAACTTTTTTGTACTTTCTTTTTCAGTCTATGGACCTGCATCAAGGGTCGTTTTCTGTGGGCTGCAGTGCAGTTTTTGGTATCATTTTGGATACAGGCACTTTTTATTCCAATGTTTGGGAACACAAAATGACCAAAGGAGTTAATTTTTTTTTTAGGAAATTTTGTATAATTTTACAGTGTTCAACGTACAGGATAAAAGTTCTATTTTAATAGATCAGACTTATGGACGAGATGATAATTATGCATAACTTTTTTAACTTCTAAGAAAGGCAAAAAGGTTTTTTTTTATATTGATAACATTTAGTCGCTTAAATCGCTTGTACTAGATATGTGACAGTATTAGGCTTCTGCTGCATATTGGCATTTTAATGATTTCCTATGACCACAGAATGTGTTCATATGCTTTATGGCACCCTTAGCTGCACCCATCTTTGGTATTGTGTATATTGGGTGGTTCCCATCGTTTTTGGATCTCCGGTCTATTACACCCTATGACAGGGTGCAATAGGTGTACAAACATGGCAGCTATGTTGACCTTTATAAGGCTACCGGCTGCCGCACCGTTTACCACATTGCCTATCAAGAGTGGTCTCCGGTTCCGGCTGCTAGCAGGGGTGCTGTATTTAACAGTGGGCATTTATCATGTATGGAGCTGGCTCAAAGCATGAGCCTGCTCCATACCTCTGGTGCTACTGCCGTGTAAATTTAAGGCGCAGAGTGTTAAAGGGCTAAGAATTTTGAACACGAAAGGAGGAATGGCCTAGGAGGCCACATCTCTGTCAGCAAGAATTGCCTCTGCAGACACTATGAGCACCCCGTGGTTAGCACCTACCATGAGACGACGCATTCTCTCCTTCTCAATCCGCTCATTCTCCTTCTTCTGTTCTCGCTCGGTGTTGGCGTGATACGTGGCCACAGCCTTGGTCAGTTTCTGGATCTTTCCTGTGACAGAGCGGTGGAACTCCTTGAAGTCCTTGGCGTGCTGGAGAATGCTATTCAGGTATTCCTGAAGAAAAACCAAGCATGAGAAACCGTGTGCAGATACTGGTAATCAGAAGAAAAAAGTTTCTATTAAGAGGGAATCTATCGCCAATTTATTTTCACCAATTAAAAGCAGACACTAAGCAGTTTTCATTTTAGGATTGTAGATTTTTTAATTCTGTTGTCTGTATAGGATTATGGGGGCGGCCATCTTGCTTGAGCTGCTTTTAACAGCATTTAGAGAGATGCTTTACAGCAGCTTCATGGACATAGGAGCCTGTGAACAGGAGCAGACCCATTGACTTCTATAGGAGAGTTTTCTATGCTTGCGCTGTGACCTGGAAGAAGTCAGTGTACAGGGAGGGGAAGAGCTATGACATATCCAATTGCGACTGGTGGATCCTGTGTTATCTATACACATTGGTGTCACCTTTCAGTGTAATCCTGCCTGTGCTGATAATGAGGAGACTGCTGAAAAGTTTCCTCTACAGAACAGGAAGTATCAGTATTAGGCCTAGTGGCCAAAGTGAAAACTGCAGGATTTTAGGATTTAAAAAAAAAAAAAACAGTGATATGAAAAAAAAATAAATGTGTAACAAAAGCAGGAGAAACAAATCGGTAATTTTTGGATGACACGTTCCCTTTAACCTCTTCTCACCTGGTGCTTCTGCCGGCGCTTGCGCTCCTGCTCGATCTTCTGCTGCTTCTCCAGCTTCTCAGTGATGCGGGCCTCGCGCAGGGACTGGCGCTTGCTGCGCTTGTAGGCCTTAGCATTCAAAGCCGTTTCCAGAGCCGTGTCTCTCCTCATACAGACCACAACCTCTTGTCGGAGCTGGAGAGAAGAGCCAACCGTGAAGGATTTCTATAAGTCCAATCCAGATGGTCCCACTCTGAGCCACCAGTAGTCTCGGCTCCGGCACCTACCTGTCTCTGAAAGTTTAGAAGCCTCAAAGCTTTTAACTCTATTGTAGCTTTGGTCCTAAGGTCACCAGCTAAAGACCCTGGGAGATTCTCCAGCTCCTGGATCCTGTGTGCAATCCGGGCCTGGAGTCTAAGAGAAAAAAAATAGTCATCTGTCAAATGAGGACAGATCCTTCTCACGGCTCTATCCATGTGAAGGAGGCGAGAGGGGGCGTACCGAGATTCACGTTCTTGCAGCACTTCTACTGGATCCAAGCCTCGGGGTTTTTGGATAGGAGTGATCCGGTTGGCTTTGGGATGGAACGGAACCATAGGTGGGGGTTGGGCCGGCTGACCGGGTGACTGTGTCTGGGGTGGCATGACGGGAGAAGCCGCAGGAGGCACTGCAGGGGGTGCAGGTGAGGGGCGACCAGTGGGCTGTGGAGGAATCAACTTCTGCGGTGCAGTGGCAGGAGCTGCAGCGTTGGCCATGGGACCTGAACGAAGATGAAGAGCCTTGACGTCACCGTACAGAGCACAATGATCTTATTTCAACAATAACATGACTACCAGCGCCTTTACAGGTATCAAAAACTCGTATGATTGCATTTAAAGGGTTTTTTTTTTTACATGTTAAAGGGGTTGTCTCACTACATTGATTCGTCCTATTTTCCTGGTTTCATTATGAATTCAGGGGTGTGTTTACTGGCTTCCTCTAGGCTGCAGTAGAAGCCAGGTCTGTAGCTATAGCAACCAGTGCTGACAGCCTATCAGGAGAGATCAAACAGGTCTGCAGCTATAACGACCCGAGGAGCTGATGCAGCCCATACAAGAATTGATAACGGAGAATAGGTAGGATACTGTTAATGGACATATATTGCAAAGTGACTTGTTTTTGCAAGATCTTTAATATAAAAAGCAATCCTTGTAGCAAGACAACCCCTTTAAGCAATATGTGATTATATCGAATATATATATATACTTATTTTTATTTTCCCTGTGTACATGACTTCCACATTTGTCTCTGTTTTCCCTCTGTAATCTCCGATCGCACGACAGTAAGAGGATTGCTTGACGGTTCTTCTAAGGCTATGTTCACATGGCTTATTCTGGGACGCATTTCAGCCTGTAATTCGCGCCGTACTGTGGAATACGTCCCAGTCATTACGGTAATCCACAGTTCTCAGAGAACTATGGATTACGTCTCCTCTCCCCGCTCGGACAATATAGCGAGCGGGGAGATAAGTGACATGTCATTTACTAGCGGCGTACACGCGCCGCTAGTAATGATAGTCTATGGGCCGGTGAGTTGCCGCCCCCCCGAAATATGTCCCGCAAATACTGCCGTGTGAACATAGCCTAAGTGTGTTATCAGCAGGACCTGATACATTTGAAGAAGCCCCTTCCCCAGTGCAGAAAAAGATTACCCCATTATCCTGTCAGGTCAGTCTAACCTGAACTATCCCCAACTAGAGAACAATAGAACGATCATATCATTATCTACTATTTGTAACAAGGCTAGATAGAGATAAAGCAGCACCAACAATAAAGTGAGATCAGTCTGCCCTTCCATTCAGGAGTTTTCTCTATACTAACACTTTAGCCAAATAGGCTGAACTGGATGGATGTATGTCTTTTTTTTGGCCTAACAAACTATGTAACTACGTAATCACATCTACAAAAAGGACAAGACTTTAGAGTCAGTTTTTTATTGCATAGGTCAAAAAAAATTAATTTTTTTACCATTTACATAGACGTGAAGGATGGGTTTTTTTTTGTTACATTTCCGGACGAGATGCACTTTTTAATGGTGCCATTGACCGTACCATAGAATATAGTGGGAAACCAAAAAAACATTGTTTGAAATTTTTTTTCCTTCTACAGTGTTCAGCGTAGTGGATGTTTTTTTACGGAAGCGGCAATACCAATTAGGTGTAACTTTTTTTTTATTTGTAAAATGCCAAAAAGTGGGGTGTTTTGAACTTTTAGGGTGACATGTCAGAAAAGAGGCGCCTCCACGCCAGTTTTAAGGCGCGTTAAGTAACTGTATAGTGCACCTGAATGAACGAACCTGTCATAAATCTGGCACCTGGTCTACCTAGCATAGTATAAATGATGCGCATACTCTAGGCACCTGGCATACTCTAGGCACCTAGCATACTCTAGGCACATGGCATACTCTAGGCACATGGCATACTCTAGGCACATGGCATACTCTAGGCACATGGCATACTTGATGTGCTTACTGGAGTATAATGCGCCTAGTTTTGGTGTATCACAGTTCATTTATATAGAGAATAGGGAGTCAACAGTTTTTTGGCGCAAAATACACCAAAACATGGCGCAGCCCTAATGCGACATGTCGCCCTTAATAGTTATTATGTGTACTTACACATTTAGTCCTCTTAGGGTACCATTAAGGGTCTCGAACACGTGTAGACCCTTCTGCATTATATAGATACCAAGATGGCGGTTCTATTACTTGATAATAGTGATAGAACCTTTAACATGGCGGCTTTGGAAGCCATCATTAAGCTTCCAGCTGCCATGATAACCAATTGGCAACTCGTGACATCACGGGGGGGGAGAGGAAACAAATCGGAGGGAAGTACAGTAAGCAGCACCGTCCCACATTCAGTCAGACATCGCGCCTCTGATCTCTGCTGTAATAATCAGCTGGCACCCGATGCCTATGGAGTGGTCTTCGCGAGTAAGCCCACTCCTTACCGACTATAGGACATACCCTACGTCCATTGTCAGTAGGGGTTTATCTAAAATATTTCATTGTGATGGAAGTGTCCCTTTAACTGTAATAGTCGATAGGGAGCATCTAAAGTTGTCTATACTCGCATATGATCATTTCAGCAAGCGGAAGTCACAAACCCAGGTCCGCTAACAATTGCTGGGTTAATGCAATCGCTTACCGGTCTGTGTCCTGCCTCTGAACCATGTGAAAATGATGACCATTTCCGTTATCTCATTAGGGCACCATAATTACATTAGATGTAAAGAACATAGCGGCCTGTCTTGGGACGTAATGCAGCAATGCGCATCTAAGCAATTAAACTGGTTGCTCAGAAATCCATAAAAAAAAAAACCACTCAAATTGCTTGTCGGAGTCTTCATTCATCTCCCTTTGATGTTTACTGTGATAATTTGTGCTTTTATTGTGCAGTTTGCAACCTCCCTCTCTGCAGATAAGCAGCAGTATTTCCTGTTTGAAACAGGTTTCCCTTTGCCTTGTATAAATACATGCCCCTGGATCCCTTGCTGAGCTTTATCTCCCCCCCCCCACCCCCCCCCGTCCCTCCGTCAGACCCTGTGCATGCACCCTTTCCTTAGTCATGTTAAAAGCAATATGGGCAGGGTCAAAGTGGTGCGGCTTCAAAAGCTGCCCTGAAAAAACCTACACCCCTTTGATCCCTTGATCTCCAGGATTTGACACAAAACTGTTTCCTGTATTTGGAAAGCGAGAACTTCAAAGTTTCCTGCTATCAAACACATTATGTAGAACTGTAGGAAGCCCACAGAAAATATCACAAAAGTACAGTCTCTGTGCATGCCCCATTTCCTTACTCACGTGGGACTTCAAAAGCTGCCCTGAAAAACCTACACCCCTTCACCTGATCTCCAGGACTCGACACAAAACTGTTTCCTGTATTTGGAAAGCGAGAACTACGAAGTTTTCTGCTATCAAACACATTATGTAGAACTGTAGGAAGCCCACAGAAAATACCACAAAAGTACCTTACAAAAGTGTCTAACCTTGGGAGATTTAGGAATTCGTTTTCACCGCACGATCACAAACTCAAATTTCCTGTGACGTTTTGGGTTAATGCTATTGTGACGTTACCTTCAGGCCAAGGTTTCGGGGGTGCACCTGGAGGATGCCCTGGCATGACAGGAGGAGCACCTGAAGGTCCAGGAGGCGGCATGGTTGGTCCAGCCATTCCTACATTAGGAAGGAAACATCCATCATGTAACATATGACCGTACACAGAGTGATGTGCTGGCACTGAACCTACTCCAGCCATCAAAACAGGTACTTAAATGGGTTGTCTCACTACATTAATTCATGTCACCTCAGTCCTCTTTTCTTGGTTTCATTTTGAATTCAAGGGCACGTTTACTGGCTTCCACTAGGCTGCAGTAGAAGCTAGGTCTGTAGCTATAGCAACCAGCGCTGGCAGCCTATCATGAGAGACTGAACAGGTCTGTAGCTATAGCGACCAGCACTTGCAGCCTTTCAGGAGACTGAACAGGATTGTAGCTATAGCAACCAGCACTGGCAGCCTATCATGAGACTGAACAGGTCTGTAGCTATAGCAACTAGCGCTGGCAGCCTATCATGAGAGACTGAACAGGTCTTTAGCTATAGCGACCTGAGGAGCTGATGCAGCCCATACAAGAGGGGATATCTAGGAATGGGTAGGACACTGTTAATGGACATATATTGCAAAGTGACTTGTTTTTCCAAGATCTTTAACATAAAAAGCAGCAATCCTTGTAGCGAGACAACCCCTTTAAGTCATGGTTGTCTAGTAAAGTAGGTGGCAGAGTGTAGTAAATGCCAGTTCAGGACCACTACAAACGTGCAGCTATGTTTTTATTCTCACCATGAGGTCTGTTGTAGCTGGGTGGCGCGGGCCCTGCGGCAGGCACAGGACCGGTCCCGGAAGCTGCAGGTGGAGGTAGTGTTGGCATCTGTGGCTGCATGCCTGGCAAAGGCCTCTTGCCCTGCACAGCCATCTGTAGTTGATCGGGTATTGGTTGCCCTCTGGACAGCATTTTGTAGGCCATAATCTGCGCTCGTAACTGATGCAGCTGATTCTGGTTAAAAGGCGTCGGGCTGCGGCTAGTCTGCTGTGGCTGCTGCTGCTGCGGCTGTTGGGGGTCAGCGTTCTCCATGTTCACCCCTCCCGAACCAGTGGGCAATGGGGGTCCGGAGGGTGGGCCATTAGAGGGCACCGGGCTTGGGACATGTTCAGAGCTTCCTAGTGGTGAGGGGTAACCTGGAGGGAAGAGGAAGACCGACAATTATATATCGTTCCCACAAGAGACATCGTGTAATCACCAACATATTCTGCAAGTTACTGTATTCATGAAGGTTGGCCGTACAATAAACCTGGAAAAATAGGGGTGGGATAGCCTGGGTCTATAGGGCCTGATGTATGACAACAGCCTGGCAGCAAGAGAGTATGTTGCCCATAGCAACCAATCAGAAATCCTCTCATTTCATATAGTGCTCAGAAAAAATTAAAGCTCAGCTCTGATTGGTTGCCATGGGCTTTGATTGGTTGCTATGGGCAACAGAGTCTTCCTGCTAGACCGTTTTCATACATAAGGTCCATAGGGCCTCGTTTATGCAAACGGTCTAAGGGCAACCATCTTTGCTGCCCATAGCAACCAATCAGAGCCCAGAGGAACCAATCAGAGATCAGCTTTCATTTCATATAGTGCTCTGGAAAAATAAAAATTGAGCTCCGATTGGTTGCTGTGAGCTTTGGTTGCTATGGGCAACATACAGTCTTACTGCGAAATAGTTTTCATACATAATGCCCATAAGGGTATGTTTACACTGTATTTGCTAGCCTTACTTCGGGGCGTAACTACGCTGCAATGCGCCCGAAGTACGGCCCGCAAATAGTGTAAAAATAATCATAGCGCTCATTGAGGAATGTGATATTACAACATATTCCCAAGCGCGTACTGTCACTTCTTGCGGGCGCTTAGGGCTTGTTCACACGACGTTTTTGTGATCCGTTTTACGGATCTAACAAATGTCAGTGTGATTAACATTGCGTTCAATGGCAAATGCGCATCGCCGTTCTCGCGGGAGATCGCCGATGCGCTTTTGAGAGCTCTCCCGCGCTGCGCTTTTCGCATCCGCTTTAAGAATTGACATGTCAATTCTTATTGCGGTTTACGCAAGTGAAAGCCCATAGGAGATAATGGAGTCCGCTTTTGGGAGTGTGGGAGAGAGAACGAGAGAGAGAGAGAGAGCGCGAGAGATCCGGAAAGCGGATCCGTGAACCGCAACTTGAAAAGCATACAATACGGATCCAAATAAAGTATCAACTGTTGCGTTTTTTCGGATCCGCTTTACGGATGCGCCTTTCACTCTTCAAAAATGGATCCGTAAAAACGATCAAATACGTCGTGTGAACAAGCCCTTACACGTCGAGGAAAGGGAGCGTGGATGGGGGGTCAGGCCAGAGCGCTCTGTACTCCTAAAACAGGCATATAGCGTGTGCACACATTACGTGCCGCTATATACCGCATGATCATACCCTGTGGACCCCATGTAAAACTCGGTTGCCAAAAGCAAGCAACCAGAGCCCATAGCAAGCAATTAATCAGAGTCTTTCATTTCATATAGTGCTCTGGAAGAATGAATGGGACGCTCTGATTGGTTGCTGTGGGCAACTAAGTGTTAGACCTAGACCGTTTTCATACATGTGGCCCCAAGTGTCTACGCACATCAGTATAAGGGGCACTCCAATACATGGCACCTCCAGTATAGGTTTCACCCATAACATGTATACCTTGGGAGTGCTGGTCCATAGGACTCGGTGGTGGCCCCATCCCAGCATGGCCGCCAGGCCGCATCCCCATTCCCTTCATCTGGTTATAACGTGGGTCCTCCGGCATGGGCTTCTCATGCATGGACTCCATGGGCTGCTGGAAAAGTGAAACACAGCGAGTAAAGAGTCAGAGCAGCTCGTTCTAGCTCCGGTCACACATGAGGCATCAAACAAGACTGAGTCCACCCTTAGGACAGCAGGCTTTATACAAGTTCAAATGAACATCCCCTTTAAGTTTTCTAGGAAACTCACATCGGTCAGAGTTCGTTATCAGCAGGGGTCCAGCTTCTGTAACATTAGGGCACGTGTGTCAATCAAAGCCTGCAGGGCAAATGTGACCAGCCCGATCATTTTATATGGCCCACCAGAGCTTAGACACAGCGAGCAGGGATGGACAATGTCCGCATGTAGAAGGAAGGAGCAGCTCTCCACCCTCCCTGGAGGATGCAGCCACCGGGCGGCAGAGGGGACGGCACCGACACAAGGAGCAGGTGCCATTGTGGATTCAGAAATGTAGCACAAAACTCAACACTGCTCTGTTCAGAAATGGCACAGCTCTGAGGGCCCCGCCACAGGCACCCCGGCCGCACTTCATGGTCCTCTG
This sequence comes from Phyllomedusa bahiana, assembly GCA_025379985.1. Taxonomy (NCBI): domain Eukaryota; kingdom Metazoa; phylum Chordata; class Amphibia; order Anura; family Hylidae; genus Phyllomedusa; species Phyllomedusa bahiana. The sequence continues at coordinate 217,954 of JAODAL010001167.1, forward strand.
AGAGCAACCATAAAGCTGACCCTTGGTGAAAATTAGTACTACTCCCCTGCTTTAAGGCATACCCTTCGATTTCTGTGATATATAAGGTTATATGATAGAGGGAGAGAAGCTGAGCTCTGTGATATATAGGGTTATATGATAGAGGGAGAGGAGCTGAGCTCTGTGATATATAGGGTTATATGATAGAGGAGCTGAGCTCTGTGATATATAGGGTTATATGATAGAGGAGCTGAGCTCTGTGATATATAGGGTTATATGATAGAGGGAGAGAAGCTGAGCTCTGTGATATATAGGGTTATATGATAGAGGGAGAGAAGCTGAGCTCTGTGATATATAGGGTTATATGATAGAGGGAGAGAAGTTGAGCTTTGTGATATATAGGGTTATATGATAGAGGAGAGGAGCTGAGCTCTGTGATATAGATGGATATATGATAGAGGAGAGGAGCTGAGCTCTGTGATATAGATGGATATATGACAGAGGAGAGAAGCTGAGCTCTGTGATATATAGGGTTATATGATAGAGGAGAGGAGCTGAGCTCTGTGATATATAGGGTTATATGATAGAGGGAGAGGAGCTGAGCTCTGTAATATATAGGGTTATATGATAGAGGGAGAGAAGCTGAGCTCTGTGATATATAGGGTTATATGATAGAGGAGAGGAGCTGAGCTCTGTGATATATAGGATTATATGATCGAGGAGATGAGCTGAGCTCCGATATATAGGGTTATACGATAGAGGGAGAGGAGCAGAGATCTGTGATATATAGGGTTATGTGATAGATGGAGAGAAGCTGAGCTCTGTGAGATATAGGGTGATATGCTCGAGGAGATGAGCTGAGCTCTGATATATAGGGTTATACGATAGAGGGAGAGGAGCGGAGATCTGTGATATATAGGGTTATGTGATAGATGGAGAGAAGCTGAGCTCTGTGATATATAGGGATATATGATAGAGGAGAGGAGCTGAGCTCTGTGATATAGAAGGATATATGACAGAGGAGAGAATCTGAGCTCTGTAATATATAGGGTTATATGATAGATGAGAGAAGCGGAGCTCTGTGATATATAGAGTTACATGATAGAGGGAGAGAAGCTGAGCCCTGTGATATATAGGGTTATATGATAAAGGAGATGAGCTGAGCTCTGATATATAGGGTTATACGATAGAGGGAGAGGAGCGGAGATCTGTGATATATAGGGTCATATAATAGATGGAGAGAAGCTGAGCTCTGTGATATATAGGGTTATATGATAGAGGAGAGGAGATGGAGCAGGATTTATGATTAAAAAGTAGAGTAAATCCCGATAGGACTCTTAAAGAGACAGTGAAAGTCCTGCATACCCCACCCACATACAGCTTCTCTCGTCTGTCATAGTCTGATCTTAAATAGGCTAGCAAAACACATCTGACAGGTTTGTTTTAAGGCAGATCTCGGGGACCGGCACTCATCTCAAGAACAGACTCCCATACTTGTGTTCCAACCAGAAAGGTGCCCGTGCATGCGATTCTCTGTTCAAGTTAGTTTCAAGTTACTGCGCTCTGCTATACTCAGAAAACACATCGTAATGAATGGGTAAAGAGGCACGTGCGAGGCCACCTCTCCGTTTTGCACACAGGAGTCCATTTGAAAGATAGGATATATCTGACAGGGACTCAAACCTATCAAAGCAATATGCCATACATGTCTGAGATGGGAATACCCCTTTAAGCCCTGGGAAGGCTATAGAGTCTCCACTGAAAACATGGTGAGTTTCTAGTGATTTGGATAAGATCTGCTATGACACAGTCAGAAATTTGCCCATGTAGCCATAACCGAGCGCATACCACAGACAGGCTCCTCGATGCTGCAACACCATTACTGACCTTATGCATCTGGTGCATGTTCTCAGGAGGATAGCCGCTGGGCCCTTGAGGGGGGATCGGTGGCCCAGGGCTCGGTCCCATCATGCTGTGCGCAGATCCAGGAGATGGCCCAGGGCTGGGGCCCAGCATAGCACCAGGAGAAGGACCAGGACCAGGGGACTGGACAGGCCGAGGGGTGCCGCCCATTGGTGGATCTGGTGTGGACATGGTTTCGGTGAAAAAGGTTCACTCAGTGTTAGTCTGCAAGAAAGAAAAAGCCATTAGTTCTACATATGCATTAATATCACTGACAATAGCCAATGCACGGCGAGTCATTCCTCATTGGTTCTGGGATTTGCCCGGCCCTGATGGCATTGAATCGGAGTAATTGTCCTGTCTCCAGAACACCAGGCTACACAGGAACGTCTGTCATGCAACGCCCGGATAGAGTCTCTCAGCTCACGAGTCCTTGTCCCTTTAAAAATTGAAGCAGCAATCTGATTGGTTACTCTGGGCTCCACTTTTCCTGTGCACCAGTTAGGTCACCCTTGCACCCTCTAATGGGTAAAGCGAGAGGAGCCAGTCAGACCATTAAAAGTCGCCACGTATACACCATCACAGCATCACGCTACTTCATCTCTATACAGCTGAGGTGTCACTCCCACCGGAGGACCGTGCTCGCACAGTATGGATGATTTAGTATGACAGACAAGCCGCGCTGCCCTTAATATCTGCACCGTCCGTATTCCTAGAAGAGCAGATGAGGTTTAATTCAAATATAATTGACCTTATTCCATAGAACATGCAGCTTCAACCCAAGTATATAAATCAATTAAATAGAAAGGGGACGGCGACATCTCCAGGCTGCGGCAGCAAAACGCAGATCATGCAAACTAGCTATTAGAGTCTTGATTTTTTTTTTTAGCAAAACCTGACATGAAGCTGAAGGGTGTGCAGGAAGAGGACGACTGATCTTCCAGAAAGAACAAATAAAAGGGACTGTCAAGGTTATGAGATCTATAGAGGGTTGCCCGCATTCTCCACCAAATTAAAGCCCACTCTGAACCAAATGCTAAGATTACTACAAAACAACAGAGGATCTACCTGGAGAGGAATGGTTTAATTACTGAAGGTAGGTGGTTGGCCTCCTCTAGAAATGCCCAGTTCGAGTTCTCTTTGGCAGCCGCTCATTCCCTTTGTGTCATGCGCTATTTTCCTATGCAGACCTGTGTCTCTCCAGACTATAAAAACTGCGCAGTCTGATTCTGCATTTTTTTGGTTTAAAAAGGATGGAAAAACATTTTTCTAATTTTTTTCCCTCAAATGTGTTTTTGGTGCATTTATTCATCAGAAAGTCCGCATCACACAAAATACATGTATAATTGGCGCATCTTTTGTAGACCCATTTGACCTCCATTATAAAGCTATGCGCCATTTCTGTGTTCTAAAGCATGAGCTTCACGCACCATGTAGTGACAAACACTTCAGGTGTCTTCGTACATAAAATGTGCATTTTACTCACCAAAATATTTGTTGAAGTCCCTTTATGGATCTCGCCTTAGAGGGATTATCGCTCTACAGAGATTAGCTTTCAATACGTAGGAAACCGCAATTGAAGACTTTTTCCAAATGCACTGTTTATTTTTCTTTGTTAACCCCTTAAAGGGGTTGTCTCACTACAAGGATTGCTGCTTTTTATGTTAAAGATCTTGCAAAAACAAGTCACTTTGTTAAGGACACATATTGCAATGTCCTACCTATTCCTAGATATCCCCTCTTGTATGGGCTGCATCAGCTCCTCAGGTCACTATAGCTACAGACCTGTTTGATCTATCCTGATAGGCTGCCAGCACTGGTTCCTATAGCTACAGACCTGGCTTCTACTGCAGCCTAGTGGAAGCCAGTAAACACGCCCCTGAATTCCAAGTGAAACCAAGAAAACAGGACTGAGGTGAGATGAATCAATGTAGTGAGACAACCCCTTTAACCCACCAAAGTCAAAATAAAAGGGCTCTTCGGTTTTGTTTTGTTTTTCCTTCCCCGTCTACCAAGAGTTATAACTACTTTTCCATCTACATAGACATGAGGGCTTTTATTTTGTAGGACAAGATGTTCTAAGGGTGCCATTCATGTAAAGCTCTGATTCCTGCCGTTATCGTCAGGTGTCCGCTGTATCAAACAGCCAGCACCCGCCACGTTTCATAACCCCTCAACACTGCCATGACGTACGAATACATCATAGTGGGTTAAGGGGTTAATTAGATAAAAGTGATTTTACCAGTTCCGAGTGCACTTAGGTTTCCCTAGGTTACCGACCTGCTCTCCCCCTGCCGCTTGTCTTATCTGGTAGCAGAGAGGACATAACACAGGGTGCACACAGAACTGCAGGCAGCTTGAGAGCCTGAGTGTTATCTGATCTAACAAACAAAGGAGACCAATTACTTTAGTTCACTTTTTGTTCTGAAGCTTCTCTGGACTTCAGAAAACATCTCCTGCTCTCATGTCAGAATTAGCAGGCTTTAAAAATTGTAGCTGATATTCTAATCAGTCACTGCTATAGAACCACCCACCGCCTGACCAGGAAGAGAAAGGATGCATGAAATGAAAGCTGCTTTTGGCTCTGTGAAACAGCGTGGTGAGACAACCCCCTTAAAGGGACACTGCCATCTGTATTTTTGTTAAAACCAAATTTTTCTGGAAAACTTTCTTCTTTTTATAGTTTCGGCAATCCTATGCCATTAAAAACAACAATATAGTATCCTTCTCTAGATTTCTCACTTTACTTTAGCTGCTGCTTCTCTCTACAATAAGTAGGTAATGACATAATGACTGTGCTATTGTTCTCTTCATATGGATAGAGAAGATTAGACTACACGAAGAGCAATACATGAAAGGAAAATAGGATAATCTTTAGAGCACTGAAGGGGCGACGGGGAAGATCCCTCACACTTATCAGGTTATGGCTGATAATGTTTCTACCAACTCAGACCAAAGCCGGCCGAAAATAAGGACCTTCAAGCAACCTATTATATGACCTCACAGAAAGGAAGTCATGGATGGTAATGTGCAAATTTTATAATAAAAAAAAAATAAATAAATAAAAAAAAAACTATATTAATAAAACCACCCCCCAAAAAAAAAAATATAATAGTCGTATTTTGATTGTCAATATGTGAAAATTAACATTTTGATGGTAGTGTTCCTCCCGTGTAACCTGCACATTCGGCAGAGCACTCATGCATTTTCAACGGGAAAGTTAAAGGGGTTTTGCCACGATGTAATGTTGATGTGGGAACCTCCAAAATGGGTATTTAATCACTTTTCTAAATATATGTGATTACAAAAAGTGAAGCCTGTGAGAGCTACAGCATTTCCAAACCCCCCTTAGTTACCTGAAAGCTTTCATTAGACACAACCGAGGACCCGGAAAACACTTCTTATCTAATGACAGGGAAATGAATGAGCTTCAAGGGGCTGGGGAGAAAGTGCAGTCTATGAGGCTGTCTTGCTGTATAGAGAATCCACTGTTGTAAAGTTATTATTTGAGTTAAGTTTTGAGATGCTCCCTTATTCCTCACTCTCTGCTCACCCCCTCCCTCTTTTTCCCCCCCTGCCCTCATGACTCAGCATATTTTTCTATATTCTACTCTGTGCTGATAAGGGGGGTAAGGAACTCACGTCCGGGAAAACCCCCTTTAACCCCTTAAGCCGAACGCCGAAAAGTATTAATTCCCGAAAATTTTTTTAGTTTTGGCCTTTTGCGTTTAAAAATTGTAAATTTTTTATTTTTTCAAAGACGCAGTTTGTGAGGCCTCGTTTTATTTTGAGACAAGTTTACTTTTTGGGGGAAAAGTTTAAGTTACTTACAAAAAATTGCAGATTTATTTAAAAAAAAAAATTTTTTTAATTTTTTTTTTTTTTTCAATTCAATTTTACACTTTAAAAACTTTAGATTAATTCTAAGGGTTTTTAACGGTCGTGTGGATACCGAATATGTTAGGGTTTTTTGTGCGTTAATTTTTGTACAAATTTTTTCTATTTAAAATTTATTTATGGGTTTTTTTTGTTTTTTTTTACTCCCGAAGGGGGAACTGTTTAACATTTTTTTAATTTTTTTTTTTTTTTCATTAGTAATGTTTAGATATTATATAACTAATACATTTAATCTGTCAGCTACACAGGGAGTGATTAGGGCGCACCCCGGCGTCCTAATCATGGCTTCTACACAGAAAAGCCCTGGGGGGCCCCGTAGGTCCCCAGAGCTAGTGTGCCCGCCGTCCCGAGCCTGCGGTGACCGGGGTTCCGATCACCCACAGAGCAGGAGACCCATTTATTGACTGCGGAACGCACCGCCGCAATAAAGGGTTAAAAAAACACCGGGATGGGAGGGTTTTCCTCCCCTCCCCAGCCTGCAGGAGATCTCTGGGAGCGGGGGGCGTGTAGCACAGCCCTGAACCCAGCGCAATTCGGCGCCGGGCGTCCGCAAACCCCGATGTCGCAGGCACTCAAAACGAGTTTTGGTCCCTTAAGGGTTAAAGAGGTGTCCACACATAGCTAGATGGAAAGTCACTAGGATATGCCATCAAAGTCCGATAGGTGCGGGTCCCACATCTGGGACCGGTAGCGTTGGAGCACAAAACTCCAATCTGTTCTGGATTCAGCCAAACATACCACTCCCTATACTCAGAACTCCCATAGAACAGAATGGAGAGTCGTGCACAAGTGTAACCAGTTTTCTGTTCCGAGTCGACACTTTCAGGGGTCCGTACCTATCAGACTTTCATGGCATTTCCTAGTAATATGACACCACTCTCTGAGATGGGAATCCCCCTCCCCACCCCGTTTAAGGGGCCTCAAAAGTCTCCACCGAGAAAGGAGAAGTGGTTGGAACGCTCCGATCCATTTCAATGGGAGTTCTGAGCACAACATGAACTGTAGCCTATTGATATGCCATAAACGTAAAAGATGCGAAACCTCCTTTTAAGTGTACCTCCAATTATAATAAATCAATACAAGCAAAAATAAGAAATGTTGTAATATATTTTATTAGAAAAAAATACTCCTTTCCTTTTTTTCAGCCTATTTTTCATCCCCCTACTACTTCTCATCTGTGGACGTCATAAATTACAGATGGAATCCATCTTGAAAAGAAAAATGAAGTTACTGCTTCACTGAGAAGTCTACGGGGCGGTGAGGGGGATTCCCTAAATCACTAATGAAACCCATCTTGAAGAGAAAAATGAGGTTACTGCTTCACTGAGGAGTCTATGAAAAGGGAAGGGGCCTTTTATAAATCACTAATTGAATCCATCTTGCAGAGAAAAATGAAGCTACTGCTTCACTGAGAAGTCTATGGGGAGGGAAGGGGCCTTTCATAAATCACTAATTGAATCCATCCTGCAGAGAAAATGAGGTTACTGCTTCACCGAAACGTCTATGGGGGGTGAGGGGGATTCCATAAATCACTAATGAAACCCATATTGCAGAGGAAATGAGGTTACTACTTCACCGAGACGTCTATGGAGAGGGGAGGGGGATTCCATAAATCACTAATGGAATCCATATTGCCGAGAAAATAAGGTTACTGCTTCACTGAGACGTCTATAGAGAGGGGAGGGGGATTCCATAAATCACTAATAGTATCCATGTTGCCGAGAAAATAAGGCTACTGCTTCATTGAGACGTCTATAGAGAGAGGAGGGGGATTCCATAAATCACTAATGGAATCCATCTTGCAGAGAAAATGAGGTTACGGCTTCACTGAGACATCTATGGAGAGGGGAGGGGGATTCCATAAATCACTATTGGAATTCATATTGCCGAGAAAATGAGGTTACTGCTTCACTGAGAAGTCTATGGAGAGGGGAGGGGGATTCCATAAATCACTAATGGAACTCATCTTGCAGAGAAAAATTAGGTTACTGCTTCTCCAAGAAGTCTATGGAGAGGGGAGAGAAAAGCAGAAAGACCTACAAAGTGCTGGCTATCTAGAGACGTATTTCACCTCAATGCTAACTCCCAGCTACACTGTCGTTACGTGTTTTAATGCCTCCAAGCGGTGCTTCAGGCAGGCTAAAATACTTCAACAAAAACCAAAACCATATTAGGTCTCCCCGACCTTAACCTGTAGAAATAAAACAAACAAAAAAAAATGGTATTGCGCTCACCAACCCCGCTGGTGGGCCAAATACTCGCTTTTAAAGGCGGTGAAACACGAGGTTTACCAGCTTCCCCCAGGGGAGAGTTTGTTAAAAATTTTAAAATTTAAGCAAAGCTAATCTTGTTCGAGATAATGGGATACATTTATCAAGACAGTTGCGGCAAAAATAAGTGTCGTACCTGTTTAACACCACATTTATTATGTTGGTCTTCGGTAAAGAGCGCTTCAAAGGTGCCTTTGCAAACAAGGTTTTGGACAAGGTTTTCCAACGCTGTTTTCTTTAGTAAACACCCAAAAGAACATCCATTTTGAATTCAGGGGCGTGTTTACTGGCTTCTACTAAGCTGCAGTAGAAGCCAGGTCGTAACTATAGCAACCAGTGCTGGCAGCCTATCAGGAGAGATTGAACAGGTCTGTAGCTATAGCAACCAGTGCTGGCAGCCTATCAAGAGAGATCAAACAGGTCTGTAGCTATAGCAACCAGTGCTGGCAGCCTATTAGGATAGATCGAACAGCTAATTTCTGAAGTGAGAAAACCCTTTAAGGGGTTAATTCCACATCAGGAAATACCCACATCATCTCGTAGATTTTCCATTGCAGGGAACAGGAAGGTGACCACAATCCTATTTGGACGCGGAATCCAACCCATTGAATTCTGGGTCCGAATCCGTTGTGTGAACATACCCTTAAAGGGGTTTTGCCACAATCTCATTTCATACCTCCTGATCCAGCTCTGTGTGCTCAGAAGGGGGCGTGTGTGATTTGTTTGAATTGCCTATCATGTGACCCAGCAGGATGACATCACCAGGCTTTTCCTCTCTCTAGTCAAAGAAAGGTCTGTTTATGTAAAGCATTGTGAGTAGCTGAGAGGTAAAGTTTTTGCCTCCAGGCACACGGGTCCTCGGTTGAAATTCCTGCAGGAACCAAACCTGTTTTTCTTTTTCTCTTTATCAATGCACAGACCTGATTGAGGTTTCTTTTTTTTTTATTTATTTGCACTGTTTGACTAATTAATAAGGAGCACAGAGGACGGGTAGAAAGACAGCACCTGGGGTTTTAACCTCATGCTGCCCGAGAGGAGAAGTGATGTCTGGCATGTGCGCAGGATGAGGGGCTTCATCAATGGTCGTATCCCCTGGTGACGAGCTGTAAACAAATGGGTCACTAAAGAGCAGCTAAGACAAAAAGGTCAGAAATTTTTAATAATAATGAATGGTGAAAATTTTTTTTAATTGCAAGCTTCCACGCAATTTTTTTCTTGTGGGGAAAACCCCTTTAAAGATACAATCCCCCCTTTAATTAGCTCACTGTCCCCATGGGAGCCCCGCCCCCCCGGATAATTTTGGGGATGAACCCGGGGTTGACGGACACCCCCCACCTGAAAAAACCGCAAGACGCGCACAAAAATTCTGATCCCCCGCGCGGTGGGCAAATTCATCAAAAAAGGAAAAGGGAGCGCTATCAGGCGGCTCGCCGCTGGGGGCACAAGATGAAAACCCCATCTAAACGGAGCTGTCAGGTTGCACGCAGCCGCCCACGCCGCGGAGCGTCGCTTTCATAGGCGCTCGCTGTTCTCCGGCCTCCGACAGTAACGCTAGGATTTATGGCGCGGGGCGGGGGCGCTTCCTGGGGCGGGTTTTTTAAAAGGCACTGGGGGATTTAAAAAAGCTAAAAATTTTTAACGCCCTTTTTCATGGTTGTAGCGGGAAAATTATGCACTTTTTTATGTCTTCTTGTGTTAAAATTTCAAGGCCCGGGCCTGCAATCCAGGTACCCGGCGAAAAAAAATGAAAATTAGGTGGAGGAAGAGATAAAACACAATTGCTCTCTCAAGGAAAAAGGGACCAGGGTTTTGAACAAGACGCTGCTTTCCCAGATGAAGAGGGGGAAGAAGAAAAGCACAAGGGAGAGGAAGAAAAAGCAGGAAAGCGGCTTCAAAGCAAAATGCATTAATTATTAAAGGGCTTTTTTTTTTTTTGTTTTCTGTAGCTTTGCCTGGAAGACTCAACAGAGAGCGGGGAAAGGCCCCCGAGACCTTAAACCCCGGCATTAGAGGCTAAAAGCTTCCCCCGTAGAGCAAGGGCCCCCCTTACGGGGCCCATACCATCTTGTCCCGTGAATTTATTTTGGGGTTTTTTGTTAGTAACCTCCGTACTGGGGCCCATACACTTTATATGAAAGGAAACCCCCTGTATGGGGGGGGGCCCATACACATCATATGTCAGTGACACCTCCTGTTGGGGCCCCTACCCCATCATTTTTTTAGTGAAACCCCCCCCCTTTACGGGCCCATTTCACCAAAAAGTGTCATGAACTCCTGTACGGGGCCCCCTAAATCTATTGTATACCTCCTGTAGGGGGCCCAACACATCATTGTCGGAAACTCCCGCTGGGGGCCCTTACACATCATTGTCATGAACCTCCTGTACTGGGGCCCATACACATCATGTGTCATGAACCTCCGACTGGGGCCCTAAACAATGTCATGAACCTCCCGTATGGCCCAAACACTCATTTTCAGTGAACCTCCCCGTACTGGGGCCCCTCACATTTATTGTCAGGACCCCCCCTGACTGGGGCCCCTACACATTAAGCGTGAACCCCTGTACTGGGGGGGCCCTTTAAAAAACATCATATGTCATGGGCACTCCTGTTACCCGGGGCCCCTAACATCATATGTCATGACACCCCTGTAGGGGCCCATAACATCATTTTCAGGAACCTCCTGTACTGGGGGGCCCCTAACCAATAAGGCATGACCCCCCCGACTGGGGGCCCCCCCATCAATGTCAGTGTACCCCTGTAATGGGGCCCATAACATCATATGTATGACCTCTTTACTGGGGCCCATAACACTTGTCAGGACCCCTCCTGTACTGGGGCCCATACACATCTAATGTCAGGAACCTCCTGTTTTGGGGCCCTAACACATATTCGTGAAACCCCTTTCTGGGGCCCATACACATATTGTCAGTGAACCTCTGTACTGGGGCCATACACACAATGTCAGTGACCTCCTGTACTGGGGACCAAATTTTTTTCAAAGGAAAACCTCCTGTACTGGGGCCCATACACACATGTGTCAGTGACCCCTCCTGTACTGGGGCCCATTTAACTCATTTCAGGACCCTCCTGTTTTTGGGGCCCATACCTTTAATATGTATGACACCTCTGTTCTGGGGGGATACACATCATATTCAGTGAACCCCTCCTGTATGGGGCCCTACACTTTGTCAGTGACACCTCCGTACTGGGGCCCATTTCCCATCTATGTCAGTGACCCCCCCCTGTAAGGGGGGGCCCTAAACATCATTTGGCAGTGAACCCTCCCTGTACTGGGGCCCATTAAAATATTGGGGCGGATCCTCCTGTACTGGGGCCCATACACATCATATGTCAGTGACACCTCCTGTACTGGGGCCCATACACATCATATGTCAGTGACACCTCCTGTACTGGGGCCCATACACATCATATGTCAGTGATACCTCCTGTACTGGGGCCCATACACATCATAATTCTGTGACTCAACCTGTACTGGGGCCCCCCACATCTATTCATGTCCCCTCCTTACGGGCCCATACCTCATTGTCCGTGACCCCTCCTGTACTGGGGCCAATAACTCTTTTCATGAACCCCCTTATGGGGCCCATTAAAAATCTGTGCCCGTGCCCCCCGTACTGGGGCCCATTTAAAATCTTTTGTCAGTGGGCCCCTCCTTACGGGGGCCCATAACATCATTGTCAGTGCCCTGTATGGGGGCCCCCTACACACATTTGTAAAAGACACTCCGAAACCCCCGGGCCTACCAATTCTTTCAAAGGCATTTTTCCGGAAATGGGGCCCAAACCTTTGAATTACCCCGGGCTGGGGGCCCAAAATAAACCCTCCATATGAGCGGCCACATATAACATCCCAGCACATGGGCACAGGAGGGTGGAAGAGAAGGAAAACCAGCAAGAGCGTTCCTCCTTTCACCCTCATTGTAATGGGCACCAAAAACCAATAACTACCCGGGTGCCACCTGTGCCTGCTTTATGTTAATAGGAGAGGTCCATAATAAGAGGCCCAAAATTTAAAGGCAGGAAGGGCTATAGGTGAGAACATCAGGATCGTATGCCCATCACCGTCCTGCCCGACAAATTAATGAAAACCCTTTTCCCTCGGCCTAAGACTTTTCCTCACTTTATGATCGGGGGGTCCGACCTAAAGGACCCTTACCAATCCTATAGGCTGGAGTACTACCTCCTTCACAGCAGGACCCCAGCCACTTACTGTGATGTGGTGGCTGCAGATAGGTTAGAAGGACTAGTTTAGGGCTAGATTTGGGGGGTGAGGGGGCATCAGACACCCAGTCATCTTTAAATAACAGCATAGCCCAGCACTATGCCATCACTATCACATTGGAATACCCTTTAAGTGAGGTTTATGCTGGATGCAAGTCAGCCCACTAGGACCTCATTCCTGGACAAGATCAGTCCTCCTACTGCCGTTCACTATGGGCTCGGAAAATAATCCTCAATGGAAACCAGTCAATGTCTATGGCCACCAGTCTAGTGCCAGCCTATTACCACTAGGGCCCTAATATTGAACAAATAGACCTCCTACTAACGTCCCCACCATTGGGCCCCCTTTCCCGGAAAATTACCCTCCATTTTTTTGAAAACCCGTAAAGTCTATTGCCCCCTACAGCCCCGCCCTCCAATTAAGTGCCCAACCTATTTAAAAACCCAAAACCAGAGGCCCCTATTCCCCCCTTTTTTAGGCAAACATCCAGTTCTGTTGTCCACCATGGGCTCGAAAAATAACCCCAAATGGAAACAATGCAATGTCTGTGGTCACCAGCCTTGTGCCAGTCTATTACCCCAACAGCCTTAATTTTGGACGAATACAGCCAGTCCTCTGACTGTTGTCTACCATGGGCTTGACTAATACTTCTCAATGGAAACCAAATTAGTGCCAGTCTACCACCAGGGCCCTGTTCTGAGACAAACAGCTAGACCTCCTACTGTCATCCGCCATGAGCCATGAAAATATCCCTCAATGGAAAAAAGGTCAATACCTATGTCCACCAACTTAGAGCAAGTCTACCACCAGTGCCCTGTTAATTGGATGAATTCAGCCAGTCGTCCTCCTTTCATCCTCCATGGGCTCCGAAAATAACCCTCAATGTTAACAGGTCAATGCCTATGTCCACCAACTTAGAGCAAGCCTACCACCACCAGGACTCTGTTCTTGGACAAACAGTTGGACCTCCTACTGTTGTCTACCACGGGCCCTGAAAATAACCCTCAATGGAAACAGGTCAATGCCCATGTCCACCAACTTTAGAGCGAGCCTACCACCAGGGCCCTGTTAATTGGATGAATACAGCCAGTCCTCCTCCTGTCGTCCACCATGGGCTCCGAAAATAACCCTTAATGGAAACAGGTCAATGCCCATGTCCACCAACTTAGAGCAAGCCTACCACCAGTGCCCTGTTAATTGGATGAATACAGCCAGTCCTCCTCCTGTCGTCCACCATGGGCTCCGAAAATAACCCTTAATGGAAACAGGTCAATGCCCATGTCCACCAACTTAGAGCAAGCCTACCACCAGTGCCCTGTTAATTGGATGAATACAGACAGCCCTCCTCCTGTCGTCCACCATGGGCTCAGAAAATAACCCTCAATGGAAACAGGTCAATGGCCACGGCCACCAGCTCAGTGCCAGCCTACTACCAGAGCATCTACCACCACACAATGGAAAAATGACCTCTAATGACTGTTGCTTTTGAGAGAGCTTTGAGGCTGGTTGGAAGACTAGATGATTACAGACCTCAGATGAAACTCACACCCTTCCCTTTACTCTAAGAACGTTCATAGAAAACAAGCCAAAAAGTTTGAGGTGTCAACAGCTCATCTCTGGGCACGCTGGCCCCCTGCCCCCAGGAAGAGTGCTACTTTTCTTCAGTCGCCTCTCTGAAGCAATGCTAAGGGCATTTGCCAGTTTTGGCCAGAACCAGACTCCGGCTTCTTGAATGCACCAGTTACTACTGTAAAAGACGACGCTCCAGACTGAATGCAAACAGAGCAGCCGTCCTCACAGGTAGAGACTAGATCATGTGTCTGCTTCAGACGTCTGGAAAATCAACCTTCATAATTGGGTCATTCAGGGCTTGGTTCTAACAGGAAGACGTCAGACGATTACCCTGCTCGCCCTCAGATCCTCGATAGAGCAAACCGGGACGGCAACGTCCGCAGCGGCGACGCCATCGGCGGGAAGGGGCAACACTCCCTGGAGGAGGGGGGATGTGAATACTATGGGGCGCTGCAAAAAACGTGGCCAAATTCACAAAAGCAGTGGGGCCAATCAGACCGAGTTATGTATGGTCCATTGACCACAAGATCCGGCCACGGCAGGACACTACCACTGTGGTTTCTAAATGGATCGTTAATGGCCGCACAATTGCAGGAGTAAAACTGATGTTTACCAGACATTTAATTATCTAAGACCAGGTTCACATCTGTGTCGGCCTCCATCAAAGACGGAACCGAATCTGT
>JAODAL010001167.1:235000-245886 GCA_025379985.1 Phyllomedusa bahiana
TCCCCATACATACTGCACTGAGGTTGGTGGACCAAGCTAATTTTAGAAGGATCTGCTGATTGACAACCTATGGGGAGCATCCTTGGGGGGCAGGAACTAGAATCCAGTATGATGGATTCAGCAAGCACAAAAGTTTCTTGTAAAATGTGACCCCCTCTCTTGGTTGAAATAAGGAATTCTGCTGGACTGAGGTTGGAGGTGAGGAGCTACGTGTATTGGGGGCCATACACATTAGATGAAGCTGGGCCAATGGGTACAATACCGTCCCCCAAAAGCAGATTTTGGGATTTCAATGTGTCGGAGTGCTTTATTCTTACAAGAGAGAGTATCGTCTCAGCTGAAAGAGCATGTGGGTCAAACAGGGGTCTATAGCCGCCTTAGAAGGTGTAGATACTGGGCCTTATGTATGAAAACTGTCTGGAAGCAAGACTGTCATTGTCCAGAGCCGCCAACCAGCGCCCGGCGCCAAACCCGGCGCCCCAGAGGGGGCCAACCCGGCCCGCCCAACCGCCGCAAGCCCAGGCGCCGGACCAAACCAGCCCAGAGCCGCCAACCAGGCCCAGAGCCGCCACCAGCGCCCAGAGCCGCCAACCAGAGCCCAGAGCCGCCAACCAGAGCCCAGAGCCGCCAACCAGAGCCCCGAGCCGCCAACCAGCGCCCAGAGCCGCCAACCAGGCCCGGGCCGCAACCAGGGGCCGCAACCAGCGCCAAGCGGCCAGCCAGGGGCCGGGCCAACCAGGCCGGGGGGCCCGGGCAACCAAGCCCGGGGCCGCCAACCAGGCCCAGGGGCCCAACCAGCCGCCCAACCAGGAACCGCCAACCAAGCCGCCAACAGAGCCGCCAACCAGCCCAGAGCCGCCAACCACGGCCGCCAACCAGAGCCCAGGCCCGCCCAACCCAGAGCCCCCCAACAGGCCCAAGCCGCCAACCAAGCCCGCCGAACCAGAGCCCAGAGCCGCCAACCCGGGGCCCAGAGCCGCCAACCCAGCGGCCCAAAAGCCGCCACCAGGCCCAGAGCGCCCAACCACGCCAGAGCCGCCAACCAGAGCCGCCAACCAGAGCCGCCAACCAGAGCCGCCAACCAGAGCCGCCAACCAGAGCCGCCAACCAGAGCCGCCAACCAGAGCCGCCAACCAGAGCCGCCAACCAGGGGCCCCCAAAAAACAGTTACGCCGCCATACAAGGCCCCCACCAAATTGCGCGCAACAAGCCGCCAACCAACCAACCCCAAAACTGATGAGCGTGTTCCCCGTTCCGACCCCATATGTGGACAAGAAAATAGATGTCCTATAACCACCACATCAGCCTCAGGGACATTCATCTTCCCAATGAAAGCACCAAGAACATGAAATGACTCCTACATGTGTCAGGACTGATGGGACCGACCACGTCAGCACCACAGACCTGAACATGGGTTGAACCAAAGACACCTGGAGGTGGAAGACGTCCAAAGAGTGAAGAGAACCCAAAGACTAAGAGGCCTTCAACCAAGCCCTTACATGCGAAAACAAATTATCTTGGTGGGGGGACCCACCGACCTTAGGGGGTTCTAGAGCCTCTCATCACATCTGAAACCATATACCGGGCAGTAGTGTTTACCCCTGGTGGGGGGCAGCTCGGGTCTAGAGCCTCTCATCACATCTGACCCATACCCAGAAGTCCCCTTGGGGCACCCCGGTAAGCCCCTCACATCGACCAACCAGAATGACTCTGGTGGGGGCAGCTCGGGTCTAGAGCCTCACACAATCTCTGACCCATCTCCAGAAGTGACTCCATCTCCGAATAATCTGCCGGCAGTAGCCCCATATGGAGATGGAGAGAGCAAGGTGGAGAGGACACCCAACGGAGCGGGCTTGGCTTCCTCAGGCTCCGGAGACGGACGGGCGTTTTTCTATCTCCCTCTATAAAAACCCAGGCCCAAGATGACCCAAAAGAGGCCAAAGTGAAGGTTTGGTGGGCACCCTGCCCCGGAATCACAGTTTGAACAACGGAGTGGCTAGGGCACAGTCTAGTGCCACATGTCCACATACACCACCATGACCCACCAACTACAACACGTTCTGAAGTCGCCCACAGCCCATCATGGACACAGTCTGCCCACTGTGGTGTCCAGATACAAAACGTCCTGCCCATCAATACCATTAGTGTGCCACCACCCTTTGAGTTTGGGGGAGAGGCTGTAGAAACCCCGATGCCCAATTTTGCCATTTTGGAGCCTCCAAAGATCTGCCCTAGCTTATACCATCCTGTGCCTCAGTGTCCTGCACCGTATAACTACCCCCTTATACCATTCTGTGCCACCTACTGAGGGCAACCATAAGAGCCAATGCTGACCGCTCTATACCCAGAGGCCATCTCCACACTTTAATTTTATAAAGGGTATGCCCAAAAAAACGGGGGGAGAAGGCAACTCACTCCCCATTTTAAGGGGCCCCTCGCCAGTCTGTGCCCAGACGTGGCAGCAACAGAATCCTGCCAGCTCTCATTCACACCCGTTACTCCATAAGGGGAGGTTCAAAGGGTGCCCCTAAAACCACACGGGTACTCCTGTGCCAGCCCAGACACCCTGCCATCCAGGACCCCTGTTTTTCCCATACAGTGCCACAGAAAGCCCCCTTTTTCGTCACTACCAGATACACTGCCCTAGGTGCCCTTACCACCGCCCAAAGCTGAGCATGGCAAACTACAGAAATTTCTACCACAATTACGCTGCCCTGGGTACCATCACCAGCACTGGCACTCCCATGCAGGACATGGGCGAAGGGCCCACTGTGCCCATATGTGGCAACTACAGAATATCACCCCCCGCACTAAAACTCAAACCCCAAACCCCCGGGCCAACCCCCAATCCAGGACCAAAGGGTGCTTACCAAAACAGTGCCCGTTTTAGGGGTTTTAGTCCTGATAAACCCCAAAAAACGGGGGTCCCAAACCGTTTCCCTACCCCCTGTTTTCCCTGCCCACTTTGGGGGCATTTATGGGGGGCCACCCCAGACCCAAAAATTCTTGGAAAGACCCCACTATCTCCAGGCAGGACCGCACTGGAACTCATGTGCCTTCCCAGGCTGCCCCGGGCCCCTTTTGGACATGGGAAACCCGGGGCCCCCCCTGCCCCTTCCCGGGAAAAATTTAACCAGGCCCCCCCTGCCCCTTCCCGGAATGAACCAGCGCCCTCCCGGCCCTTTCCCGGACATGAAACCCCCGTGCCCCCTGCATCCGAATAACCCCCTTGGAACCAGGCCATCCCTGCCATCCCAATACATGAACCAAGGGGGGCCCCCCCTTGCCCTCCAATACATGAACCCGGCCCCCCCCCCTGCCATCCAAACTTGAACCAGTGCCCTCCCTGCCATCCAGACATGGGGGAGGGGCCTCCCCGCCATCCAGAAAATGAAACCAGGCCCTCCTCCATCCGGATATTAACCAAAGGGCCCCCCGGCCCCCCTGCCCTCCAGACATGGAAAACCCGGGCCCCCCCTGCCTTCCCCGACATGGGAACCCGGCCTCCCCCCCTTTTTTTCCACCCCCCCCTTTCCAAACCAGGACATGGAAAAAGGGCCTCCCTGACCACCCCCCGCCATCAGGACATGAACCAGGGCCCTCCCTGAAACCGACATGAAACCAGGCCCTCCCCGGGCCCTTTCCTTTCATGGCCAGGTTTCCCTTCCCCTGAAAACCCCCCTGCCATTCCCGGACATGAAAACCCGGCCCTCCCTGACCCCTGCCATCCAGACATGGAAACCCGTGCCCTCCCTGCCCCATCCAGGACTTTGGAAACCAGTGCCCCTCCCTTTCCATCCCGGACATGGAAAAGTGCCCCCCCTTAACCCCTATCCAGGACATGGAAAAAAGGGGCCCTCCCCGCCATCCAAACTGGAAACCCGTGCCCCCCCTTCCTCCTAAGAACCCGCCCCCCCGGGGGCCCTCCAGGACATGAAAACCCGGCCTCCTGCCATCCAGCACATGAACCAGTGCCCTCCCTGCCCATCCTGCCCCCTCCTGACATTGGGAAAACCCGGCCCCTCCCTGCCATCCCCGACATGGACCAAAAGGCCCCTCCCTGCCATCCAGACATGGACCAGCCCCCCCTCCCTCTGCCATTCCCCGCCCCAATGGAAACCCGGCCCTCCCGCCATCCAGACATGGAAACCGCGCCCTCCCCGCCTCCAGTACATGGAAACCCCCGGGCCCCCCCCCTGCCCTCCAAAAACATGGAAACCCGCGCCCTCCCTGCCATCCTAAAAGGGAAAAACGCCCCCCCTGCCCTTCCCGAATGGCCGCGCCCCCCCCTGCTCCCCCAAAAATGGACCAGGCCCTCCCTTTCCACCAAACATGGACCAGGCCCCCCCGGCCATTCCAAACATGGAAATCCCCCGCCATCCAAAACCCTCCCGTCCCCCCCTTACCTAAAAGGACCCCCGGCCCTTTTCCCCGCCTTAACCCCCCCCGCACAAACTGGACCGGCCCTCCTGGCCCTCAAAACAAAGGCCCGTCCTCCCCCCTCAGTCCTGGCCATTCCCGATCCGAATGGGGCCCCGGCCCTTTCCCCGCATCCAGAATGGACCAGGCCCCCCCCTTTCCATCCCGACATGGACCAGGCCCCTCCCCCGCCCCCATCCAGAAATGGACCCGGCCCTCCCTTTCCATCCCCGACATTGGGCCAGGCCCTCCCCGCCCTCCCGACATGGACCGGCCCTCCCTGCCAAACCAGACATGGGAAAAGGCCCCCCCCCTGCCCCTCCGAATGGACCCGGCCCTTTCCCCGCCATCCAGTAAATGGAAACCCGGCCCTCCCTGCCATCAGTACAGGACCCGCGCCCCTCCCTTTCCTCCAGGACAAAAGAACCAGCGCCCCCCCGGGCCCTCCAGGGGGATGGAAACCCGGCCCCCCCTGCCATCCGGAAAGGAAAACCCGGCCCTCCTTTCCATCCAGGAATGAACCGCGCCCCTCCCTGCCCCTAGGGACATGGAAACCCGGGGCCCCCCCGCCTTCAGGAATGGCCAGGCCCCCCCCTGCCAAACCAGGAATGGACCAGGCCCCCCCTGGGAATTTCCCGAAAATGGACCAGGGGCCCCCCCCCTGCCATCCCCAAAAATGGACCGGCCCTCCCTGCCATCCAAACATGGACCAGTGCCCTTTCCCCCCCTTTCCAAAAACATGGGGGCCCGTTTCCCCCTGCCATCCAGGACATGGAAAAAAATGCCCTCCCTGCCATCCAGCACTTTGGCCGTGCCCTCCCTGGCCCTCCCCCCATGGACCAGGCCCTCCCTGCCATCAATTCATGGACCCGGCCCTCCCTGCCCTCCAAAAAACCTTTAAAAGGGCCCTCCCCGCCCTCAATCTTTAAAAAAGTGCCCTCCCCGCCATCCCAAAAAAATTGGCCCGTGCCCTCCCTGCCATCCAACAGGACCAGTGCCCTCCCGCCTTTCCCGGACATGGACCAGTGCCCTCCCTGCCATCCAGTACATGTACCAGTGCCCTCCCTGCCATCCAGTACATGGACCAGGGCCCTCCCTGCCATCCAGGACATGCACCAGCGCCCTCCCTGCCATCCAGGACATGAACCAGTGCCCTCCCTGCCATCCAGCACAAGGGCGATCACCACACAGTGCCCAGATCCTGATGTAACTGTACCAGAGCCAGCTCCCTTCTTCGCGCTTCCTCACTCCATGCCCACATTCCAGACGCCCACCTGGGCTCATGCCATCCTCAGACGACCCTACTATTCCTAGGCAGGACAAGCGCCCCCTGCCCCCGCACAAGGCAGCGCGGCATGTGCAGTGTTTGGGGTCCATGATGAGCCATGTGACTGCTGAGGAGGTGCCCACCAGGGTACACGCAGTGCCAGGCAGAGCGGGTTATGGGGGGACCCCGTCACTATAGCGACCAAGCAATGGGACCATAGTGAGGAAAGTTTTGCCCGCTGTACCCGTGTGCCCCACAACAAAACTTTCACCCTGCGAGACAGGACCTGAGGTCAGAGGCAACTTGTGGCAGACGGGTATGACGGGCACAGCGGGCACCAGCCCCCCAAGACCAGAGACCACTCACCCCTATGGGGAAATGGGGTGTAGGATGCCCCAAGCACGGGGTTACCCCACACCCGCCCGCCCATAGCGAGTGCCCGACCTCTCAGAGGGCACAGGCGCCCGCACCCCTCCAGCCCTCCCCGGGCACCCCAATACCTGGAGCTCCTCGCTGCTATCAGGCCCCTTTGTCCCTGCTGCGCCTCCCACTACCCGCCCACTTCATTCAATGACTGCCCAGTCCGCTCCCCTCCGCCTCTCCTGCCCCCGGGCGCTCCCGGGCCGCCGAGCTCCGCCAGCTTCCACCCGCCGCTCACCTCTCCACACCTCCGGCCGTCACAGTACTCCGGGACTCGGCCAACCACAGCCCCTTTCCCGCCGCCAACACTGCTCAACTAAGCCGTTCGCCCCTCCCCCTCTGCTTTATATATCCCCAACGCGGCATGGACGTCGTGACGTCAGCGCGTCGCTTCCTTCTTTGTCCTATGGAAAAAAAGACTAGGCTTCGGGTTCCATTGGTTGCCATGGAGACGGCTGTGGGAGGAGGCAGGCGCCATCTTTGAGAAGGGCACATGCCACTTTCTGCATGACCGTAGCTGCTTAGGGCTCCAGGCTGGGTTCTTGGGACATTTGTGTTTAGTGGTTGTTACAAATTAAGCTTCATTCATTTTGTACATTTTGGACATTAGTGTTCGAGTTGTTGATTATTGTTTGTATAAAGGCCTTCTTTTACAGGGGGCTGCGTGTATCTTCCATTCAATAAGTTTTTGTGAAGGGATGTGTTATTGTTTTTTAATGGAGTCCCCTGATGTGATTATCATTTTTTTCCATTCAAAATACCCACTTATAGACACGGTATCTCACAAAAGTAAGTACACCCCTCACATTACATACAGTATCTCACAAAAGTAAGTACAAACCCCCCATTCTACAGATCTCAAAAAGTAAGTACACCCCTCACATTAATACATACTCACAAAAATAAAACCCCCCCACATCCCATACAGTATCTACTAAATAAGTAACCCTCTCACATTTTACAGAAATTTTCAAAGAAGACAAACCCCGGGCATTATTATAGTATCTTTTACAAATAAGTACACCCCTCACATTACATACATTATTTCAATATAGTCAGTACACCATCACATTACGTACCAGTATCTTCACAAGTAAGTACAACCCTTTACGTTATTACAGTACTCACAAAAGTTAAAATAAAACCCCTTTTAATTACATACAGTATCTCACAAAAGTGAGTACACCCCTCACATCACATACAGTATCTCACTAAAGTAAGTACACACCTCACATTATATACAGTATCTCACTAAAGTAAGTACACCCCTCACATTACATACAGTATCTCAATAAAGTCAGTACACCCCTCACATTACATACAGTATCTCACAAAAGTAAGTACACCCCTCACATTACATACAGTATGTCACAAAAGTGAGTACACCCCTCACATTACATACAGTATCTCACAAAAGGAGAAAAAAAACCCTCACATTAAAAAATTAACCAGTTTCTCACCAAAGAGTAGACAAGGGCCCCTCACATTATATACAGTATCTCCAAAATAAAGTAAGTACACCCCTCCAATTTCATACAGTATGTCAGAAAAGTAAGTACTCCTCTTCAATTACATACGTATCTCACAAAAGTCAGTACACCCCTCACATTACATAAAAAAATATGTCACAAAAGTAAATTACACCCCTCACATTACATACAGTATTCAAAAAAAGTTCAGTACAAACCCCTTCCCCATAAAAAACAGTATGTCACAAAAGTGAGTACACCCCTCACATTACATACCGTATCTCACAAAAATGAGTACACCCCTCACATGACATACAGTATGTCACAAAAGTGAGTACACCCCTCACATTACATACAGTATCTCACAAAGTAGGTAAACCCTCCCCATTAAAATACAGTATCTCATAAAAGTTAGTACACCCCTCACATATTTGTAACTATTGTATTATATCTTTTCATGGGACAACACTGCAGATCTGACACTTTGATACAATGTAAAGTAGTCAGTGTACAGCTTGTATCACAGTGTAAATTTTGGTGTGCCCTCAAAATATCTCAGCACACAGCTACCAATGCCTATACCGCTGGGGACAAAAGTAAGTACACCCCTACATGACAACAAAAGTAAATACACCCCTACGTTACAATGTATAAATTGTGCCCAAAGTGTCAATATTCTGTGTGGTCGCCATTATTTTCCAGCTCTGCCTTCACTCTCTTGGGCATGGAGGTCACTAGAGCTTCACAGGTTGTAGCCACTGCAATCCTCTTCCCTCCTCCATGACGGGCATCCAAGGAGCTGGTGGGATGTTAGAGACCTTTGCGCTCCTCCACCTTTCTGTTTGAGAGGGGCCCCACAGATGCTCCATAGGGTTAGGTCTGGAGACTGCTTGGGGCCAGTCCCAGCACCTTTTACCCTCATTTCTTTAGCAAGGCAGTGGGCATATTAGAGGTGTGTTTGGGGATGTTATCATATTGGAATACTGCCCTGTAGCCCAGAAAGTAGGGGATCATGCTCTGCTTCATTATGTCACAGTACATGTTGGCATTCATGGTTCCTTTAATGGGAACTGTTTCTCCCCACAGCCAGCAGCACTCATGGTGCCCCAAACCATGACACTCCCACCACCAAAGCCTTTACTGTAGACAGACACTTGTCTTTGTACTCCTCACCTGGTTGCCGTCGCCACACACGTGACACCATCTGAACCAAATAAGTTTCTCTTGGTCTCATCAGAAAACAAGACATGGTTCCAGTAATCCATGTCCTTAGTCTACTTGTCTTCAGCAAACCGTTTGCAGGCTTTCTTGTGCATAATCTTTAGAAGACGACAGCCATGCAGACCAGTTTGATGCAGTGTGTGGCATATAGTCTGAGCACTGACAGGCTGATACCCCACCCCTGTAACCTCTGCGGCAATACTGGCAGCACTCATCTCTGGATATGACGCTGAACACGTGCACTCCCCTTCTTTGGTCGACCATAGTAAGACTTGTTCTGAATGGATGGAACCTGTCATGTTAAACCGCTGGGTGTTGGCCACCGTGCTGCATCTCAGTGTCAGGGTGTGTGCAATCTTCTTATGGCCTCAGCCATCTTTATGTAGAGCAACAATTCTTTCTTTCAGAACCTCAGACAGTTCTTGCCATGAGCGGCCATGTTGAACTTTCAGTGTGATAGCAATAACATCAAATAACACCAGTTTCTTGAATGACATGCTGGCACAACTGATGCAGTGCTGAACTCTCTCCTTAATGGTTGCCTTTTGGGATAGGTGGCTGTGGAGGTAATTTCTTCAGCAATTGCAGTTTTTTCGGGCTCAGTTACCTTGCCGGGGATATCTTGCCAGAGGATCTTGGTTTTGCTGATGTTGAGGGACAGTGCTAGCCTCTTGTTGTCACAATGTGCGCCAGATCGCGAACGCGCCCCTGTATTCCCTCAATGCCTGGTGCACTTTGCTTAGTACTTACCTCTCCCAGTTCCTGCCCAGATCTCTTTCCCTTTGGTGTGCATGCGCCAACTCTCTGAAATTGAAAGGGCCAGCACATTCCACACAGCTTTCGTGACCCATTTTATATGCACCTCTCCCCTCACTTTTGCCAGTAGTTGGTGTGCTTTCCTGATTCTTCTGTGCATTCACTATTTCTATGTATGATTCTTGTCTCTGATCCTTGGCTTCTCTTTTTGACTACTCTACTGTCTGTCGCCTGCCCTTAGGGTATGTTCACACAATGTACTGCGGCGTGTACAATACGTGCCGCAGTACATTGAGTCTTTCGGAAACTCGCGCTAATACGTGAGTACCCCGCGGCCCGGGGGGGGGGGGGGTGTCTGCTCACCGGCCCCATAGATATGAATTATTTGCGGTGCGTATTCGGCACAAGTAATTGACATGTCACTTATCTTCCCGCACGTACAATACGATCGTATTGTATGAGCGGGGAGAGGAGGCGTAATCCATATTCTCTTGAGAGTTGGATTCCGAATTTCGGGCGCATCTCGTCCCTATTAGGCAAAAATAGCGGGGAAATGCGCGCCGAAATTACCCCTTGTGTGAACCTACCCTTTTCCTTTGCCCTTTTTCCCACTACAGCTATAGTCCCCCGTGACTGTTTGTGTCTCCCCGACCCACGTCCCTGCCTTTCCCTCAGCACCTTATTAGCACCTTGGCCATCTCCAAAAGCTACCACATCAGGAGTAGTGACCTGGGAGTTTCCCGCAGTGAAATCCAACCTTCTTGCACGGCTTGGGGAAAAACCCGGGGGGGGCCTTTGACTTTTCAATTTTGGTCTTTGTCAACTCTTGCGATAGACTCTGCGGATCCACTACCTTGCCTGACACTTGTAAACCTCAACAAAAGGTTCAAAGTGGTTTGAAGTTCCTCTATGGAGTTGACAAATATGGTGTAATTATCTACATATTCGAACTCAAAGCTTTGGGGTTGGGTTTTTTTGCCTTGGTTGGGGGGGTTAGGTTGGGAAAGCCCTTTCCCTTAAACTGGTATTGCTCAATGCCACGGGGAGAGAAATCCAAGCGTAACAAATAATGTTGGTAGATGGTGAAAAAAATGAGTAGTGATAACACAATACCCCCAAAGCTCAGACGGGAAACCCCAAAGTGCTTGTCTTAAAAGACATCTTGAATTCAGGTTTAAGAGAGGGGGAAAGGCCCCCCGAGAGAAAAGGGGGGTGGCCGCACTTTCTCTGTACCCCCTTCTGTTCTATGGAAGTTTGAGTACATGTGCTCACATTGAAATTTAAAGGGGAGCGGGGGTTTCCTTGCCATCTTTCCGTTCTACACCGAGAGTTTA
>JAODAL010001168.1:0-245852 GCA_025379985.1 Phyllomedusa bahiana
CCAACCTTTGGGGTTTTTAGTTAATTTTTCGACAATTATGACCTTATGTCCGGGGTTGAGGTGGACATCACCCATATCTGAAATGCAACACTGCTGACAACCAAGGCAGCCATGGTTTCAGCAGCTTTATGTATCCATGATACCCCTCCTATATTGTTGCTAGAAGGGATTGTAGGAATCAGTACCTCTGCCCCCATAATCTATGATGGCACAGGGGCGTCAGAAGTGGGGCAGATCCAAATCACATCACTGTTATGCAGGTCAAATTTAACCATGCCCTGAGTGTAGAGCGCAACACTAGTTGGGTGGGTGGGGGGGGGGCGGGGGTGGGGTCTCTCTCACTTACGACCCGCTGTTTGAGCCAGACTGGTGGCTTTGGCAGGTTGGACTGTTATCTGGAAGTGCACCGTGCAATACTATGCAGCGGACAGTGGACCCACAGAGGGCGGCTCTGAAGGAGGAAGTCTATAGTGTGGCAAAATGGGCAAATCCAAACGCTAATTGGGGTAAGATGGAGATCTAAGTAGACAAGTAGGGGAGCCAGTGACACCCAAAGGTCCAAATATACTGTAAGTCCTGCATTAGGGGCACATGGGGGCTGTACTGTTATCCAGCAGGAGCTGTGAGGGGAGCCAGTGTCACCCAAGGGTCCACCTATGCGGTCAGTCCTGCATTAGGGGCTGTACTGTTATCCTGCAGGAGCTGTGAGGGGAGCTAGTGTCACCCAAGGGTCCACCTATACGGTCAGTCCTGCATTAGGGGCACATGGGGGCTGTACTGTTATCCAGCAGGAGCTGTGAGGGGAGCCAGTGTCACCCAAGGGTCCACCTATACGGTCAGTCCTGCATTAGGGGCACATGGGGGCTGTACTGTTATCCTGCAGGAGCTGTGAGAGTGGCCATACCCATCTTAGAAATTAAAGGACAACTCCTTCCCCCAGAGGACTGCAAGTATAGACCGTGTGATGTGAAAGGATGACACAGATGTCCATTGATTTCCATATATACATTAGCATAGAGAATTGCATCATGGGAAGGGGGGTAATAAAACTCTCCAAAAGGGGGCCCATTTTGATCTTTTCTAGGGGGCTCCCACTTCTCTGTGCACAATGCTGCCATGGTATTCTTACCCATAATGAATTACTGTATATGTATCCCTTCTACGTTATGGAGATCAGATAAGTCACATTACCAAAAAAGGGGCGGGGCTGTGACAACCTGCAAATATATATCCCTTCTACCTTATGGAGATCAGATAAGTCACATTACCAAAAAAGGGGCGGGGCTGTGACAACCTGCAATTATATGTATCCCTTCTACCTTATGGAGATCAGATAAGTCACATTACCAAAAAAGGGGCTGGGCTGCAACAACCTGTAATTATATGTTTCCCTTCTACCTTATGGAGATCAGATAAGTCACATTACCAAAAAAGGGGCGGGGCTGTGACAACCTGCAATTATATGTATCCCTTCTACCTTATGGAGATCAGATAAGTCACACTACTAAAAGGGGTGGGGCTGTGACAACCTGCAATTATATGTATCCCTTTCTACTTATGGAGTTTCAGATAAGTCAATTACCAAAAAAAGGGGCGGGGCTGTGACAAACCTGCAATTATATGTATCCCTTCTACCTTATGGAGATCAAATAAGTCACATTACCAAAAAAGGGGCGGGGCTGTGAACCTGCAATTATATGTATCCCTTATACCTTATGGAGATCAGATAAGTCACATTACCAACAAAGGGGCGGGGCTGTGACAACCTGCAATTATATGTATCCCTTCTACCTTATGGAGATCATATAAGTCACATTAACAAAAAAGGGGCGGGGCTGTGACAACCTGCAAGTCATTTTTCTGCATTAGAAGTGGTTGTTGCTCTCTGATTGGTACAGGTGGGGTTAAGCAATTGTAAACCTCAAAATATTTTCCTCTATTTATAAATAGAAATAGAGAATTATTACAATATATAAAAAAGTAAAAGTCTAAAACCATTGTCCTGTGTGGAGCCGAATGCTTGATGTGGGGAGCAGCGAGCTCGGATATCAGCGGCACCTTTGATTGATTCAGTCTAGTGTAGAAGAACTCGATGTGTTGTCCCCCGGGGAGTCCGCATCGAGGTGCTCAGATCTCCCTGCCGCTGCCTCAGCCAAAGGTAAACTGAGGCAGGTCTGGTTTCCTCACACAGAAGCCCCATTCTTCCCACGCCGGGCCCTTAACCCTTGTTCTACCCTCAGCAAGAGGCTGAATGGGCCCTTACAAATGTCTAAATTGCTGCGTTGTCTCCCTGTGAAAACTATTCTCAAGCTGCAGCTGCAGAAAACCAGTCACAGGGTAAAACCATGCAAAACCGGAACAAAGGAGCAGAAAACCCACATTACAAACACATAGAAAGCGCTCCCAGGAGGCTGCACAATAGGGCACCACATACTACATATTCCAAGCCTGAGAGCAGCACAGAAAAGTCATTTGTGTATGAGTTACAATCTGTAATTTACTCCAGAGCTGCACTCACATTCTGCTGGTGCAGTCACTGTACATACATTACTTATCCTGTACTGATCCTGAGTTACAATCTGTAATTTACTCCAGAGCTGCGCTCACCATTCTGCTGGTGCAGTCACTGTACATACATTACTTATCCTGTACTGATCCTAAGTTACATCCTGTATTATACTCCAGAGCTGCACTCACTATTCTGCTGGTGCAGTCACTGTGTACATACATTACTTATCCTGTACTGATCCTGAGTTACATCCTGTATTATCCTCCAGAGCTGCACTCACTATTCTGCTGGTGCAATCACTGTGTACATACATTACTTATCCTGTACTGATCCTGAGTTACATCCTGTATTATACCCCAGAGCTGCGCTCACTATTCTGCTGGTGCAGTCACTGTGTACATACATTACTTATCCTGTACTGATCCTGAGTTACATCCTGTATTATCCTCAGAGCTGCACTCACTATTCTGCTGGTGCAGTCACTGTGTACATACATTACTTATCCTGTACTGATCCTGAGTTACATCCTGTATTATCCTCCAGAGCTGCACTCACTATTCTGCTGGTGCAGTCACTGTGTACATACATTACTTTACATGTACTGATCCTGAGTTACATCCTGTATTATACTCCAGAGCTGCAACTCACTATTCTGCTGGTGCAGTCACTGTGAAACAAATATTCACTTAAATACCATGTAACTGATCCTGAGTTACAATCACTGTATGTATCCTCAGGACTGCACTCACTAACTGCTGGTGCAGTACTGTGTATACATTACTTATCCTGTCTGATCCCGGTATACAATCCTGTAATTATACTCCTGACTGCGCCACAATATTTGCAGTTGTGTAATCACATGTGTACTGCAACCAGTCAGAATAGGTGAGCCTGCAAGTGATGGAGGATAATACAGGATGTATCTCAGAATCACTATATGATAAGTAATGTATGTACACAGTGACTGCACCAGCAGAATAGTGAGTGCAGCTCTGGAGGATAATACAGGATGTAACTCAGGATCAGTACAGGATAAGTAATGTATGCACAGTGACTGCACCAGCAGAATAGTGAGTGCAGCTCTGGAGTATAATACAGGATGTAACTCAGGATCAGTACAGGATAAGTAATGTATGTACAGTGACTGCACCAGCAGAATAGTGAGTGCAGCTCTGGATTAATACAGGATGTAACTCAGGATCAGTATATGATAAGTAATGTATGTACAGTGACTGCACCAGCAGAATAGTGAGCGCAGTTCCCTTTCATCACTGCAGCAGTCTCCATTCTGTGGGACTCCAGCTTTTAGAAAACTACAACAGTTTTGGAACAGACTGAAAGTCGCAGGTTGCACAAGTCTGACCTGGGCCGTAGTCACGTTGATAGCATTTAGTTTGCACCTATGGGTCTGGATGGCCGCCAGCTACACCCTGGTGCCGGTAAGAGGGTTTTCCCTCTAAGGGGTAAGCGCGCCGGAGCCGGCGATCTGTTAATTTTATTGACAGAATCTTCCCGTTGACAAAATGGATCATTTCCAAAGTGACAGAATGTTTCCAGGGACAGAATCCATCACCGCGCTGCTTTACGGCTTGGGCGTTGCCAGGCTGCCCCAGGTAGTGTCACCACGGGGGCATCACCGAGCTGACGCCAAGCCCCCGCCATCCATCACCAGAGCTCCGCCAGCAGAGGCGCATGTGTCGCCCCTCAGCCTCCTGTTTATGTGGCTCCCATAAATGTTATCACTTGCTACAAACGCTTTCATTTCACATCCTAAACGGCCGCGCTCATCAGTGGGCACCCGAGACCGGCTCGTAATAGCTTATAATGTTCGGGCTGGCAGACGTCACAGCTGGGCGCCATTCCGGATCATACGGTTCAGGGAGCGTCAGGAGTTTACGCTCATTTCTAATTAAGCCCTCTCTGCTTCCTGGGAGTTACGCGCGGCGCCGGGTCAGACGCTTCAAGTGGACACTGAGGAAAATTTCGTGCCGCGCCTCTGCCTCGCAATTAGCGCAGATTCCGAGATGATGGTCTCCAAAGTCGCAGCGTTGCAGCCAGACGCACATTGACAGAGGAAATGTCCAAACTGAACAGATTGGCAACTTAAAGGGGTTGTCTCACTACAGGGATCGCTGCTTTTTATATTAAAGATCTTGCAAAAAAAAAAGTCATTGCAATATATTCCATTAAAAGTGTCCTACCCCATTCCAGATATCCCCCCTTTTTTATGGGGGTGCATCAGCTTTCCCAGGTCCAAAAGCTACAGACCTGTTCGATCCTCCTGATACTGCCAGCAATGGTTGTATAGCACAACCTGTTTGATCTTTTTCCCGAAGGGTCCGCACGGTTGCTATAGCTACAGACCTTTCGATCTCTCCTGATAGGCGCCGCACTGTTGCTATAGCTACAGATGTTTGATCTCTCCGATAGGCTGCCACATGGTCACTATGCTGGGAACCTGTTTGATTCTCTGATAGCTGCCAAGCACTGTAGCTATAGCTACAGACCTTTTGATTCCCCTGAAAGGCTGCCAGCACGGTTGCTATAGCTACAGACCTGTTCGATCTCTCCTGATAGGCTGCCAGCACTGGTTGCTATAAACTAAAAGACCTGTTTGATCTCTCCTGATAGGCTGCCAGCACTGGTTGCTATAGCTACAGACCTGTTTGATCTCTCCTGATAGGCTGCCAGCACTGGTTGCTATAGCTACAGACCTGTTTGATCTCTCCTGATAGGCTGCCAGCACTGGTTGCTATAGCTACAGACCTGTTTGATCTCTCCTGATAGGCTGCCAGAATTGGATGCTATAGCTACAGACCTGGCTTCTACTGCAGCTTAGTAGAAACCAGTAAACACGCCCCTGAATTCAAAATGAAACCAAGAAAACAGGACTGAGGTGAGATGAATCAATTTAGTGAGACAACCCATTTAAGGGAAGACTCCGCAGTTTTATCTGGAAGCCTTTACAGCCAAAGCCCCGGCTCCCAGGCCCTAAACTAGGGCCCAACCTGCCGAGTACCCCTTATAATACAGGGGCCACAGAGCAGTCTATGGACCTACAGCGACCTCACCCTACTCCAGGGGCAAGTGGACGGGGTGAGGATGTGGGGGTTGGGTTACCTAAAAACACACCAAGGAGACCCAGCATGGACAAGGTCATCCCGCATGGGGATTTCTGTGCCACCTGATGCCAGGGAGTTAGGAGGGTGATGGTCCTGGAAGTGGCCCTTGTTTATACTTGCTAAGGGCCCCATCAAATATGGCAGAAATTGGAAGAAAATAGACAGAACTGAGGGACAGGGGCGACCCAACCTCATATTTCACCCTACTAAAGGGATACAGCACCTTTACTTATCCAGTTAAGTAGCACATAAGAGGTGACAAGTATATACTCTAGTCACATCCAGAGCT
Organism: Phyllomedusa bahiana; assembly: GCA_025379985.1. Classification (NCBI taxonomy): domain Eukaryota; kingdom Metazoa; phylum Chordata; class Amphibia; order Anura; family Hylidae; genus Phyllomedusa; species Phyllomedusa bahiana. The sequence continues at coordinate 5,921 of JAODAL010001168.1, forward strand.
GCATTCAGAATTCTACTGTTAGAGATGACTAGATACAGATAAGACGTGTATACTCCGGTCACAACCAGAGCTGTATTCAGAATTCTACGGTCAGAGGGATAAATAGTGTATACTCCTGCTATGACAAAGCCTTCATTGTTAACTTGGAAACGTTTATTGATCTTTCTTCTCAATAAAGTATTGTTTTTAAAAAAAAAAAAAGAAGTGTATACTCTAGTCACATCCAGAGCTGCGTTCAGAATTCTACTGATAGAGATAAGAAGTGTATACTCTAGTCACAACCAGAGCTGTATTCAGAATTCTACCAGTCAGAGATGACTAGATAGAGATAAGTGTATACTCTAGTCACATCCAGAGCAGCATTCATAATTCTTCTGATAGAGATGACTAGATAGAGATAAGAAGTTTATACTCTATTCACAGCCAGAGCTTCATTCAGAATTCTACTGATAGACAGGACAGAGATAAGTGTATATTCTAGTCACAGCCAGAACTGCATTCATTATTCTACTGATACAGATGACTTGATAGAGATAAGAAGTGTTTATTCAAGTCACATCTAGAGCTGTATTTAGAATTCTACTGACAGAAATGAATTGATAGAGATAGGCAGTGTATACTCTAGTCACATCCAGAGCAGCATTCATAATTCTACTGTTAGAGATGACTAGATATAGATAAGACGTGTATACTCTGGTCACAACCAGAGCTGTATTCAGAATTCAACTTTTAAATGTGCAATGAAGAATAAATGACGACGCTTAGCAGAATTCTGGGCATTTAAAGTAATTACTGACAAGTACCACAGATCCTCTTTTACTCTAGTCACAACCAGAGCTGTATTCAGAAGTCTACTGTTAGAGAACACTAGCTAGAGATGACAAGTGTATCCTTTATTCACATCTAGAGCAGCATTCAGAATTCTACTGATAGAGATGACTGGATAGAGATAAGAAATGTATACTCTAGTCACATGCAGAGCAGCATTTAGAATTCTACTATTAGAGAAAACTAGACAGAGATGACAAGTATATACTGTTGTCACATCCAGAGCTGCATTCTGAAATCCACTGTTGAATCTGAGAAACTGCAAACTCCACCATCCAGCAAATGTCTAGAATCTTAAAATGAATACTATGCAAGCACCACTGATTCCCTTATACTAAAGTCACACCCAGAGCTGTATTCAAAATTCCACTGCTAAATGTAAAACTGCACTACTCAACAAAAATCTGGAAGATTAAAGGAATTTCTTACATAGCTGTCACATACGGCTAATTATCTTATTCTCTTGTCACATCCAGAGCTGTATCAAAATTATACTGTTTAATGTGAAATGAACTAGACAAAACCTGGGAGATTAAAGGAACTACTATAGAGATGACAAAAATCTGGAGGACTGGAGCGATAACTACATAGACCTCAAGCACCATAAAATCTTTTACACTCTAGTCACATCCAGAGCTGTATCCAGAATTCTACTGTTTAATGTGAAATGAACTAGACAAAACCTGGGAGATGAAAGGAATTACTATAGAGGTGACAAAAATCTGGACGACTGCAGTGATTACTACAGAGACCTCAAACACCATAAAATCTCTAGTCACATCCAGAGCTGTATCCAGAATTCTACTGTTTAATGTGAAATGAACTAGACAAAACCTGGGAGATTAAAGGAATTACTATAGAGATGACAAAAATCTGGACGACTGCAGTGATTACTACATAGACCTCAAGCACCGTAAAATCTCTAGTCACATCCGGAGCTGTATTCAGAATTCCAGGGCTGTGGAGTCGGATTTGTGGAGTCAGAGTCGGTGCCTGTTTTGCAGGAGTCGGAGTCGTCATAAAATGGAACGACTCCCAAAATATATAATAAGTTGGTCCAGTTAGTTCGATGCAAAGAGCAAGAGGAATTGGATCCGGCCAGAACTGCTGCTCCCATATCTTCAGCCTCATCACATGAGGAGTGTAATTGATGACATGGAGCCGGCAAAGCGCTGCCCCAGGAGAAAAGATTCCGCTCCCAGGGCAAACAGATTTCAGCAACATTTTTCACCCGATTTCAAAGAAGTAGAAGAGCAACCATTCATCAGACCTGACTGTGGCTGAGGCAATTCCTTTATACCCTGACATTGTTAGAGATGTTGCCCCTGTGGTCACCGCTTTGCCCCCAACCCAAGTTAGTGTGAGAGGCCGTCTCAAAGCCGGGAAATAATGAGATCAGATGTGAGGTCATGTATGCAGGATCTGATGGAGGCAATACTATTTCTCAGAACAAAATCCAGAGACTCCACAAATGTTTCCTGCAGTTTTTGCATATTTACAATTTTTTGTTTTTCCCTAAAGTCATATCCAATAAAATATATTTTACACTGACAAGCAAAAGGGTAACAATGTTTTGAACTTGTGAAATTTCAGGCTCCATATCTCACCATCCACTACAGCTTTGTACATGAGGCTAAATTCATTTTATATACAGTCATCTTACCTAATCTTATACATAAATGTGACTTGCAAGTATTTAGCATCTGCTTAGTTTTTGCAGATTCTTTCCTGTAACCTGCATTTTACTGTTTTTTCTCCTAAAAATAAAATGTTAATTTGTATTTATTTTTTTAGTATTTTGGGAAATCCACCTTTGGTTTTCAATACTGCCTGAATCCTTCTGGGCTCTGGATCAGATTCAAGCACATCTTGACCAAAATCTGCTCCCAGGTCTCTTCTACACATTCCCAATGGTGGTGCAGACTGGACTTGGATACAAATACAGCTTTATCTTTAACTCTCCCCACAAGTGTTCAAAAGATCAACATTGTTACCCTTTTGCTTGTCAGTGTCTGTTCTACCTAAATAGCTTGATTATTGTATCATAAGGTGATAAACAGCCGGATGTTACCATTTTACTACAGTAAAGTTATCACTTAAAAATGCGCCGTGTATGAGGGAAATCCAGGAGTCGGAGGTTTGGGAAATTGAGGAGTCGGAGTCGGGGCTTCGGCTTGCCGACTCCACAGCCCTGCAGAATTCTACAGTTTAATGTGAAATGAACAACAAGTCACACAAAACCTGGAAGATGTGATTATTATAGAGATGGCAAGAATCTGGATGATTGGAGTGATTACTATATAGAGGACAGGCACCACTGATTCTTTTATACTCTAGTCCCATCCAGAGCTGTATTCAGAATACTGAAGTTTAAGGTGAAATGAAGTATAAGCTACTGTATACAAAGCCTGGAAGATTTAAGTAATTACTACGCAGATGACAATCTCCACTGATTCTCTTATACTCTACTCACATCCAGAGCTGTATTCAGAGTTCTGTTGTTGAAATGAACTACAGCTACACATTATCTCCCTTCCCAAATGTAATCACTACATCTCCTGTAATGCAGCGCAGCCCCTTTCAGACAGTTCCTTGCCCAAGACCCGAACACTGATACCGGGAGCATTGTAGAGCAACGTAGCCAATAAATATGGGATCTTCAGTATGAATCACTGCTTAAGAATTCTGACTGCAGCTTTGGCTGTGACTGGAGCATAAGATCATAAACACTAAGATTATTAAAGCATAATCTGGAAAGTAGAAAACATTGTCTGCAAAGGAAGAAAAGTCGTCCTTCGTCTGCTTTGGAATTCTAACTGCAGCTTTGGCTGTGACTAGAGCATAAAATCATATCTGTGAAACTGAGCACAAAGATTATTAAAGTGGGATATTGAAAGTAGAAAATGTTGTTTGCGATGGAAGAAAAGTCGTCTTTGAGCTGCTTTAGAATTTTAACTGCAGCTTTGGCTGTGACTAGAGCATAAAACCAAATCCATGAAACTAAGCACGAAGATTATTAAAGCATAATCTGGAAAGTAGAAAATGTTGTTTGTGATGAAATAAAAAAAAAAAGCTGTCCTTCAGGTGCTTTAGAATTCTGACTGCAGCTTTGGCTGTGACTAGAGCATAAAGCCATATCTGTGAAACTGAGAGCAAAGATTATTAAAGCATAATCTGGAAAGTAGAAAAGGTTGTTTGCAATGGAAGAAAAAGTCATCCTTCATCTGCTTTGGAATTCTATCTACAGCTTTGGCTGTGACTAGAGTAGAAAGCCATGTCTATGAAACTAAGCGCTGAGATTATGAAAACGTAATCTGGAAAGCAGAAAATGTCATTTGTGATGGAGAGAAAAGTCGTCTCTGAGCTGATCCCCTTGTACAATTCTCACGGCCCACCCCAGAGGATCACACCCCGAGGACCTCACCCCAGAGGACTACACCTCGAGCCCCCCCCCCACCCCCCCCCCCCCCCCCCCCCCCACCCCAACCGTACCCTAAACTGCACCCTGAGGACTCCACCCTAAGGACTCCACCTCAGAGGACTCCACCCCAGGTGATCACACCCCTAGGACCGCATCCCAGAGGACCCCACCCCAAAGGACTGCACCACGAGAACTGCACCCCAGAGGATCACACCCCGAGGACCCCACCCCAGAGGACCGTACCCTAGAAGACCGCACCCTGAGGACCCCACCCTAAGGACCGTACCCCAAAGGACTCCACCTCAGAGGACTCCACCCCAGAGGATCACACCCCGAGGACCGCACCCCAGAGGACTCCATCCCTGCAATACTGAGCAGCAGAATAGTCCTATGCACGTGGCAGAACATTATCCGGCCCCTGTGAGCCGCCGCTGCAGCAATGATAAGGTGATATTGTTCCGTCTTCTTCTTTCTGACCCAATAATCCAATCTTAACCTTTTAATCTCTTCTCCTTGGCTCTGCTCGGAGCTGATGTCCATTCAGGGACATGAAGAATGACAGGTGTATGGCGGAGAAGAAGATTTTATTTCAATCCCCGTCTATGACCCTTCTGGGGCTGTGGAGAGAAGTGCACGGATGAGCGGCGGAGGCGTCATCAGCTGCTGCCGTCCAGCCGCACCGCGGGGGGCTAAAACCAGGTGATTAGCAGACAGATTAAAGCAAGAAATGGTCCCCGCCTGTAGATTGGGGGGGGGGGGGGCAGCCTCATGGCTTCTGGGAGGGATCGGGGGGGGGGGGGGGGCAGCCTCATGGCTTCTGGGAGGATCGGGGGGGGGGGGCAGCCTCAGGGTTCTGGAGGGTTTCGGGGGGGGGGGGGGGCAGCCTCATGGTTTGGAGGGATCGGGGGGGGGGGCACCTCATTGGTTTGGGGGGGGATGGGGGGGGGGGGCAGCCTCATGGCTTTGGGAGGTATGGGGGAGCTTTTTGTCTTCCAAAAGAGAGAGTGAGGAAAAAGAAAGAGAACGGTGACGACAGATCCACTCATCACACGGCAGTGGGGAGCTGAGAATGGGACGGCCATAAAGGGACAGTGACCCGAATCAGTGCCCAATGAAATGTATAGATGCGGCAGTGGGGACTAGGAAGAGAATCCCACCCTGAAAATTACATGTATGAGACCAGAAAAACATGGCTATTTTCTTCTGGCAACAGCGCCACTTTTGTACAAAGGCTGCCTCAGGTATTGCAGCTCTGATCCATTCAAGTAAACGGGGCTAAGCTGTAAGAACAACATAGTTATAATAAACTTTATGTGGATGAAGGCAATGACTTCGAGCATCAATTTTTTCTTTTTTCTTGCGATTTTTAAATTTATTTTTAATTTTATTTTTACTTCAAATTTTTTTTATTTAATTTATTTGATTTTTTTCATATTTTTTTTTTAAATTTTTATTTTTTTTTTAAATTTTTTTTAATTACTTTTATTTTTTCATTCATTTTTTCTTATTTTCTTTTTATAAATTTATTTTTTATTTTTTTTTTGATTTTTTTCTTTACTTGTACTTTTTTTAATTTTTTTTTTCTTATTTTTCAAATATAACAATATAAAAGGATAAAAGTATAACCAGATGTTTTTTCCAAAAAAACCTTTCAGAAGCTTCCAAAGACCACCTTTAAAAACGTTCCCGGGCCCAAAGTTAAAGGCGGAGTAATCCCAATGTAAAGGAAACTTGACTTTGAAAAAATAAAACAATGCCCCAAAACATCAAAAATTCTCTCTCTATATATGTGTATGTGTGATATAAAAAATTATATATATACACAAACACATAATTTATAAAATAAAAAAATATAAATACAAAACATTTAAAAATATAATATCACATATATACATAATATTTAATCATATTATATACATAATATCACAATATATACACATAAATATACACAATATATACACAAAATTTTTATATATAATATAATATATATTGAGGAAAAAAAGATGGTGGAAAACCGCGCCCGGGGTATCCACAAGCCAATGCAGGAAGATTAAGAAAAAAATTTTATTGTTCAAAAAAAAGGGTGGGCATAACCCCAGCCAAACTAAAACAATTTAAAAAACAAGTAAAAACCCCAAAGGTTTTTCAGGGTAAAATGATTTACTAAATTTTGTTTTAAAATTAAAAGGTACAGAGTGCAATAACAGGGGTTAGGGAACCCAATCAAGCTAAAAAAAAAAGGATCTAAATTTGGGGTATTCAGTTGTCAGTCAAACACCACTTAACACAAGACAGGTAGGGAGAACAAGGGAAAAATGGTCCTAAAGCCGATTATTTCATTTCAAAGGGGGCATCACAATTATTCCTTTTTTTTTCTAGATTAACTACATTTGGGTTTTTTTTTTCTTTTTTTGAATTCATTTTGTTGTAGTTACTCTTAAGTGTAATCAGGGAAATTTTTATGGTTTTAAACAGTAAATTGCAAAATTTTTTTGTTTGCATACATTTAATGTTTCAACGTATGTCGATATAAAATATCGGAAAAAGAGATCAGGTAAAGTGCTATGTGCCTTCTTATCGTTATAAATTCATTGTATATTTGTGCAATAGTAATCTTGAGGTGTGAATAGTGTTCATCTCTTTATTCCTTTTTACGTCTATAACTAATTATATTTAGTTTTCTTTCTTTTTTGTCTTCATTTTGCTGTATGTTACCTCTTAAGTTCTAAATCAGACATTGCTGTAGTTTTAAGCAGCAATTTGCAAATTTTTATGTTTACATACATTTAATTTTTCGACATATGTCGATATAAAAATGTCAAAAAAGCGTACGGTAAATTGCTGTGTGTCTTCTTATCCTTATAGGTTCAGTGTATATTTGTGCAATGATCCTCTTGAGATGTGGGTATAATTCAAATATGTACATATATATATTCTTATAAAACTGCTTAAGGTGCTGTGCAATAAAAAAAAAAAAAAAGATTATATATATATATATATATATAATATATAAAATATATATAAATATATATATATATATATATAATATATATATATATATATATATATATATATATATATATATATATATAAAGAAGTAGTAATTATAATAGGAACCATTTCCTGCTCTATTAACGGATCAACTCTATAGCTTCATTTAGTCTCCGGGGATATAAAGTACCCAGCTTGTAGATCCAATACATCTCTTTGTTCCTCAATAGCTGGAAAGAGACAACTGGACACCACTCACCTGTACTCAGAACTCCCATAAACAGAATGAGACTTTCGGGGACCTGTTTCCAAGACCTGTTCCCAAAGGTAAACAACCAAACACACCACTCACCTGTACTCAGAACTCCCACAGAACAGAATAGAGGGTTGGGCAGAAGTATGAGCGGCTCTCCGTTCTGCATGGAGACTTTTTGGGGTGTTTCTATTTCGCACCTTGATGGTAAATCAATGGCATAGGCCACCAATATGCGATAGGTGTGGGTCCCAGAAGCGGCTCCCAAAAGAATTCATACAAACTGGAGAATCAGCTGCGCATGTGCACAAGTCTCCATTGTGTTCTATGGGAGTTCTGAGTGCAGTGGAGCGGAATGTGCGGTTGTACATGGAACTCCCATAGAACAATATGGAGAGTTGTGCGCATGCGCAACCGACTCTCCATCCTGTACAAAACTTTTGGGTGCCCTATTCCTAAGAGAGGTGTGAATTCCAGAGGCGAGAATGGCCCTCACAGTGCGAGATCCTCCCATAGGACAAACTGGAGAGTTGTGCGCATGCGCAACTGACTCTTCATTCCCAAGACAGGTGTGGGTCCCAGAACTGGGACCCGCACTCATCATACATTGAAGGCATAGCCTATCGACTGGCCCTCAAAGTGCGAGATGGGAACACCCTTATCTGAGTCCTGGTGCACAACTCTTCATTCTTGTTCTACAGGAGCATGAATACAACTGGACTCAACACTCGCCATAAAATAGAATGGAGAGTTATGAAAGACTTTCGGGGACCTGTTTCCAAGACCTGTTCCCAGAGGTGAAAGGCCAAACACTGTGGGTAGTTCCACAGCTTCAGACTCCCATAGAACAGAATGGAGAGTTATGAAAGACTTTCGGGGACCTGTTTCCAAGACCTGTTCCCAGAGGTGAAAGGCCAAACACTGTGGGTAGTTCCACAGCTTCAGATTCCCACTTCCTGTTCAGGTTGTGGATGGTTCTACAGCTTCATGTTCCCACTTCCTGTTCAGGCTGTGGGTAGTTCCACAGCTTCAGACTCCCATAGAACAGAATGGAGAGTTATGAAAGACTTTCGGGGACCTGTTTCCAAGACCTGTTCCCAGACATGAACGGCCAAACACACCACTCCCCTATACTCAGAAACTCCCTAGAACAGAATGGAGAATTATGAAAGACTTTCGGGGACCTGTTTCCAAGACCTGTTCCCAGAGGTGAAAGGCCAAACTCTGTGGGTAGTGACACAGCTTCAGATTCCCACTTCCTGTTCAGGCTGTGGGCGGTTCCATAGCTTAAGACTCCCACTTCCTGATCAGGCTGTGAGTAGTTCCACAGCTTCAGACTCCCATAGAACAGAATGGAGAGTTATGAAAAACTTTCAGGGACCCGTTTCCAAGACCTGTTCCCAGAGGTGAAAGGCCAAACACTGTGGGTAGTGACACAGCTTCAGATTCCAACTTCCTGTTCAGGTTGTGGATGGTTCTACAGCTTCATGTTCCCACTTCCTGTTCAGGCTGTGGGTAGTTCCACAGCTTCAGACTCCCATAGAACAGAATGGAGAGTTATGAAAGACTTTCGGGGACCAGTTTCCAAGACCTGTTCCCAGAAGTGAGCGGCCAAACACACCACTCCCCTATACTCGGAAACTCCCATAGAACAGAATGGAGAGTTGGGCACCCAGGCAGCCATGAGGTGTCAGCCTCCCCGCACTTTCCTCTCTCCCTGCAAATCTGTGATTAAACCGGCTGAACAAAGAAGAAGCGAGCTCTGAATCTATTTGTTAGAAATTGTATTTTTCCCTTTTTTATCAACTTTAATTAATCTATTTCTCCAACTATCTGCCCGCCGCGGCCAGACTTCATCAAAGCAAAGCTGGGAGAACGATCTCATTAAGAAGCTTGTCGCGTCCGGGGAGTTTTCAATAATCAAACATTTTCTTCTTCTCTTTTTTTTCCGCCCAGCTCTTGTATTGCGGGAGTCCGGCGCAGGCGTCCCGGCAGTGGGGGCTCCGGCGAGGGCGTCCCGGCAGTGAGGGCTCCGGCGAGGGCGTCCCGGCAGTGAGGGCTCCGGCGCGGGCGTCCCGGCAGTGAGGGCTCCGGCTCCGGCGCGGGCGTCCCGGCAGTGGGGGCTCCGTCGCGGGCGTCCAGGTAGTGGGGGGGTCCGGCTCCGGCGTGGGCCTCCCGGCAGTGGGGCTCCGGCGAGGGCGTCGCGGCTGTGGGGGCTCCGGCGAGGGCGTCCCGGCAGTGGGGGCTCCGGCGAGGGCGTCCCGGCAGTGGGGGCTCCGGCGTCCCGGCAGTGGGGGCTCCGGCGTCCCGGCAGTGGGGGCTCCGGCGTCCCGGCAGTGGGGGCTCCGGCGCGGGCGTCCCGGCAGTGGGGGCTCCGGCGCGGGCGTCCCGGCAGTGGGGGCTCCGGCGCGGGCGTCCCGGCAGTGGGGGCTCCGGCTCCGGCGTCCCGGCAGTGGGGGCTCAGGCTCCGGTTCCGGCACGGGCGTCCCGGCAGTGGGGGCTCCGGCGCGGGCGTCCCGGCAGTGGGGGCTCCTTCGATCATCTCCATATTGATATTTCCATGGATTTTAATAAACAAGGATCTGCTTTTTAATTCTTGCAGGCTCTATTATCTGCCCGTCAATCTTCTTCGCCTAAGAAGCCTCCAAGTAATTTTAAGTTTCCCATCTAAATCCCTTCCGAAGCTTGGTCCAAGTGTTAATTAAGAGCGAGCTATCTACAGTATCACCTCCTGGAAGATCATGGCTAAATGGCTTGCCACCGAAATCCCCTGTAATTAATTACTAACTCCGGAGCACTTGGCTTTCACTGACCCTTATGGAGCCTCCGCATTTAGTCTTTGACTTAAAGTAATTACTTTTTACTGCCGGATGAGATTTACCTGAGTCCCCACGTAGAGCGGGAGCATCCATTCCCCCATATGGAACCTGCTATCGAATCTAAACTGGACACTCCAATTATTGGGGGTCCCGAGAGTGATCATGCTACTCCAAACCTTGTCTATACAGTATGTCCTCTCAGTGTATATAGACATCATAAGGGGGTTTCCAAATTGAGAAGCCCTATAAAGAGGTTTTCTCATCAGGCTGTTTCAGAAAGACTGCTCTTCACAGCCAGTTTCTGGTTTCCACTTCCTGTTCAGGCTGTGGGCGGGTCTAAAGCTTCAGGCTCCCACTTCCTGTGTTATAGCTTTAGCCTCCCACTTTATGTTCAGGCTGTGGGCTGTTTTACAGTTTTAGGCTTCCACTTCCTGTTCAAGCTGTGGGTGGTTCTACAGCCTCAGGCTTCCACTTCCTGTTCAGGCAATGGGCAGTTCTACAGCTTCAGGCTCCCTCTTCCTGTCCAGGCTGGGGGTGGTTCTAAAGCTTCAGGTTCCCACTTCCTGTTCAGGCTGTGGATGGTTCTAAAGCATCAGGCTCTCACTTCCTGTTCAAGCTGTGGGCGGGTCTACAGCATTAGGCTCCCACTTCCTGTTCAGGCTGTGGGTGGTTATACAGCTAAAGGTTCCCACTTCCTGTTCAGGCTGTGGGCAGTTCTACAGCTTCAAGCTCCCTCTTCCTGTCCAGGCTGTGGGTGGTTCTACAGATTCAGACTCCAACTACCTGTCAAGGAAGTGGGTGGTTCTACAGATTAAGACTCCAACTTCCTGTTCAAGCTGTGGTCGTGTATACAGTTTTAGCTCCCTCTTCCTGTCCAGGCTGTGGGAGGTTCTACAGCTTCAGTCTCTCACTTCCTGTTCAGGCTGTGGGTGGGTCTACAGCATTAGGCTCCCACTTCCTGTTCAGGCTATGGGTGTTTCTATAACTTTAGCCTCCCACTTCCTGTTCAGGCTGTGGGTGGTTCTACAGCTTTCGCCTCCCATGTCCTGTTCAGGCTGTGGGTGGTTCTACAGATTCAGGCTCCCTCTTCCTAATTAAGCAATATGTGTTTTTTTCAACTTCAGGCTCCCATTTCCTATTTAGATTTGTACAGGCACCACTCTGTTAATCTCATACATGCCAACTCTCCCGCTTTTGGCGGCGGGGTCCCACTAATGGGGGTCCTCCCCCGCCCTCCCGGCAGAGTTGACATTCCTCCCGCCGCAAGCAGGCAGCGGGGGGACCGCGGCGCAAGAGTAGCGCTGGTGCGGCTACTTTTGGCGCCCCCGGGCCGCTCCTAGAGGCGGGTGAAGCTGCCGCAGCCGCACAGTCAGTCAGCTGTGCAGGGAGGAGGCAGGAGGGATCACTCCCCTCCTCCCTCCTCCCGCTGTATGTACAGCGCCGGCCGGTGTGCGCCATACATACAGGTCAGTGGCGCAGGGGAAGTGACGCGCGGCTGCACTCAGTCCCCCTGCGCCGCTGAGACTACTCAGTCGGCCGGGAGATGTCCAGAGCTGCAGAAGCCCGGTGAGGTGAGTGACTTGTATTTTATTTTTATTTATTAGTTATAGGGGGGCATCTACCTGGGACAGAGGGGGCACTACCCCGGCCAAAAGAGGGGGCACTACCTGGAAACAGAGGGGGCACTACCTGGGTACAATGGGGGCAAATACCTGGCAAAAAGAGGGGGCACTACCTGGCTACAAGGGGGGAGGGCACTACCTGGGAACAGAGGGGGCACTACCTGGCTACAATGGGGGGGGGGGCATTACCTGGCAACAGAGGGGACACTACCTGGCTACAATGAGGGGGGGCACGACCGGGCTACAATGAGGGGGGCACTACCTGGCTACAATGGGGGGGGCACTACCTGGCTAACAATGGTGGGCACTTTCCTGGCTAACAATGGGGCATCTACCTGGCTAACAAAGGGGGCATCTACCTGGCTAACAATGGGGGCACTACCTGACTAACAAATGGGGCATCTATCTGCTAAAAAAGGGGACATCTACCTGGCAACAATGGGGGCATCTACCTGGCTAACAAAGGGGCATCTACCTGGCTAACAAAGGGGGGCATTACCTGGGTAACAAAGGGGGGGCATTCTACCTGGCTACAAATTTGGCCTCTACCTGGCTACAGAGGGGGCATCTACCTGGCTACAGAGGGGGCATCTACCTGGCTACAAGGGGGCATCTACTTGGCTACAAGGGTACATCTACCTGCCTGTAAGGGGCACTACCTGGTTATGGGGGAACTACTACCTGGCTATAAGGGCATCTACCTGGCTTTCTTCCAAAGCCGTTATGCAGTTAGGCGGAGTGGGTGTGGCTTTTTGAAGGTGCGTGGCACACCGACAAGATGGGCGTGTCCATGCAAAATTTTGCCGCGGACACCCTCTACAATCTCCTGCTTTTTCAATTTCAAAAGTTGGCAACTATGGTTAATCTATAAAATAATATCTTCTTTATAGTAGATTACAGATCAGTGCATATGGCCGAGGGCACAATCTATTTTAGGGAAGCAAGTGGAGAAACAAAAAGGGGTGAATGTGGGTTATGTAAGCTCAAAGTCAATAGAAAAGTATAACTATAGAGAGACGGAATGACTGGACATAGAGTTCATTGTGACTGATGGACAATGTGTTTATTTAGGATTAAAGTACAGCTCTGCCTCCTCCTAATCTAATGCTACTGTACTTGACCTAACACGACAATATGTTCAGTAAATTTCTATAGTTAAAGCCTAAGTTATTCAGGGACATCACAAACACTCATCTCGGGGTCTAAAGCAAGACAACCTTTCCAACAGGTTAAATGTTCTACAGAAAAATAAGTGACTGAATCGTATTCTTTCAATGCATTTATAAGAGGGTCACCTGCACCCAGTGTAATAACACAAACCATGTGTGGAAGATAAAATACCTACAAAGACAAAAATATCATACTGCCTGCTTATGCTCAAGTGTAAAACACTATAAACTTCCCCACGTAGAAAGAATATAACACATAAACTGCCCCCCATGTACAAGAAAAAACTACTATAATACGCCCCCCCATGTACAAGAAATAACTCTATAATACGCCCCTAGTAAAAATATAACACTAAATACTGCCCCTATTTACAAAATATAAATACTAAATACGCCCCCATTTTCAAAAAATATAACTACAAATACTGCCCCCTATGTACAAGAATAACTACTATAATACTGCCCCCTATGTACAAGAATATAACTACTATAATACTGCCCCCTATGTACAAGAAAAAGAACTACAAAAATAAATGCCCCCTATGTACAAGAATATAACTACTATAATACTGCCTCCTATGTACAAAAGGGAAAATAACTACTATAATACTGCCCTATGTACAAGAATATAACAACTATAATACTGCTCCCCAGTACAAGGATAAACTACTATAATACTGCCTCCTATGTAAAAAGGATATAACTACTATAATACTGCCCCCTAAGTACAAGAATATAAATACTAAATACTGCTCCTATTTTACAAGAATATAACTACTATAATAACTGGGCCCCATGTAAAGAATATAACTACTATAATACTGCTCCTAAGTACAAAAATATAACTACTTAATACATGCTCCTATGTACAAGAAAATAACTACTATAATACCAGCTCTCTATGTACAAGAATATAACTACTATAATACAGCTCTCTAGTACAAGAATATAACTAATATAAGATACTCTGCCCCCTGTGTACAAGAATATAACTACTATAATACTGACCCCTATGTACAAGAAAAAAACAAAAATAATACTGCTCCTAGACAAGAATATAACTAAATATAATACTGCTCATATGTATAAAAATAACTACTATAATACTGCCCCTATGTACAAGAATATAAACAATAAAAATGCCCCTATGTACAAGAATATAACTACTATAATACTGCACTCAAAGTACAAGAATATAAAAACTATAATACTGCCCTCTATGTACAAAAATATAACTACTATAATACTGCTCCCTAAGTACAAGAATATAACTACTATAATACTGCCCCTATGAACAAGAATATAACTACTATAATACTGCCTCCTATGTACAAGAATATAACTACGATAATACTGCCCTCTATGTACAAGAATATAACTATGATAATACTGCCCCCTATAGACCGGAATATAACTATAATACTGCCCCCTATAGACAAAAATATATGATGAACAGTAAACAATACATCTTTAGATCTTTCTGAGATCTTCGTGGTTCTCGGCGCTCGCACATTTCCATTCAGTCCATCATATACAGTCGATGCTTGTGATGCAGAGAATGGATAAACTAAAGAGAATGATTGATGGAGAAGAAATTCGATGCCAACGACAGGATCTCACGAGGCGTTCACGGGCGATAGATCTATATATAGTCCGCCTCGTGCTCTCCAGGCCCCCAGAAAACGCATAATTGAAATTTCATGTCAGTAGCGCCTCATCTTGGCTCCATCAATCATCGTGTCAGCCGGAGAACTGTACGTTTGGGAGATGCGTCCCAGTAGAACTGTGGCGCTCTGCGTCTCGGGATGACAACCGTCTGAGGCTTATTAGGCACCAGCCTGGCATTGTTGGGAGAAGCCTCTTGTAGACCAGAGAGGAGACTTTCCAGCATTGAACAGGTCAAGCTGTAGACAGCCAACGGAAACGTCTGCCAGGAGACAGAGGAGCGACACGCTCCTCATATATCATAATTAGGAGTGATGGGGTGGACAGGGAGCTTCTTAATTCAATTGTCTCGAATTGAAGACAAAGTGCTCTGTCACCAGCCGTCCTGACATCCTAACGAGGCAACTGGCTTCAGCCTCAGCGTCGTCTGCAACTTCCAGGTCTTTCCAGACTTAGCCACTGCTGTCCATCTTCCTTTTTCTCTTCTTCAGATCTTGAGGATACCTGATGTCTACACACGTTTTAAGCTCCATCCAGTCAAGAGGACTCAAGTGTGAAGAACATCTCATGACTTACTTCACAACCTTACCTAGGCTTTTCTTCACCTTGGGCAAAGGTTCAGTTTGTTGGCCTGACCTGTACCTACATTCCCCTGGCTAGTCAGCCCACCACACTGACCTGCAGCCCCAGAAGTCCTTACCTTAGTTACATTTCTATATAGTTGGACCATAGGGATGGAAGAAGAAGACATCTTAGATGCTGCAACCATGTCTGGGCCCAAATGACTGAGAGGCCCATGGCTCTATGTGCAATGGTAGACCACAAAATTGCTGGGTAGTATAGAGAAAATAAGGACGGGCTCGTACTTACCTAACGGGGCACAGGGGAATGGATCCCTGGGAATAGCAGGTTTGAGGCTACAATTCAAGAAGAGAGGCAAAGAAAGAGGTAGAAAACAAGATACAGTGTGGAAGAGTCATGTGCAGTCACGTACAGGAACTGCAGAATGTGTTCCTGAGAATCAACTCCCACTAGTGGGTACAGAAATCATCTCTTCTGTTGGGCCCAATAGTCAACTCCATTGCTAACCCCAAGAATCAACTCCACTGGTGTACCCAAGAATCACCTCCACTAGTGGGACCCAAGAATTAACTGTACCGGTGGGCCCCAAGAATCAACTCCACCAGTGGGCCCCAAGAATCAACTCCACCAGTGGGCCCCAAGAATTAACTGTATTGGTGGATGCCAAGAACCAACTCAACTGGTAGGCCCCAAGCATCAGCTCCACCGGTGGGTCCCAAGCATCAGCTCCACTGGTAGGCCCCAAGCATCAACTCCACTATTGGACCGCAAGAATCAACCACACTGATGGACCCAAGAATCAGCTCCACTGGTGGGCCCCCTGATTAAACTCCACTGGTGGGCACCAAGATTAAACTCTACTGGTGGGCCCCAAGAATCAACTCTACTGGTGGGCCCCAAGAATCAACTCTACTGGTGGCCCCAGGAATCGACTCTACTGGTGGCCCCAGGAATCAACTCTACTGGTGAGCCCCAGGAATCAACTCTACTGGTGGCCCCAAGAATCAACTCCACTGGTGGGCCCCAGGAATCAACTCTACTGGTGGGCCCCAGGAATCAACTCCACTGGTGGGCCCCAGGAATCAACTCTACTGGTGGGCCCCAGGAATCAACTCTACTGGTGGGCCCCAAGCATCAACTCTACTGGTGGGCCCCAGGAATCAACTCTACTGGTGGGCCCCAGGAATCAACTCTACTGGTGGGCCACAGAATCAACTCTACTGGTGGGCCCCAGAATCAACACTACTGGTGGCCCCAAGAATCAACTCCACTGGTGGGCCCCAGTATCAACGCTACTGGAGGGCCCCAGAATCAACGCTACTGGAGGGCCCCAAGAATCAACACTACTGGTGGGCCCCAAGAATCATCGCCACTGGTGGCCCCAAGAATCATCGCCACTGGTGGACCTTAGGCACCCAAGTCTAACAATGACTAAGGACATGCAAACATGTAGACCTGAGCTTGCCATGAAGGCTACGCAGGGTTCTGGTAGATTTCGGTGAGGCATGTCCCATTAGTGGGAGTATTAACAAGCAACCTTGCCAGAGCAGTGAACTGAATCATTGCCCTAGGTTAAGGTGAGCATAGCCATGTCCTGGATACCCCATAATATTACAGTACTGCAGGCATAAGTATAACTATAGCTGTTGCAGCCATATTAGCTTCTAAGCAGCCCAGAGGTGGAGGGGGCTCACTAAGGAGCAAGAACATGGTATCTTTTGGAAGGAAAATAACAAGTTGGTGCTTCTCTGCCATCTAGTACTGCTATGTGGCTTCTCTGATATAGACATATTGCAGTATTATTTATACCTACAGTATGTCATTAGTTAGTGGTGGCCCTTCTCAACTTGCTATGGGGCCCTATGAAGTTGGCCCTGATTGTAGATCAATTTATTGCATTACCGTAACTAAGAATCCAATGTTGCGTCCAACTCTGCTACATCCGCACTGTATAATTGTAGCTTCGTGAGCCGGTTAATCCCACCAGATTCAGCTACTGATTGAGTTTCATCCTCACGTATGTTGCCATTATTGGCGGTGGCCCCAGGTATAGCTCCGAAACCTCAAGCTACGTCTACAAGGTGAAGGCCGCATCAGACACAGCGCGATGCAAAAAATAGTCGGCTACAATTGGTTTCCAGCCAGATACAACGTCTTCTGGAGAACGAGAGGCCAATCAATAAAACAAATGAAAGTCACTGGATTCTCGACTGTATGTAAAAATGTAGTTCATGACTACACCAAACACCTCACTCACTGTGTGTAGGTAGAGAGATGATTCTTAGGGCCAGTGGTGGAGCTGATTCTTGGGGACACTGGTGGAGTTGATTCTTGGAGCCACCAGTGGAGTTGATTCTTGGGACTCTACGGAGTTGATTTTTGGGGGCCCCACGGTGGATTTTGATTTTTTGGGCCCACCGGTGGAGTTGATTCTTGGGGCCCACCAGTGGAGATGATTTCTTGGGGCCCACCGTGGAGTTTGATGCTTGGGGCCACCGGTGGAGTTGATGCTTTGGGGCCCACCGGTGGAGTTGATGCTTGGGGCCCACCGGTGGAGTTGATGCTTGGGGCCCACCGGTGGAGTTGATGCTTGGGGCCCACCGGTGGAGTTGATGCTTTGGGGCCCACCGGTGGAGTTGTTGTTTGGGGCCCACCGGTGGTGTTGTTTCTTGGGGCCCACCGGGGGAGTTGATTCTTGGGGCCCACCGGTGGAGTTGATTATTGAGGCCCACCAGAGGAGTTAATTCTTGGGGTCACCAGTGAAGTTGACTCTTAGGGCCCACCTGTGGAGATGACTCTTGGGGACACAAGTGGAGTTAATTCTTGGAGGCCACCAGAGAAGGTGAATTTTGGGGCCACCTGTGTAGTTGATTCTTGTGGCCTACCGGTGGAGGTGATTCTTGGGGCCACCGGTGGAGCTGATTCTTGAGGCCACCAGTGTTGGTGATTCTTGGGGCCACCAGTGGAGGCGATTCTTGGGGCCCACCAGTGGAGGCGATTCTTGGGGCCCACCAGTGGAGGCGATTCTTGGGGGCCACCAGTGGAGCTGATTCTTGGGGCCCACCAGTGGAGCTGAATATTGGGGCCCACCAGTGGAGCTGATTATTGGAGCCCAGCAGTGGAGTTGATCCTAGGGGCCCTCCAGTGGTGTTGGTTCTATGGGCCCATCCTGCAGCTACTTCCTGTACATGACTCTTGCTTTTTGCCTCTCTTCCTCTGCCCTTCTCCAAGGCCAGTCTGGAGTTGTATGCGGGACTTGTTGTATGGCTCCCACTTAAAAAACGGCAAAACCCCTTTTATTAATTCCACAAAATTTGGGCCCTTGGGGGAAAGTGAGGAGCCACACTTAGCAGGGACCAGGTGTCCAGAATTTGAACAAACCCGGCCCCGTGACACGTTAAACCCCTTTAGTATCGTTCCACCCCCGAACTCAAAAACATGAAGGTCAGAAGCTGAGAACAAGGTGACCGCTCAGCTCAGATTAGGAGGTTTTAATTGCTGTTGGGATATTGGGGAAAAACCCGAAAAGAGAAAAAACTGAAAGGGGCCGCATTGTCTGCTAACTACTCCAGGGGGGCCACTCATACGTGATGATCTTTCTTGCCTCCTTGTGCTGTGGTGGATGTTCTTAAAGGGACAGATGCTGAGAATTGGCCACTTAACTGGTGCTCCATCCAAGGAGGTCTTTTTTTGGACAAGCCCGGACCACGATTCCAATTGGGGGAAGTAAAAATGTATTACTGGGAAGGGATTACCCCTTAACCACATATCGTAGGTACCCATTGGTATATGGTCATTGGAATATGTAATTTACCACCCCCCTTAACCAGGGAATACCAAAGTGGGAGTGGACAACCCGTCAAAATTCTCCCAAAAAAAAATAGCACTTTTGAGGGCCAGTTCCCATTTCATGCATTCTAATTGGGCGCTTGGTGGGGCTTGCTGGTGGGTTGACTTACTTCCTGGTGGAGCCTGTGAAGGTCTACCTGCTGGTCCCGTCACAGGTTTTAGCCCAATGGAAATTTTTTAAAAATGGGTTAAAAAGGGGGGCTCCCCCCGTGACTTTGATGGCATTGAGATAGGATCTGTTTATCAAAATTGATTCACAGGGGCCCCTCCCTTTTCCCCTTTTGGGGCCCGGGAGGCCACTGGGCCCCCTTTTGGGGGCCCCCAGACACAAGGGGCCCGTTTTCCCGGGGGGTGCCTGCTCTGCCCCGGAAAGAAAACAGCCACATTACTGATCTTCCCTGTCGTGCCCCGGGGCCCCCGGCCTGCCCTTCACTCATTCCCGGCGAAGTCCCTTCCTATTCACCTTTCCTGGGGCTGTGTGTCGGGTCAAGGAGCAGGGGGGGGGGGCGCATGACGCACGGGCCGGAGGGGGAGATAAGCATCGTCAGAGGCAGCTCCTCTCCTAAAGTCCTTGCTGGGGGCCCCCTCCTGTGTGTTGGGTCAAGGAGCAGGGGGGGGGGGGAACCCCTTTTGACCAGGGGCCCGGGAGAGGAGAAAGCAGCTCCCCGCGGGCACCCAAGGGCCGTCCCCTTCTTTTGGGGGTTTTGCCTCCTGTTGGTTTGAATTTTCCTTTTGCAGACTGTAAATTTTATCAGCACAAAGTTACAAGAAAATCTTCGTGCCCAAACCCCCCCTGGAGTGTACAGGTTAGACTCCCTGGTCTTTGTGATTGTTTTGCATATTTGTGTGAAAATTTGTTGTGAGTGTATGTGAATGGATGGCTGTATTTTGTATGGCTGTGAAAAATGCACATTTTGGGCAAAAATGCTTTAAAAATTTTGGGAGCTTTGGCCAAATTTCATGCGCCTAAAAATAGGCTAGAACGCACCTGATGTATAACCTGCTCTACAAAGGGTCCCTTAATTTAGGCGGGATTCCAGCGCTGGGGGGACCATTTCTGGCTGGGTAAACCCCTTGGGAAAGTTTCTCAAACCCGTTTCCGCGTAAAAGTTCCTGAAATGCCGTATTTAAGCTTTTAAAAAATGCCTTCGTTTCGGTTTTAGTGGCCACACCTCCCACCCCCCCCCCGGATTGGCGCAATTTTTAAAAAAGCCACAGGGACAATGTTTAAAGTACCCGGAGTGACATTTCAGGAGATTTCAAAAAAATATGAACGGTTTAATGTGCCCCGATATTTTGGGCCCGTAAAGACCCAGATATTGGTTTCAGCAACCCTTTTTTAAACCCGGGCGCCCCTTTTTTCACCAAGGGGGTTCATGATGAATGGGGCTGGGGGGCCTGAAATCCTTGGGGGGAGTTTCAGTCCTAAAAATGGCGCAGCCCCGTTCACTCTATTTTTTTAAACCGCCACCCGGCCTGTATCAGGAAATTAAAAAAAAGCACCCGCGCCTGATTTTGGGGGGGCGTGGAGGCGTTCACTACAAATGTACGAAGCTGACATTTTCCCGGCGCATACAGCTGGAACGGGAGAGACCCTTTTTTTTCAAGGGGTTTTTCCCCGAGCCAGAAAATGTCTCCCTTTTTAGCTAAAAAGCCCCTAAAAAATGACCCAAAATTTAAAAAAGGTTCTTTGATTCAGACGCATTCCATGCAACAAATGCATGCCCAAAAAAAAAAAAATACATTTCCCCCCTAAATTTCGCATTTAAAAAGGTTTTTCCCACCCGTCCCATTGGGTTTTTAATCTGAAAAACCAAGGCCCCGTTTTATATCGGGGACTGTGGGGACTTTTTCCCCCTTGAAAAAAATGGGGCAATATGGGGGCATGTGCTTACAGACCAAAAATTTAAAAACAGTGTTGCGGGAAAGGGTTTACACAACATATTTGCAGGGCATACTTTGGGGGGGAATTCCGCTGAATTTCGCCGAAGTACGCCCTTGGGGAAAAAAACAGTAAAAATTTATAGCAATCCCAAGGGGCCCCATGAAAACTGTTTAGATCTAAAAGGGTTTTTTTGTTTTTCCATAACAACTACTCAATTTTCCCCCTTTTAAAATTTTTTCCCGACACTATAAACAAATGGGAGCTCTGTTGGTTTTATGGGCGAAAAAACGGGGTTTTTTGATCTATAAAAGTTTTTCATGTGGCCCCCAGTGCTCAATTTCACAGCATATTCCCGGGTGGGGTTTCGTGGGAAAGTTAAATTTGAATATAGGCCCGGCTGGAGCCCTTGTGCGAAATTTAAACGTGGCCAGTGCGGGACTTTTAAAAAACAGGCGTACAGGGGCCTGTAACTGTGTGTGACCTATACGCTGGTGAAAATCGGTCTGTTAATTTTTTAAATGTTTTTACAAAAATGTCACGCCAAGCGCGCTGTTTCCCCCGTCACATTTTTTGGATTGTAAGCAAATTTTCCACAAGGGAAAAGAGCTGGGGTTTTCTGTTGGGGGGTTGGTTTTGGGGGGGGGGCCCCGTGACAGGGTCTTCCGGGGCCCCTAAAGCAGTTAAACGGCCCCGGATTCGGTTTTAGGTCACAAACCCCTGGGGCCGGAAAAAATCTTGGGAATTTTGGGGACAAATGCATTCAGTTTGTTAAATCCAACTCTACTATCCCGGACTGCTCCAGATGGCCAGACATATGTGATTGGGCCTCAAAGGGGTCTTCCCACTATAGATAGGTGTGGGATCCAGCTAAGAGAAAAGCACCAGTCACAGCAACAGGTCCCCAAAAGAGTCAGCTCAGAAAGGAGGGGCAGGGGTTTTACTTGCTGCAAATGAATTGTCCCTTCTGTTCTATGGGGGTTTCCGTTTCAGGGGATTTCTGTTTTTTCCATTCTGTTTTTATGGGAGTTCCCAGTACAGGGGAGCGCTGTGTTCTCTATTCTGTCTATGGGAGTTCCCAGTACAGGAGAGCGCTGTGTTCTCTCCATTCTGTTCTATGGGAGTTCCCTGTACAGGGGAGCGCTGTGTTCTCTATTCTGTTCTATGGGAGTTCCCAGTACAGGGGAGCGCTGTGTTCTCTTCATTCTATTCTATGGGAGTTCCCAGTACAGGAGAGCACTGTGTTCTCCATTCTGTTCTATGGGAGTTCCCAGTACAGGGGAGTGCTGTGTTCTCCATTCTGTTCTATGGGAGTTCCCAGTACAGGGGAGCGCTGTGTTCTCTATTCTGTTCTATGGGAGTTCCAAGTACAGGTGAGCGCTGTGTTCTCCCCATTCTGTGCTGTGGGAGTTCCCAGTACAGAACGCTGTGTTCCCTCCATTCTGTTCTATGGGAGTTCCCAGTACAGAGGAGCGCTGTGTTCTCCATTCTGTTGTATGGGAATTCCCAGTACAGGGGAGTGCTGTGTTCTCCATTCTGTTCTATGGGAGTTCCCAGTACAGGGGAGCACTGTGTTCTCCAGTCTGTTCTATGGGAGTTCCCAGTACAGGAGAGCGCTGTGTTCTCTCCATTCTGTTCTATGGAAGCTCCCAGTACAGGGGAGCGCTGTGTTCTCCATTCTGTTCTATGGGAGTTCCCAGTAAAGGGAAGCGCTGTGTTCTCCATTCTGTTCTATGGGAGTTACCAGTACAGGGGAGTGCTGTGCTCTCTCCATTCTATTCTATGGGAGTTCCCAGTACAGGAGAGCACTGTGTTCTCCAGTCTGTTATATGGGAGTTCCCAGTACAGGGGAGCAATGTGTTCTCTCCATTCTGTTCTATGGGAGTTCCCAGTACAAGGGAGGGCTGTGTTCTCCTTTCTCTGCTATGGGAGTTCCCAGTACACGGGAGCGCTGTGTTCTCCATTCTGTTCTATCGGAGTTCCCAGTACAGGGGAGCGCTGTGTTTTCCATTCTGCTCTATGGGAGTTCCCAGTACAGGAGAGCGCTGTGTTCTCCATTCTGTTCTATGGGAGTTCCCAGTACAGAGGAGCGCTGTGTTCTCCATTCTGTTCTATGGGAGTTCCCAGTACAGAGGAGCGCTGTGTTCTCCATTCTGTTCTATGGGAGTTCCCAGTACAGGGGAGCGCTGTGTTTTCCATTCTGCTCTATGGGATTTCCCAGTACAGGAGAGTGCTGTGTTCTCCATTCTGTTCTATGGGCGTTCCCAGTACAGGGGAGCGCTGTGTTCCCCATTCGTTCTATGGGAGTTCCAGTACAGGCGAGCGCCGTGTTCTCCATTCTGTTCTATGGGAGTTCCCAGTACAGGGGAGTGCTGTGTTCTCCATTCAGTTCTATGGGAGTTCCCAGTACAGGGGAGCGCTGTGTTCTCCATTCAGTTCTATGGGAGTTCCCAGTACAGGGGAGCGCTGTGTTCTCCATTCTGTTCTATGGGAGTTCCCAGTACAGGGGAGCACTGTGTTCTCCATTCTGTTCTATCGGAGTTCCCAATACAGGTGAGCAGTGTGTTGGGTTGTACTGAGTTACTATTTTGCCATAGGCAAACTTAAACTCTATCAGTTCTCTATCTATTAGAGGTCCGATCGGACCTCTAAGCCTTGATAAAGCCAGGTTAGCTGGCGAAACATGTCGGCGAGGTCAGGCATGACGTTTTAAATTGTGATCTCACCTCTGTCTACAAGTGTACTGCTGCAGGGGTGTCACAAGGGGGCCTTATTTGTTCTGTGTCTATGAGAGTAGGGGGCGACTGCCAAGTAGTTGGCTTGGGATCCCTTACTGAAGCTAGTACTTTGCTATAGATATAAGGGTCTCCTTTAATAGGGGGGGTTCCCCCAGACTTGATGATAGAAAGGGAGTTATTCCCTCTTTCAGAAGCAAAAAGGGTTAAATGATGAGGATAGAGATCAGGTTTTTAAATAGTGTGTATAGAGGTTAAGAGTTAGATATAATAAAAGTTCCGTTTTAGTGTTTAATAGATAGAGAATTTATTAGAGTTTAAGTTTGCCTATGGGAAAATAGTAAATTTTAGTGATCAAAAGTCACTCTTTGTTCTCTTGCAAGATTCCCAATTTTTTGGAGATTATGTGACAGGGTTGTACTGAGAACTCCCATTGAAATGAATAGAGAGTCATTTGCAAGTACAAACAGCTCTCCATTCTGAGCCAACACTTTTGTGGGCCCATTCCCAATGGAGGGAGGTCCCAGAGGTGGTCTCTGCACCTAATCAGACATTGATGGTCTATCCAACCTATATACCATCAAAGTCTATGGTGGGAACACCCCTTTAAAGGCAACTGAGCTGCAGTACCAGGCACAGCCACTAGACAAGTGCGGCGCTGTCACTAGTAAAAGTGGTCATGTCCTTGTGTCATAAAGTCATATTACTTCTACATTTTTCTGCAGATCCACCTTAAGCACCAGAAAATAATCCAGAATATGTGTTCAAGACTTTCGTGTACCCATAAAATGCGGCAAAATCAGATAAAGCAAAATACTTCGGTGAGAGGGATTTATAACAAAGCAATAAATCTAATTACAATGATGTTTTTTTCTCCTATTGAAAAGTTAATTATAATTAATTTTACACAGCATATTAAAACTGTAATGACTGCACCTTATAAAATGTGTGAGGAATGTAGAAAGCGGCGGCGCCGCGCAATACACGGATCCCGTATAATTATTCCGGAGAATTCTCTGCAGACCTTGGCTCCGCAGCGTCCTCCCAGACAGCTCATTTTCTTCTGTTCCCAAATTAAAAGGATGCATTAAATAATATATTATGTTACATCCTATTCAGCGAGATTAAAACAGAATGAGGGATGCGCCATCTAATGACTCTACCTGCTGCCGCTTAAAGGGCCGGCGATGCTAATATGCAACCATGGAGCGAATAGATATTGCAGGAATTGCTGTAAATCCTGTAGGTGGCGGATTGAGAATATAAGCAGGGGTGGTTCAGAGGGCGTGTCCAGAGTATTCAGGGGTGGGGCTTATCTCTGCCATGAATCCTTATGCATCTTTCCAACCTACAATTCAGTAGGGGTGAATTGTTATTTTTCCCCTCAGGCAGAAGAAAAGCTACAACATCCCAGAGGAAACTGGATATAACTTTACAAATACATTATTTCAAATCATTTTACTGCAGAAACCCTGAATGGAACAACAAAGTGGAAAAAGTAGCCCAGGTGTCATAGAAAATACATACAAAATGCAACAAATGTCAAGCCCTTTAGCCCTGGGTGGAAAAAGTGGGCATTGCAGTAAGGGGTCCATTACTTGTGTATGTAGAAGGTAACAAATGCCAAGTACTACAGTTGTGGGGGAGACACTGGGCATCATAATGAAGGGCACATTAGCCTATTCTATACGGCTCCTTCTCTTCCTTGTATGTCTCTACCAGGACCATGGAGCGAATAGATATTACAGGAATCGCTATAAGTCTTGTAGGTGGTGGATTGGGAATATAAGCAGGGGTGGTTCAGAGGGTGTGTCCAGAATATGCAGGGGAGGGGCTTATAGGGTTGGGGAAATTGTTATTTTATACCCCAGGCAGCAGAAAAGCTTCAACATCCCCTGAGGGAAACTAGATACAAAGTTACAATAATAAGGAATGAATAAACTTTAGAGCCATTGCTATAAGTGGTGTAGGTGGTGTATTGAGGATATAAAGGGGTGGGGTTTGAGGGTGTGTCCAGAAAATGCAGGGGGGGGGCTTTTAGAGTTGGGGAAATTTTATTTTTTTACCCCAGGGAGCAAAAAGCTTTAAATTTTCCGAGGGAAACTAGATACAAAGTTACATTTTAAGGAAAAGAATAAACTTTTAAACCTTGCTATAAGTCTTGTAGGTGGGGGATTTGGGGAAAATAAGCAGGGGGGGTTTAGGGGTGTGTCCAGAAATGCAGAGGAGGGCTTTTAGAGTTGGGAAATTGTTATTTTTTTATCCGACAAGCAGAAAAGCTTCAATATCCTTGTGGGGAAAAATAGATACAAAGTTACAATAATAAGGAATGAATAAACTTTAGAGCCC
The DNA here is from genome assembly GCA_025379985.1 of Phyllomedusa bahiana. Taxonomy (NCBI): domain Eukaryota; kingdom Metazoa; phylum Chordata; class Amphibia; order Anura; family Hylidae; genus Phyllomedusa; species Phyllomedusa bahiana. The sequence continues at coordinate 32,086 of JAODAL010001168.1, forward strand.
TTGCTATAAGTCTTGTAGGTGGTGGATTGGGAATATAAGCAGGGGTGGTTCAGAGGGTGTGTCCAGAATATGCAGAGGAGGGGCTTATAGAGTTGGGGAAATTGTTATTTTATATCCCAGACAGCAGAAAAGCTTCAATATCCTCTGAGGGAAACTAGATACAAAGTTACAATAATAAGGAATGAATAAACTTTAGAGCCATTGCTATAAGTCTTGTAGGTGGTGGATTGGGAATATAAGCAGGGGTGGTTCAGAGGGTGTGTCCAGAATATGCAGGGGAGGGGCTTTTAGAGTTGGGGAAATTGTTATTTTATACCCCAGGCAGCAGAAAAGCTTCAACATCCCCTGAGAGAAACTAGATACAAAGTTACAATAATATTTGTATAAATCCTGTTACTGCAAAAAATAAAATGAATACACATTAGAACCCTCTCTACCTTGTATACCTCTAACTAGAACCATGGAGTGAACAGGCATTACATGAATTGCTATAAGGTGGTGGATTGAGGATATAAGCAGGGGTGGGGCAGAGGGTGTGTCCAGAGTATTCAGGGGTGGGGCTTAAATCTGCCATCATTCCCTATGTACAGGATGCTCTTTCCCATCTACATTTTGGAAGGATTGGGGGAATTGTTATTTTCCGCCTCAGGCAGCAGAAAAGCTACAACATTCTCTGATAGACACTACATACAAAGATATAATAAAATTTTTACAAAACCTTTTACTGCAATAAACCCGAGACAAAGTAACTAAGTGGGAAAGTAGCTATAGAAAATGCAAGAAATGTCCAGTATTGCAGTCCTAGGTGCAAAAAGTGGGCATGGGAATAAGGGGCCCATTACTCTTTGCTTTGGGGCCCTCTCTCTTCCTTTACTAGAACTGTGGAGTGAATAAACACTATAGGCATTGCTTAAAGTCTTGTAACTGGTGTATATAGGATATAAGCAGGGGTGGTTTAGAGGGTGTGTCCAGAGTATGCAGGGGAGGGACTTATCTCTGCTATGAATCCTTATGCATATTTACAACCTACAATTGAGTAGGGAGGAATTGTTATTTTTCACCTCAGGCAGAAGAAAAGCTACCACCTCCTCAGAGGAAGCTGGATATACCTTACCAAATACATTTTTACAAATCATTTTACTGTAGAAAACCCGAGTGGAACAACAAAGTGGAAAAGTAGCTCATGGGTCATAGAAAATGCAAGCCCTTGGTGGAAAAAGTGAGCATTACTCTATTCTATAGGGTCCACTCTTCTTTGGAAAGTGAGTGGTGGCTTATAGAGCGTGTCCATAGTATTCAGGGGTGGGGCTCATCTCTGCATTGACTCCTTATGTACAGGATGGTTTTTCCAATTTACAATTTTTACAACTAATTTTACAGCAGAAAACCTAAGATACAACAACAAAGTAGAAAAGTAGCCCGTGGGTCATAGAAAATACATATAAAATGCAACAAGTGTTAAGTCCTACAGTCCAAGGTGGAAAAGTGGCCTTCACACTGAGGGGCCAAAAACCCTATTCTATAGGACCCTTCCTGTCCCTTGTATGTTTCTACTACAACAATGCAGTAAACAGACATTATAGGCATTGCTATAAGTCATATAGTGGAATGAATACCATTGAAAAAAGACAAAAGTCCATCAAGTTTAAAGGGTAGGAAAAGACAAGGATGTAGGAAGGGGGATAGGGAATATTTAAGCTTTTTTTATCCCCAACTGATGAAGACTTTGGAACCCATAAAGCAAGAATCAATCTGCCCTAAAGGAAAACTTCATTTCTGATCCCAAAGTTGCCATCAGACTGGATCCAGATATTTTATATGGCTACATAAGTATGAACATTACTTAGTAGTAAGTAGCTACCTAAGCCTGTCTTGAACCCTCAATTCTTCCTGCTGTGACTAGCTCCTCAGATGGCTATTCACAGCTCTCATGATAAAGAAGGCTTTTCTCCTCTTTACATTGAGTTTTTTTATTTCTCCAGAGGGAGGGAAAGCCCTCTTGTTTTTGAGTCCTGTAGGTGGTGTATTGAGGACATAAGCAGGGGTGGCTTAGAGGGTGTGTGCAAGGTAAGCAGGGGTGGTCTAGAGGGTGTGTCCAGTGTAAGCAGGGGTGGTCTAAAGGGGGTATCCAGGGTAAGCAAGGGTGGTCTGGAGAGTGTATCCAGAGTAAGCAGGGTGGTCTAGAGGGTGTGTCCAGAGTATGCAGAGGTGGTCTAGAGGGTGTGTCCAAAGCATGGGTGGTCCAAAGGGTGTGGCCAGGGTAAGCAGGAGTGGTTTAGAGGGTGTGGCCAGGGTAAGCAGGAGTGGTCTAGAGGGTGTGTCCAGAGTAAGCAGAGGTGGTCTAGAGGGTGTGTCCAGAGTAAGCAGGTGTGGTCTAGAGGGTGTGTCTAGAGTAAGCAGGGGTGGTCTAGAGGGTGTGACCAGGGTAAGCAGGGGTGGTCTAGAGGGTGTGACCAGAGAAAGCAGGGGTGGGACTTATATCTGCCTTTGTTCGCCATGTACAAGATGATCTTTCCAAACTATAATTTGGAAGAATTGGGGGAATTGCAGAAGGTCTTCAACATTCCTTGGAGAAAAATGTATAAAAAGTTACAATTACATTTTTACAAAGCTTTCGGCTACATTACAAGAAGACAGAGGTTACTGTATAGGAAGGTGGCAGATTGTACTGGCCAATAATAGACTAACAACTTGTATCTGTGCGGCAGTGCGGTAAAGGGAGATAAAATCCTTTTATTGCAAGAAACCTGAGACACTTCTGCTTTTCATTCCCCGTCCAAAGGATCACAGGGTGACATTTATAGACTGAGAAAATGTCATGTCCTCAGCCGCTGCTTCAGAAAATTATTAGCCGGAGACTAGAAAAAAAACGGTCCTTTTTATCATCCATTTCAAGGGGTGAAATATACAGATGTAGCAGAGCTGTGTTTGCCTGGTGCGCTGTAATATCACAGTCAGTGGGTTTTATGGAATAATAAATATAGTGTTGGCTTAGGTCGTCCGCACATTGGGAGGACCTTGTGCTCCCTATACTCACAGTCACAGTATGGTTTCTACTACCTGTGGCTGTCCTCTCAATGTATTTGTATCACACAGCAGAGCAGTTGTAGGTGTCTATGCAAATATATGCATGTGTATATGTGTGTATATGTTTGTTAGTGTACATATGTGTAAGCATTTATGTATATGTGTGCATTTACAGTATGTGTATGTGTGTATGTATGTGTGTTAGTATATATGTGTGTATGTATGTTTGCATGTATATATGTGTAAAGGGTGCATGTCTTTGTATGTGTGTATGTTAGTATGCATATGTGTATTTGCATGTATGTATATCTGTATTTATGTATGTATATATGTGTGTAAATTTACATATGTGTATGTATATTTGCATGTATGTATGTTTGCTTGTATGTATGCATGCATCTACCCTGAACCAGTCACTGCTCTAAATGCACATCCCTTTTAGAATTATTCATAGATTTATTGCACCCACCCAAGCTCTCCACAGTGCTGCACCACCTTACATTTCCTCCATACATCTCCACCATACACTCTATACATTTCCTCTATAAATGTCCCCTACACATCTCCTCTATATATCTGTCATACATCTCCTCTGTACAACTCCTCCATACATCTCCCCTACACGTTCCCTCTATGCATCGCCCCTATACATCTTCTCTATGCATCTCCTCCATACATCTCCCCCATACTTGTCCTCCATACATACCACCCATATATCTCCTCCATACATCCCCCTATATAAACATCTACTCTATGCCTCTCCTCCATACATCTCCCCCATACTTGTCCTCCATATGTACCACCCATATATCTCCTCCACATATCCCCTCAATAGATCTGCGTCATACATCTTCTCTGTACATCTCCCCACACATCTCCTCTATGTATCTCCTCCATACCTCTCAGCTGTACATCTCCCATTTATCTCCTCCATACATCTCCTTTATAAATCTCCCCGATACTTGTTCTCCATACATCCCACCCATATATCTCCTCCATACATCTGCTCCGTACATCTCTTCCATACATCCCACCCTTATATCTCCTCCATACATCTGCCCCATACATCTCCTCTGTGCATCTCCTCCATATATCTCCTGTATACATTTCCTCTGCACTTCTCCGCCATACATTCCCTATATACATCTCTTCTATACATCTCCTCCATACATTCCCTATATACACCTCCTCCATACATGTGGTTGCAGTGTAACCCACTCAGCCATGACCCCCACTATGGACATAGCCAAGGTGCCAAACTGTAGTGGTCAGAGATGTAACTTGTAGCTCCTGGGCTACAAAGCAAGATCTATAAGGTGCCATATGTAATCCTGTTGCCTTCTTGTGCAGGGCCCCAGTGGAGCCATGACCCTGCCTGCGATGCCCCCTATCTCCTCCATGCCCGCTGCCCACCCCTGTCCTAACAATGATGATTTGTAAACATTCTGGTAAAATAAAATAAAACATTTTTAAAAAAATGCTCTTTGTTTTTGGAAACTTTGCACCAACACAAAATGGGTAGAAAGACAAAAAGAACAAAATCTTGGCTCCCTCCTCTTGGACCATTAAGCGTCCCCTTGGTCTTGGCGGAGCCCGGGATTACTGGCTCCAGCCCCGCAGCAGATTAAATCCTCTCTTGTTTGCAGAACATTATTTGGCTCCTCTGAAATGTTTTCCTTCTCTGAAGAAGAATTGTTTTCTCCAGCAATGAGGAAAGGAGCAGCCATGTTCCAAGTCCACAGCAGGATGAGGACATTGGTGACTGTGGCAGCCTGGGCTGTGGTCCCCGGGCACAGGAGAGGAGCACTGCACCATCATCCCTCCATCCTGGCTGTAGCTATAAGAGGGGCACAGAGGTAGCAGGTCCCCGGGCACAGGAGAGGAGCACTGCACCATCATCCCTCCATCCTGGCTGTAGCTATAAGAGGGGCACAGAGTTAGCAGGTACCCGGGCAGAGGAGAGGAGCACTGCACCATCATCCCTCCATCCTGGCTGTAGCTATAAGGGGCACATGAGGTAGCAGGTACCCGGCACAGGAGAGGACGGTCCCGGGCCAGGAAGAGACTGCACCATCATCCCTCCATCCTGGCTGTAGCTATAAGAGGGCACAGAGGTCAGAGTCACCCGGGCACAGGGAGGAGCACTGCACCATCATCCCTCCATCCTGGCTGTAGCTATAAGGGGACAGAGGTAGCAGGACCCAGGCACAGGAGAGGAGCAGGTACCCGGGCACAGGAGAGGAGCACTGCACCATCATCCCTCCATCCTGGCTGTAGCTATAAAGGGGCACAGAGGTAGCAGGTACCCGGGCACAGGAGAGGAGCACTGCACCATCATCCCTCCATCCTGGCTGTAGCTATAAGGGGCACAGGAGAGGAGCACTGCACCACCATCCCTCCATCCTGGCTGTAGCTATAAAGGGCACAGGAGAGGAGCACTGCACCACCATCCCTCCATCCTGGCTGTAGATATAAGGGCAGAGAGGAGCACGCACCCCATCCCTCCACATGGGCTGTAGCATATAAGGGGCACAGAGAGGCCCTGCACCACATCCATCCATCAGTTGTTAGCTTAAGGGCCCAGAGGTACAGTACCCTCGGCTACAGGAGACGGAGACTGCACCACCAGCCTCCATTCTGGCTGGGAGCTATAAGATGCAAGGAGAGGAGCACTGCACCATCGATCCCTCCATCCTGGCTGAAGCTTTCTTTAAGGGGCACAGAGGTAGAGGTAACCGGGCACAGGAGGAGCACTGCACCACCACCTCCTCACCTGGCTCTCAGCTATAAAGGGGCACAGACGTTAGCAGGTACCCGTGTACCAAGGGGAGGAAGCACTGCACCCTTCACTCCATCCTGGCTGTAGCTATTAAAGAGGGGACAGAATAGCAGGTACCCGGCACACGAATGGAGCACTGCCCAATCATCCCTCAATATGGCTGTAGCTATTAAATGGACACAGAGTCGGAGTTCAACTGGCAGAGGAGAGGAGCATCTGCAACCGTCATCCCTCCACCTGGCTGTAGCTATAAGGGGCAAGAGGTAGCAGGTACCCGGGCACATAGAGGAGCAGGTACCACTGCAAGAAGAGGAGCAGGTACCCGGGCACAGGAGAGGAGCACTGCACCAGCAACCCTCCATCCTGGCTGTAGCTATAAGAGGGGCACAGAGGTAGCAGGTACCCGGGCACAGGAGAGGAGCACTGCACCATCATCCCTCCATCCTGGCTGTAGCTATAAGGGGCACAGGAGAGGAGCACTGCACCACCATCCCTCCATCATGGCTGTAGCTATAAGGGGCACAGGAGAGGAGCACTGCACCATCATCCCTCCATCCTGGCTGTAGCTATAAGGGGCACAGGAGAGGAGCACTGCACCACCAGCCCTCCATCCTAGCTGTAGCTATAAGGGGCACAGAGGTAGCAGGTACCCGGGCACAGGAGAGGAGCACTGCACCCTTATCCCTCCATCCTGGCTGTAGCTATAAGAGGGGCACAGAGGTAGCAGGTCCCCGGGCACAGGAGAGGAGGACTGCACCACCATCCCTCCATCCTGGCTGTAGCTATAAGGGGCACAGAGGTAGCAGGTACCCGGGCACAGGTGAGGAGCACTGCACCATCATCCCTCCATCCTGGCTGTAGCTATAAGGGGCACAGAGGTAGCAGGTACCCGGGCACAGGAGAGGAGCACTGCACCACTAGCCCTCCATCCTGGCTGTAGCTATCAGAGGGGCACAGAGGTAGCAGGTACCCGGGCACACGAGAGGAGCACTGCACCATGATCCCTCCATCCTGGCTGTAGCTATAAAGGTCACAGAGGTCGGAGTCACCCGGGCAGAGGAGAGGAGCACTGCACCATCATCCCTCCATCCTGGCTGTAGCTATAAGGGGCACAGAGGTAGCAGGTACCCGGGCACAGGAGAGGAGCAGGTACCCGGGCACAGGAGAGGAGCAGGTACCCGGGCACAGGAGAGGAGCACTGCACCATCATCCCTCCATCCTGGCTGTAGCTATAAGCGGCACAGAGGTAGCAGGTACCCGGGCACAGGAGAGGAGCAGGTACCCGGGCACAGGAGAGGAGCACTGCACCATCATCCCTCCATCCTGGCTGTAGCTATAAGGGGCACAGAGGTAGCAGGTACCCGGGCACAGGAAGAGGTGCACTGCACCATCATCCCTCCATCCTGGCTGTAGCTATAAGGGGCACAGAGGTAGCAGGTACCCGGGCACAGGAGAGGAGCACTGCACCACCAGCCCTCCATCCTGGCTGTAGCTATAAGAGGGGCACAGAGGTAGCAGGAACCCGGGCACAGGAGAGGAGCACTGCACCACTATCCCTCCATCCTGGCTGTAGCTATAAGAGGGGCACAGAGGTAGCAGGTACCCGGGCACAGGAGAGGAGCAGGTACCCGGGCACAGGAGAGGAGCACTGCACCATCATCCCTCCATCCTGGCTGTAGCTATAAAGGTCACAGAGGTCGGAGTCACCCGGGCAGAGGAGAGGAGCACTGCACCATCATCCCTCCATCCTGGCTGTAGCTATAAGGGGCACAGAGGTAGCAGGTACCCGGGCACAGGAGAGGAGCAGGTACCACGGCACAGGAGAGGAGCAGGTACCCGGGCACAGGAGAGGAGCACTGCACCACCAGCCCTCCATCCTGGCTGTAGCTATAAGAGGGGAACAGAGGTAGCAGGTACCCGGGCACAGGAGAGGAGCAGGTACCCGGGCACAGGAGAGGAGCAGGTACCCGGGCACAGGAGAGGAGCACTGCACCCTCATCCCTCCATCCTGGCTGTAGCTATAAGGGGGGCATAGGTAATAGGTGCCTGGGCACAGGAGAGGAGCACTGCACCATCCTCCCTCCATCCTGGCTGTAGCTATAAGGGGCACAGAGGTAGCAGGTTCCCTGCCCTGGTGCACAATGGGGCTCAAAGCCATCTCTGGTCACATAAGAAGGCCCCTGTATCATAACAGTTACAGATTTTGCATTGAGACCCCGGAGCCTCATGTTACGCCTCTGCCACATTCTTGTATCATTACCTCCAGAAATGACTTCACTCCAGAATTCCTCTTACTGCTCAACTGGGATCATAACTGGAAGATTGTAAATGAACAGCAACGTCCCCATCTGTGCTGCTGCGCCTCCCCCTGGATCACTACAGAAAGCTTCTGTCTGACTGGGGAGTATGAACAGAGAATGTCTCTGGGAGGCACATTCAGTATTATATCCCCCCATACAGTCCACCAGCCCAGCTCTCCCATTGTCAAACATAAACCCCCTACTGTTCTCATTTTGTACCATAGATAAAAGCTGCCTCTTGTCTCAGAAGCGTCATTGCTGGTATCTAAAATATCTGCAAAGTGTGAAAAACTCCATTAATGAACTGAAATTCAGGCACCAAAATCACCCGCAAGTAGTGAGGAGGTCTTCCATTAAAATCAGGAAAAACTTTTTTACTTGCAGTTCCAGGACTGACCACATGGTGTGCTATTAAAAAGAAAAACAAGCTGGCATCCCTTCCTTACAAGCAATACAGATAGATAGATAGATGGATGGATGGATTGATGGATAGATAGAGATATTTTAGATATATTATTACTATATCAATATACATGTAAAATGTTTAAAATATAAATAACAAATATAAATGTAACATTGTTCAATAATATATTAATATTAACTTTTAATTTATCATTTTAAATATATTTTATAACAATAATAACAACAACAACAATAATATATATAATTATTATTATTTATATTAAAATTCTTGGAAAATGTATAAAAACTATAAATAATATAATTATATATTTAACATAATTCAATAATATATTAATATTACAATTAAATAATAATAATTTTTATCATCATTATTATTATTATTATGTCCCTTTACATTCCTTGCTCTCCTTTTGGAATTAACTAATGTTATTATTATTCACCTTGTTCATAAAAAGTTGTGTTTAAAGCCCCATTAGGTAAGGAATCGAACATGCCCTGTGGCTTAACCATTCAAATGTTTCCACCAGCCCATGTCTACTTCAAGTAGTCTACCTTAATGATCCCTCCAATCAAGGAGGTAATGAGCCTTATAACTTGTGCACCATATAGCGCTATTATTTATACTTCCCATTATTTATACTTCCTATTACTTTACATTCCTTGCACTCCTTTAGTAAGCCTATGATCTGCACTGTTACATGTGCACCATATGGTACTAATATTTATACATTACATTCCTTGTACTCCTTTTGGCATTAACCATTGGTATTTAACCATTGGCAAAAATGTGTGTGCCTAAGGCCCCTTTAGGGGGGCGTGAATCGAACATGCCCTGTGGTTTAACCATTTAAAAGTTTCCACCAGTGTCCACCCATCTGTACTTCAAGTAGTCTACTTTAATGGTCCATCCAATCAAGGAGGTATTGAGTACTATAACTTGTGCACCATATGGCGCTATTATTTATACTTCACATTCCTTGGGAATTCTTTTGGCATTAACCAATGGTATTTACCTCGTTCATAAGAAGTTGTGTGCCTACCATCTCCACTGTTACATGTGCACCATATGGCGCTACTATTTATAAATTGCCTTTCTTGCTCTCCTTTAGGCATTAACCAATGGTATTTAACTCGTTCATAAGAAGTTGTGTCGCAGTTATCTGCACTGTTACACGTGCACCATATGGCGCCATTATTTATACTTCACATTCCTTGCTCTCCTGTTGACATTACCCAGTGGTATTTATCTAGTTCATAAGAAGCTGTGTGCCTATTTTCTATACTGTTACATGTGCATCATATGGCACTTCTATTTATACATTACATTCATTGCACTCTTTTAGGCATTATCCAATGGTATTTACCTAGTTCATAAGAAGCTGTGTGCCTATTATCCTCACTATTACATGTGCACCATATGGCGATATTATTTATACTTCAGATTTCTTCAGCCATTAACAATGGTATTTACTAGTTCATAGAAAGCGGTGTACCTATTATCTGTACGTTACCTGTGCACCATCTGGCACATTATTTTTACTTCACATTCTTTAAACATTAACCAATGGTATGTACCTAGTTCTAAGAAGCTGTGTGCTATTATCCTCACTATTATATGTGCACCATATGGCGATATTATTTATACTTCAGATTTCTTCGCATTAACCAATGGTATTTACCTAGTTCATAAGAAGCGGTTGTACCTATTATCTGTATGTTACCTGTGCCCATATTGGCGCCATTATTTATACTTCACATTCTTTTAAACATTAACCAATGGTATGTACTAGTTCATAAGAAGTTTCATGCCTATTATATGCATATTTATGTGCACATATGGCGTATTATTTATATTCACATTCCTTTAGACATTAACCAATGGTATTTACCTAGTTCATAAGAAGTTTCATGCCTATTATATGCACTTTGCTGGCGCTACATTGTATTAACCTTTAACATTGGACAAGGCCCCTTTAGGTGGGGGTATAAGAATTGTCCTGTGTTTCACTATTAAAGTTTCCACCATTGGTCACCTATTGTACTTCACGATTCCTATTTAAGCCATGATTCCAAGTTATTGAGTTCTTACTTGTCACTGGCATTTTAATAAATTGCCTTTTTTTGCTTCTCCTTCTAGGCATTACCAATGGTATTAACTCGTTCATAAGAATTGTGTCGCGTATCTGCATGTTACACGCACCAATGGCGCTATCATTCTAGTTCAATTGCCTTGCTTCTCTATTAGGCATTACTCCGTGTATTTATCCGTTCATAAGAAGCTGTGTGCCTATTTTCTATACTGTTACATGTGCATCATATGGCACTTCTATTTATACATTACATTCATTGCACTCTTTTAGGCATTATCCAATGGTATTTACCTAGTTCATAAGAAGCTGTGTGCCTATTATCCTCACTATTACATGTGCACCATATGGCGATATTATTTATACTTCAGATTTCTTCAGCCATTAACCAATGGTATTTACCTAGTTCATAAGAAGCGGTATACCTATTATCTGTACTGTTACCTGTGCACCATATGGCGCCATTATTTATACTTCACATTCCTTCACCCATTAACCAATGGTATGTACCTAGTTCATAAGAAGCTGTGTGCCTATTATCCTCACTATTACATGTGCACCATATGGCGATATTATTTATACTTCAGATTTCTTCAGCCATTAACCAATGGTATTTACCTAGTTCATAAGAAGCGGTGTACCTATTATCTGTACTGTTACCTGTGCACCATATGGCGCCATTATTTATACTTCACATTCCTTTAAACATTAACCAATGGTATGTACCTAGTTCATAAGAAGTTTCCTGCCTATTATATGCACTATTATATGTGCACCATATGGCGCTATTATTTATACTTCACATTCCTTTAGACATTAACCAATGGTATTTACCTAGTTCATAAGAAGTTGTGTTCCTATTATCCGCACTATTATATGTGCACCATATGGCGCTATTATTTATACTTCCCATTCCTTTTGACATTAACCAGTGGTATTTACCTAGTTTATAAGAAGTTGTGTGTCTATTATCTGCACTGTTACATGTGCACCATATGGCGCCATTTTTTATACTTTACATTCCTTGCTCTCCTTTCGGCACTCACTGGCGGTATTTTTGCTAAGCATTGTGAAAGTACAACCGAATACATCATCCTCCAGGCTCCTCAGGACGGGAGGGCTACGCTTTGCATCTATTCAGCGCCGTCTCGGCTCTTTTGCCCCCGGTTGCAGGGCGCTCGGGTAAACAGGGAGAATATTTGAATTTTCTGAAGTCTCAGTGAAGTTCAAGGAGAGTTGGCAAGCGGCACTCGATAGCTGCCAATTCCCTCTGCTGGTGGCGAGCTTAACATCCCTGCGCCTTGTGCGCCTGTGTGGAGAAAGGCAGATAATGAGGCTGAATATTACACAGACGCTTGCCTCAAGTGCAGGCAGCAGATAACCACAGAGAGGAACTCAATAGTTTGACAGATGTCGCCCCATTGATTAATCTCCTTATGCTGCAGGGAACGCAGTCCAGTGTTGCAGAACTGAGCGTCCAAGCAGATGAAGGGTTAGCTGGCCGCCCCATCTCCATACAGGAGGCTGCTATTGTGCTGGGCTGTCGTTACAATGGGCCGGTAATCTCCATCTGCAGCTGGAGCGGATTCTGCTGCAGTGTTCTGCAGTTGTTCAATTTTTTTTTTACATTGCTATAAATAGAGATCAATAAAAGGGCCCTATTACATCTCCCAGCAGACATTGTGAAGGGCTTCACCCTCAGAGGGCAGGCGCAGGGGTGGCGCTGCCTACTGGTGGTAATCATCACGCTGGAGTCTATGTCATAAATTCACACCGACATTGCGGTTGTCCTTCCAAAATGCAAAACTATTGTATGAGCTCTGCTCATCCTGAGCTTCCTGATTCATGAAATGTGGGTGAGAGAAATACTTGACCTACTGTATAATGCAAAATCTATAAAGTGCAAAAATATGAGCCTTGCTCATCCTGAGCTTCCTGATTCATGCAATGTAGGCACGAGAAATACTTGACCTGCTATACAATGCAACATCTATAGAGGTTGCTATGCAGTACAAGAGTAAGCAATGAGCTTTGCTCATCCTGAGCTTCTGTATAATGGAAAATCTATAAAGTGCAAAAATATGAGCCTCGTTCATCCTGAGCCGCCTGATTCATGAAATGTAGACGAGAGAAATGCTTGACCTACTGTATAATGAAATATCTATAGAGGTCGCTATGCAGTGCAAAAATATGAGCATTTTTCATCCTGAGCTGCCTGATTCATGAAATGTAGGCGAAAGAAATGCTGACCTACTGTGAAATACAAAATCTATAAAGTGCTAAAATATGAGCTTCGCTCATCCTGAGCTGCCTGATTCATGAAATGTAGGCGAAAGAAATGCTTGACCTACTGTATAATGCAAAATCTATAAAGTGCAAAAATATGAGCTTTGCTCATCCTGAGCTGCCTGATTCATGAAATGTAGGTGAGAGAAATGATTGACCTACTGTATAATGGAAAATCTATAAAGTGCAAAAATATGAGCCTCGGTCATCCTGAGCCGCCTGATTCATGAAATGTAGACGAGAGAAATGCTTGACCTACTGTATAATGCAATATCTATAGAGGTCGCTATGCAGTGCTAAAATATGAGCTTCGCTCATCCTGAGCTGCCTGATTCATGAAATGTAGGCGAAAGAAATGCTTGACCTACTGTATAATGCAAAATCTATAAAGTGCAAAAATATGAGCTTTGCTCATCCTGAGCTGCCTGATTCATGAAATGTGGGTGAGAGAAATGCTTGACATACTGTATAATGCAATATCTATAAAGGTCGCTATGCAGTGCAAAAATATGAGCATTGTTCATACCGAGCTTCCTGATTCATGAAATGTAGGTGAGAGAAATGCTTGACCTGCTGTATAATGCAAAATCTATAAAGTGCAAAAATATGAGCCTTGCTCATCCTGAGCTTCCTGATTTATGAAATCTAGACAAGATAAATATTTGATCTGCTGTACAATGTAATATCTATAGAGGTTGATATGCAGTACAAGAATAACCAATGAGCTTTGCTCATCCTGAGCTTCCTGATTCATGCAATGTAGGTGAGAGAAATGCTTGGCCTGTTGTATAATGCAATATTTATAGAGGCTGCTATGCAGTACAAGAATAACCAATGAGCTTTACTCATCCTGAGCTTCCTGATTCATGAAATGTAGGCGATAGAAATGCTTGACCTACTGTATAATGCAAAATCTATAAAGTACAAAAAAATATGAGCTTCGCTCATCCTGAGCTGCCTGATTCATGCAATGTAGGTGAGAGAACTGCTTGGCCTATTGTATAATGCAATATTTATAGAGGTTATTATGCAGTACAAGAATAACCAATGAGCTTTGCTTATCCCGAGCTTCCTGATTCATGAAATGTAGACGAGAGAAATACTTCACCTGCTGTACAATGTAATATCTATGGAGGTTGCTACGTAGTACAAGAATGACCAATAAGCTTTGCTCATCCAGAGCTTCCTTGTTCATAAATGTGGGCGATGTAAATGTTTGGCCTACTGTATAGTCCAAATCTGTAAAGTGCAAAAATATGAGCCTTGCTCATCCTGAGCCTCCTGATTCATGAAATGTAGGCGAGAGAAATGCTTGACCTGTTGTACAATGCATTATCTATAGAGGTGGCTGTGTAATACAAGAATACCAATCGCTTTGCTTACCAATTCTGATTCATGAAATGTAGATGAGAGAAATGATTGACCTACTGTATAATGGAAAATCTACAAAGTGCAAAAATATGAGCTTTGCTCATCCTGAGCTTCCTGGTTCATGAAATGTAGGCGAAAGAAATGCTTGACCTACTGTATAATACAAAACATATAAAATGCAAAAATATGAGCTTTGCTCATCCTGAGCTTCCTGGTTCATGAATGTAGACGAGAGAAATATTTGACCTACTGTATAATGCAGTATCTATAAAGGTTGCTATGCAGTACAAGAATAACCAATAAGCTTTGCTCATCCTGAGCTTCCTGAATCATGCAATGCAGGCGAGAGAAATGCTTGACCTGTTGTACAATGCATTATCTATAGAGGTGGCTGTGCAATAGAAGAATAACCAATACGCTTTGCTCATCCTGAGCTGCCTGATTCATGAAATGTAGGTGAGAGAAATGCTTGACCTACTGTATAATGGAAAATCTATAAAGTGCAAAAATATGAGCTTTGCGCATCCTGAGCTTCCTGGTTCATGAAATATAGACGAGAGAAATACTTGACCTACTGTATAATGCAGTATCTATAGAGGTTGCTATGCAGTACAAGAATAACCAATAAGCTTTGCTCATCCTGAGCTTCCTGATTCATTAGTATGCTAGAAAATGAAATGCTTGACCTACTGTATATTGCAAAATCTATAAAGTGCAAAAATATGAGCTTTGCTCATACTGAGCTTCCTGATTCATGAAATATAGGCGAGAGAAATGCTTGACCTACTGTATAATGAAAAATCTATAAAGTGCAAAAATATGAGCTCTGCTCAGCCGAGCTTCCTGATTCATGAAATGTAGGCGAGAGAAATGCTTGATACTGATAATGAATCTATAAGTGCAAAATGAGCTTTGCTCATACGAGTTCCGATTCTGAAATAGGCGAGAGAATGCTGACCTACTGTAAAGAAATCTATAAAGTGCAAAAATGAGCTTCTCAGCCGCTTCCTGATTCATGAAATGTAGGCGAGAGAAATGTGTGACCTGCAGCATCTATAGAGGTTGCTATACAGTACAGAATGAGCTGTGCTTATCCAGAGCTCCCTGATCCATAAATAGTATACTACATAAATCATGACCTACTCTATAGAGGTCGCTATGCAGTGCAAAAATATGAGCGTTGCTCATCCTGAGCTTCCTGATTCATGAGTAGTATGCTAAAAAATGAAACGCTTGCCCTACTGTCTAATGCAATAGCTATAGAGGTCGCTATGCGGTGCAAAAATATTTGTATAAGTTGTGCTCATCCTGAGCTTCCTGATTCATGAACAGCATCCTTGCTAATTCTAATCAGCTTTATTCGGACATTGCGAAATTCATTTGAGGTCGATCCAAGTTAATAATAAAGGGTGACTGTAATTCCCTGGTGGTCCAGAGAAGCGAAGTGGTTATTCTACATTCCCTGATGGGCTAGGGCACAGCAAGGGTCAATAGCTAGCACTGAGTCATTACTACAGTATTCTAAGTGGAATGGCGGCTGTCAGTGGTGGTCACCCCACCATATTTTATTTTATTTTTTGGTCACCCCTAATGATTCCTAGAATGTATGGAAGGGGCCTGGATAATGCTGACGTCTGTCTCCAGCATGGGAACAATGAGACGGAATAAGGGCATTGAAGCTTTCATTTTACATTCCCTGGTGGTCCAGGTCAGTGAAGGGGTTTATTTTACATTCCCTGGTGGTCTAGGGCATTGAAGGCTTTCATTTTACATTCCCTGGTGGTCCAGGCAGTGAAGGGGTTTTTTCATTTTAAACAATTCCTTTCCGGGGGTTTGGGGTCCTAGGGCCAATGAAGGGTTCATTTTACATTCCCCAGGTTTGGGTTTTCCCCCGGGGCAAATTGAAGGGGTTTATTTTTCATTCCCGGGTGATTGGTCCAAAGGCAGTTTAAGGGGTTCATTTTACATTCCTTTTCCCTTGATTTTTGGGCCAGGGCATTGAAGGCTTTCATTTTACATTCCCTGGTGGTCCAGGGCAGTGAAGGGGTTCATTTTACATTCCCTGGTGGTCTAGGGCATTGAAGGCTTTAATTTTACATTCCCTGGTGGTCCAGGGCAGTGAAGGGGTTCATTTTACGTTCCCTGATGTACCAGGGCATTGAAGGCTTTCATTTTACATTCCCTGGTGGTCCAGGGCATTGAATGCTTTCATTTTACATTCCCTGGTGGTCCAGGGCATTGAAGGGGTTCATTTTACATTCCCTGGTGGTCCAGGGCAGTGATGGGGTATATTTTACATTCCTGGGGATCCAGGGCAGTGAATGGGTTCATTTTACATTCCCTGGTGGTTCAGGGCATTGAAGGGGTTCATTTTACATTCCCTGGTGGTCCAGAGCATTGAAGGGGTTTATTTTACATTCCCTGGTGGTCCAGGGCAGTTAAGTGGTTTATTTTACAGTCATGGGGATCCAGGGCAGTGAATGGGTTCATTTTACATTCCCTGGTGGACCAGAGAAGTGAATGGGGTTAATTTTACATTCTCTAGGGGCTAGAGCAGTGAAGGCTTTCATTTCACATTTCCTGGTGGTCCTGGGCAGTTAAGGGGTTTATTTTACAGTCCCTGGTGGTCCAGGGAATTGAAGAGGTTCATTTTACATTCCCTGGTGGTCTAGGGCATTGAAGGCTTTCATTTTACATTTCCTGGTGGTCCAGAGCAGTGAAGGGGTTCATTTTACATTCCCTGATGGTCCAGGGCATTGAAGGCTTTCATTTTACATTCCCTGGTGGTCCAGGGCAGTGAAGGGGTTCATTTTACATTCCCTGGTGGTCCAGGGCAGTGAAGGCTTTCATTTTACATTCCCTGGTGGTCCAGAGCAGTGAAGGCTTTCATTTTACATTCCCTGGTGGTCCAGAGCAGTGAAGGGGTTCATTTTACATTCCCTGGTGATCAGGGCAGTGAAGGGGCTGATTTTACATTCCCTGGTGGTCTAGGGCAGTGAAGACTTTTATTTTACATTCCCTGGTGGTCTAGGGCAGTGAAGACTTTTATTTTACATTCCCTGGTGGTCCAGGGCAGAGAAGATGACCATTTTACATTCCCTGGTGGTCCAGCGCAGTGAGGACTTTTATTTTACATTCCTGGGTGGTCCGGAGCAGTGAAGGGGTTCATTTTACATTCCCTGGTGGTCCAGGGCAGAGAAGAGGACCATTTTCCTTTCCTGGTGTTCCAGGGCAGTGAAGGGGTTCATTTTAGATTCCTGGTGATCCAGGGCAGTGAAGGGGTTCATTTTCGATTCCTGGTGATCCAGGGCAGTGAAGGGGTTCATTTTAGATTTCCTGGTGGTCCAGGGCAATGAAGGGGTTCATTTTACATTCCCTGGTGGTCTAGGGTAGCGAAAGGGTTAATCTTACATTCCCTGGTGGTCCAGCGCAGTAAAGGGGTTAATTTTACATTTCTTGGTGTGCTAGAGACGTAGGCCACAGGATTTTTTACCTCCTCTGAATGCTCTCTCTCACTTTAAATCTACTTTTTATGCATCTTCTACAATCCCACATCTGGGAGACACCTGCAGAACGATACATTTTGTCCTGAATTCTGAATAGAATTCCAGAACTACAGTGATCACGGACACACACTAGGGAAGGGAACAGAAATATAGCTCGCAAAAGATGCCATGTTTTTCGTCCCCCGGGGGGCAAGGGAATGGGGGCGTCTTTTTTTTTGTAGGGAAAGTTCCTTTTAAGGCCCCATTCTTACTTTAGGGAATGGACCAGGGGCGTGACGGCCCCGTCTCCTGGCCGGGGACGAGCGCCGAATAGTAGGGGTTTTGTAAAACATTTCATTTAAGCTCACGGTTTTGAGGACTAAGTGGGGCCTTCAAAAAAACGTCCCCTTCCCCCGCGTCCGGGGAAACCCGAGGAAGGGGGGGGAGGCCGAACGCGATGGTCGCTCAGTTCTGTGCAGAAAGGTCAGGACATCGGGGAACGATAGAGAAGGAAAATAAAATTCATTAAGTATCTTGTAAAAAAAACGGCCCCGGATCCATTAACAGAAATCTCATCTATAAGAAGAAGTCTAGATCATTCCTACGGCGCCCGCCAGCGTTTATAGGGACGAGAGGTGCGGCCCCTCTGCGTTCGGGGGACACAGGGAGAGGGTCAATATTAGGGTTACACTCCCCCCATCACGGAAAACCTCTAAACAGTCACGTGTACTACTTACATATCCTGGTTTTTATCCGTATTTACTCCCGAGCGCATCCTATTCTGTGGTGCGTCCTGTAAACATTTTCTTTTCCTGTATGATCCTGAGTTACATCCTGTATTATACCCGAGTCACTCACTATTCTGCTGGTGCAGCCTGTACATACTTACTTACCTGTATACCTGATTACATCCTGTATTCCCCCAAGGGGGGGGGGGCTCACTATTCGCTGGTGCAGTCAGTGCATACTTACTTAACCTGTAGATCCCGGTTTAATCCTGTATTAACCCGAGCTGCACCACTTTCGGCTGGTGCAGTCACTGTATACATAAATTATCCCCGTACTGACCTAGTTACTCCTGTATATAAACCAAGCGCCCACATTCTGCTGGTGAGTCATGTGTACTAATTATGATCCTGAGTTTTAACCCCGTTTTTTACTCCAGGCTGCACTCATATTTCTCCGGTGCAGTCACTGGAAAACATTAATTATCCTTACTGTCCCAGTTCTCCTGTATAATCTCCGAGCTGCACTCATATTCGTAGTGCGTCACTGTGTACATACATTATTACCTTTTCTGATCCTGATTTACTCCTGTATTTCTCCAGAGCTGCACCAAAAATTCTGGGCTGCAGTCACGTGTACTCTTACTTTCCCCGTACTATCCCAGTTTCATCCTTTATTATACTCCAAGCGCCTCACTATTTGCTGGTCAGTCCCGTCATACATACTTTTCCTGTACGATCCTGGGGTTACATCCGATATCCCCCATGCGCACTACATTCTGCTAGTGCGTCCCTGTGTACATACATTCTTATCCTTTCTGTCCCGGTTACTCCGTATTTATCCGGGTGACTCCTATTGTGGGGCAGTCATGAAAAATTATTTCCGTACTGATCCCGATTTCATCCTGTATTACCTCCAGAGCTGCGCTACATTTGCTGGTGCAGTCACTGTGTCATACATTCTTATCCTGTACTGCTGAGTTTAATCCCGTTTACCTCCCAAACTGCACACTTTTGCGGTGCAGTCCTGTGTACAAATTCTTATCCGTAAGATCCCGAGTTACAACCGTATATACCCAGGCTGCACCATATTCTGCTGGTGCAGTCTTTGTTACAACATTTCTTATCCCGAGTTACTCCCGTATTATCCTCCGGACTGAACCATATTTGTGGGGGTCACTGTGACATACATACTTACCTGGTATGATCCTCAGTTACATCCCTTTTTTTTCCAAGCTGCATTACTATTTGTGGTGCAGTCACTGTGTACATACATTACTTTTCCTTACGACCCCCGAGTTAAAACCTATTTTAAACCCCGAGCTTCACTCATTTCTCGGGGCGTCACTGTTACATAATTACTTTTCCGTACTTATCCTGGTTAATCCTGTTTTATCCCCCAGGACTAACTAATTCTGCTGGTGCGTCAAGTGTCAACATTCTTTTCCTGTATGTCCTGAGTTACATCCTGTATTATCCCAAAACTGCATCACTATTCGCTGGGGCAGTCACTGGTACATACATTTTCTTTTCCGTACGTTTGAGTTAAATTTGTCTATTTCTCCGGTGATCACTTTCTGCGGTGCAGTCCTGTGTACTACATTTCTTATCTGTACGTCCGAGTTCATCCTGTACTATACTCAAGCTACTCCTATTCTGTGGTCAGTCCCTGTACATAAATTCTTATCCTGTATGTTTTGAGTTATACTTGTATTATTTCCCGAGCTGCACTATATTCTGCTGGGCAGTCACTGGTACATACATAACTTTTCCTGTACGAACCTGATTCACCTTATTATACTCCAAGTGACTCACATTCTGTGGGCAGTCTTGTGTAAATACTTTTTTTTATCCCGTACGATTGGTTACACCTGTATTTTCTCCAGAGCTGCACTCCATTTTTGCTGGGGCAGTCACTGTGTAATAATTACATTATTCCTGTACTGCCTGAGTTACATCCGTATTTCCTCCAGGCTGCACCACTTTGCTGGGCAGTCACTGTCATACATTACTATCCCGATTTCCTGAGTTACATCTTTTATTTTTTCCAAGCTGCACTCACTAATTTTGTGGGGCAGTCACATGTCATCATACTTTCCGTACTGACCTGATTCATCCGTATTTAAACCTCCAGAGTGCACGCACTATTCGCTGGTCAGTCACTGTGACAACATTACTTATCCTGTACTGATTGGTTTTAAACCTGTATTTCCTCCCGGGTGACCCTATTCTGCTGGTGCAGCACTGGTCTTTTAAATTCTTATCCTGTATACCTGAGTTTTCTCCTGTTTTTTCCTCCAAGCTGCACTCACTTTTTGTGGGCTTCACTGTACTACTTACTTATTGTCGTCCAGTTAAATCCTTTTTTAAAGCCAGGGCATCACTTTCTGCGGTGCAGTCCTGTACAAAAATTTCTTATCCGTCTGATCCTGGTTACATCCTGATTATCCTCAGAGCTGCATCACTACCCCCCTGGGGCAGTCACTGTGACATCATTACTTTTCCTGTACTGATCCAGTCTTTGATTACCCCCAAGCTGCATCATTTCTGGGTGCGTCATGTACATCATTTCTTATCCCGTATGATCCTGAGTTCTCCTTTTATCCTCCAGGGGTGACCTCACATCTGGGTGTAGTCCTGTTTAAAACCATTACTTATCCTGTAGACCTGGTTCATCCCGTATTTTCCTCCCGACTGCACTCACTTTTCTGCGGGGCAGTCCTTGTAATCATTCTTATCCTGTATGATCCCGGGTTAACCCTGTATTATCCTCCGGTGCACTATTTTTTGCGGGGGAGTCCCGTGTACTCTTACTTTTACCGTCGCTGAGTTTTTTGTATTATCCTCCAGAGTCACTCATAACTGCTGGTGAGTCATGTGTCAACTTACTTTTTTGATGATCCTGAGTTTTCCTGTATCATCCCCAGGCTGCCTCATATTTTGCTGGGCAGTACTGTACTCTTTTCTTATCCTGTACTGACCGAGTTACACCGTTTATCCTCCAGAGCTGCACCCCCTATTTGCGGTGCAGTATGTGTAAATTTATTTTTTCCTGTATGTCCCGAGTTTTACCCCAGGGGTCAATTTGCTGGGGGAGTACTGGAAAATAATTACTTATCCTGTCTGTCCCAAATTACTCCCGTTTATCTCCGGGCACCCCTATTTGCGGGGGCTGTATTCTTACTTTCCTGTATGAAACCCGAGTTAACCGTATTATCCCTAGATGCATCATATTTTGTGGGGCGTACTGACATCATTTTTTCCGATGTCCGGTAACTTTCCGTTTTTCCCCCAAGTGCATCACTTTTGGGGGGAAAATACTTTAAATACAAAGTTGTTAAGTTACTCCCGTATTTATCCCGAGCTGACTCATTTTCTGCTGGGCATCCTGTGTACTTTCATTCTTATCCGCACTGTCCTGAGTTACTCCCCGTATTATACCCAGGCTGCAACTATTCTGCTGGGGAGTCCGTTACTACTTATTAACCTGTTTAAAACCTGAGTTTTCATCCTGTATTATCCGCGAGCTGCACTCCATTTGCTGGGGCATCACTGGTACAACTTCTTATCCGTATGATCCTAGTTAATCCTGTTTATACCCAGAGCTGACTCATATTTTGGTGGTCATCACTGTGTAATACATTCTTTTCCTGTACTGATCCGAGTTAATCCGTATTATCTCCCGAGCTGCACTCACTTTTCGTGGTGCAATCACTGGAAAAACTTACTTATTGTACTGACGATTTTCTCCCCGATTATCCTCCGGAGCTGTCACAGTCATAGTCCTCATAGTGGGGAGTGATGACATGAACCTCTATACACTACAATCCCCACTATTGCCCCGTGGCCCCCTGTCTTGACCTTGCACACATACAATCCAGTGATGCAGGAAATAACCCCCAATGCTGCGCTCATTTTTAACCCCGTGTCTGCCGCGACCCCAGTGAGACATGAATCTCATTGATGCGGGGAATATAGGTTGGACCCAAGCTGAGACCTCTATAGAGGAGAAGCCCGGGGGCTGTTGATCCCTCAGCTCCTCTTACCTCCTACTTTGGACCCTTCGCAGATCTTTTCCAATCTTCTCATAAGGAGAGGACATTGTTTGTGGAACACAATGGCGGTAAAGGACGGGGGAACATAGTGGGTTTGAGGTGGCCGAGAGGCCTGTGATGTGGCAGCTGAAAGGCGGCTTCTGTTCAGTATTACTTACTGTTTTCCTACTGCGATCGCACACACCACAAAAACCCTTTTCTGGCTACGGATTCTTTGTACTGCGAGAGTCCATTGATCGGAGACGCGGACTCTAGACATTGGGAGATATGAGCAGTGGATTTTATTGCATGCTTTTAATAACTGCCTGAGCCACCCCACTACCCTACCCTGCCAAAAACCACATTGTATATATCTGCACCTGGGAAAGCTGGGTGGCAGGCGGAGTCACTGGTGCCACAGTGGGCCCCTATCTTAAAGCAAAAATCATATGAATAAAATCCATTGAACTGCTGGTTACAGTGGGTTACACAATCCGTCCTCCCCCCTTGAACTTTTTCATATTTTTAAAAGTTTCAGCCAAAAACTTCAATGCATTTTATGTGATTGAGCAACACAAAGTAGCCAGTATTTGTGAAGTGCGAAGAAAATGATTTGTGTTTTTCCAAATTTTTGCAAATTGCAAAAACTGAAAAATGTGGCGTGCACGTGCACTCAGCCGCCTGCACTCTAATACCCCTAGATACAATCCAATGTGACCAATGGCCTTTAGAAGTCGCCTAACTAGTAAATAAAGCACACCCGTATGTAATTTAATTCTCAGTATAGTTTTGTGAAGGTCTCAGAGGTTTATTGGAGAAAATGAGAACTGTGAACAAAAATAAAAAGATACATGAAAACCCAGGAACACCACCAGACTGCTCAAGGGGGCAAGTTGTAGGCATAAGTGATTGCAGGGTTTTTTAAAAACAAATAGCCCAAGCTGTGAACACCTCAAGCGAGCTCGGTTCAATCCATCATCCCGGGTATATAGAGGGGGTATGCAGAAATGCTATCCTACCAAGATGTAGGCGGTCCACCCTTAAACTGTCAGCCCAGGCAAGGAGAGCATAATATGAGAAGCAGCCGAAGAAGACCCAGGGGCAATGTGGAGGAACTGCAGGGAAAAACAAAAAAAAAGGATACACTGCATCGGGGGGAGAATCTGTCCACAGGAACTATCAGTCGTACCGTCCCCAAATCTAGCATTCATGGAAGAGGTGCAAGAAGAAAGCCCTGTTTGCAGAAGGCTCTGTAGGGGACACAGCAAGGATGTGGAAGAAGGGGGCTCTGCTCAGATGAGGCCTAAATGTCATACATTATGGGTAGGCCATTAGGGGTAAGGAGCTGGGAAGCTCCTATGCGAACCTATATTTCGGTTTTTACAATTCCTCTATTTACTTCTGATTCAATGAATCTTTGAGAATGCAAAATGAATAATTGTGAGCATATATCGATCATCTACATACGCCGTTCGGGGTTTTGCCCCTCATCAGTGTAGAGCAGAGCGGACTATTCGGCTGGATGGTGGGAGGCAATGAGTGGCTGAGAGAAGGGGAACATCTCTCCTTATGGAGAGCACCAGTTAAGGTGTGTAGCTTCCCAGCTCCTTTCCCATAATGCCTTGTGATATGCAGATGCTTAGTAGTGGGCTAACGGCAATCAAAACACTACACACCTTAACTGGTGCTCTCCATAAGGAGAGATGTTCCCCTTCTCTCATACACTATAGGAGACATGTATGGACATGGCTGTGCCAGTATTAAGAGCAGGTGCAGTCCAAAAGTAGGCGCATTATGAGGCATCCAAGGCACTTTCTAATGCACCCAAGATTTGGGTGTTGCACCCCAACCGTATGATTCTACACATTTATGACTGTAGAACGGTATAACTGGGCGCATTACTGCTGGAACAGCCAGAGCAAGGTACAAGGGGTTTACCTGAGCCTGAGTTGTTATAGTGGAACTAGAAAGAACTAAATCTATGACTCGCAGTATAACAGGTTCATACATTCTGCTGCATTCTACACTGCTTTAAAGATATATAGAACCGGCCTCTATGCATCTAGATCGTACATGTCGCCCTATGTGCCCAAGAGCTGCGGAGTGTGAGTGTATTTCCCTCCCACCCCTACTATGCCAGACTCCAATGATTGCTTCCCCTCTCCTGCTCTTCACTTGTTCTACTTCTTCAGTTAGTAAAAGTAACTGTGTCTTTTAGGACAACTAGTGGGGTGTGCTGTTACTTGCAGTTCCACAGCAGTGGCTATGGAACTACAAGTCCCAGCATGCCACACCAGCGATCCTTCAGGATAAAGCACTGTCACTGCGATAAACTAAATAGATAACTAAATAAATTGTGCCAGTATATACAGGTAATATTGGTGCCTGCAAATATACATAATTATATCTATCTATCTCATATCTATCATCTATCTATCTATCTATCTATCTCATATCTATCCCATCCATATCTAATCTATACCATCCTTTCTATATAACATCCATCTCATATCTATCCATCCATCTAACTATATATCCATCCATCTCATATCTATTCTATCTATATCTATCTTATCTATCTCTATCTATATCCCTTTCTATCTAACTCACTCTATCTCTTACTCTATCTATCTATCCATCTATCTGTATAAATATTGCCTGTATATACTGGTACAATTTATTTAGTGATTTATTTAGTTCATGGCAGCGACACTGCCTTTTCCTGAAGAATCACTGATGTGGAACGTTGGGACTTGTAGTTCCATAGCCACTGCTGTGGAAGTACATGAACTGAACTTCCCCCTGTTGTTCCTTAAAAAGACGAGAGGAGACGTGAGGAAGAGGAGTGAGGAAGGAGTGGAGAGGCAGAGAGGAGAGTGGGAGAGAGGATTGAGGAGTGAGGAGAGAGGTGTGAGGAGAGAGAGAGAGGAGAGAGGAGAGAGGTATATATATATTTTATGGTTAATGATCATTGATCTTTACTCAGTTTAATGGTACGACACCGGAAGGATGGCTGATGTGTTACTTCTCTGCCGTGGAGTTGTGGGCGGGCTCTTGTATATGTTTCTCTATTGGTTATATTTTTTTTTTTTTTGGGGGGGTCGGTTCCATCATGATTTTTTTTTTTCATATTTTTTTACAGTTTTTTTTTTTGTGAATGATGGATAAAACGGAAAAGGAATCTCTGGCGTGTTTTATTTTTACAGTATTCACTACTTTTACAGACAGGACATGTGTGGCCTTACCTTTTTAATCACGTTTTTGTTCTTATTGGGGAATTAGGGGTTTTATGATTTTTTTTTTACTTTTTTTTTTTTTTAAATCTGTTAAAACATTTTTTTATTCTTTTGTTTATACTTTTACTTTTTAAATACCAATATGGGACTAAACTATACGATCACAAACTGGAATCTTACTGTATTGCTATGTATTGTATGTGAGACTATTACATCTACTTTGTGGTGCAGACTTGTTGGACTATTACAGTATTTGGCCTCTGGCCGCCATAGATGATCGTGTTGCAGAAGAGCCTATGGCCGACACAGGGCCCCCCCTCCCTCTATTAACCATCTAGATGCCGCAGACACTACTTACCGCAGCATATTGGGTTGAATTAGTTAGAGTTTGTTTTTTAATTTTGCTCATTTCTTGTCACTGGTACATAACAGTCGGCTCCCGCTATGGATGCGCAGACACAGCCTCTGAGCTTGCATCATCTGGGCGCCCTACATGACGAATAGGAGACTCAACTCTCATAGTGGTCTGGGAGATCTGTCAAGTGTGCCGAGCCTTCGACATGGGGCCGACTGCCACCCTGTACCCCACTAGCTGCACCAATATTGGGAACAATGAACATAAAAGTAGATGGATTTGATATTCACGATATAGGAAAGGCCGGGTAACAAATCCACATGAGAGCTATAACCATCACTCAGCTATTGACCTCCTCTTGTTAATAATTAATGAATTACTAAAACTATAGATGACATTGTAACTCATAAACAACAAAGTCTGAGGACAAATGTAGAAGAGTCAGCTGGACATTGCAAGAAGGATGTGAACGCAACGCATGCCGGCAAATGACTAATGCGCCACCAGCCCCAACTGCAATGATCCTTATCTCTCCTTTAAATCATACCCATAATTAGTGCTCTTATCTCCAGCACTTCCTCTGATAGAGCCCCACACTGCCTCCCAGACCCCACAGCTCTCAGGATACTTCTGTGTATAGAAATTACAATCTAAAGAAAACCTAGATTTCATTTACATTTTGGCTTGTAATTCACAGATTTCTACCACATCTTCACGAATTGCACGTCTCTCCTACATATATGAACATAACTATAATACTGCCCCCTATCTACAAGAATATAACTACTTTAATACTGCCCCCCTTTCTTACAAAGAATTTAAACTACTATATTATGCTCTATGTACAATATTATTTTAATCTACTATAATACTGCTACTATGTACAAAGAATATAACTATATAATAGGCCCCCTATGTACTAGAATATAATTACTATAATACTGCCCTATGTACAAGTATATAATTACTATAATACTGCCCCACTATGTAAGAATATAACTACTATAATACTGACCCATGTAAAAGAATATAACTAATATAATTCTCACCTATGTACAAGATTTTCTATTCTACAATTATGTCCTATGTATTTAGATATATTAATACTATAATTACTGCTCCTATGTACAAGGATATAAAAAACTTACTTAATATAATGCCCCCTAATGTACAAGAATTTACATACATAATTACTGTTCCTCTTTGTACAAGATATAAACTACTATAATACTGCTTCTATGTAATTGGTACTATAACTAATATTAATACTGCCCTATGTACAAGAATATAAACTTCTATATTACTGCCCCTGTGTACATAGAATATTTAAATCTACTATATTACTGCACCTATGTACAAAGAATATAACTACTTAATTCTGACCTCTAGTAAAAGAATATATACTTACTATAATACTGAGCCTCATATGTACATGACATATAACTACAATATTTTACTGCCTCCTATGTACAAGAATATAACTTCAATAATATACCCCCTAGTACAAGATTTTTTACTACTATAATACTGCCCTAGTACAAGAGAATATAACCTTACTATAATACTGCTCCTATGTAAAGAATTTAAACTACTATAATACTGCACCCATGTACAGAATTAAACTATATCATACTGCCCCTACTGTACAAATAGTATAACAACTATAAATACTGTCCTATGGATAAGAATATAATCTACTATAATACTGCCTTTGTACAGAATATAACTTACTTAATACTGCTCCTATGTACATCGAATATAAACCTACTATTAAAATACTGCTCCTATGTCAAGAAAATAAATACTTATAATATGTCCTACTATGTACAAGATATAACTACTATAATACTGATCCTATTACAAGAATATAATACTATATACTGCCACTATGACACAAGAATTTCAACTACAATAATAATACCCCTATTGTAACATGAATATAAATACTATATACAGCTCTCTATGTACAAAGCTATAACTACTATAATACTGCTCACTATGATTGAAAGATTATAACCAACTATAATACTGTCCTATGTCAGAATATAACAACTATAATACTGTCCTATGTACAAAGAATATAATACTATAATACTGCCCCCTATGTACAGAATTTAATACTATTTACTGCCCCCCTATGTACAAGAATATACTACTATAATTACTGTCCCTATGTACAAGAATATAATGCTATAAATACTGTCCCCCTATGTACAAGAAATATAACTACTAACATACTGGGCTCCCCTATTTACAAGAATATAACTACAATATTACTTTCCCCTAGGTACAAGAATAGTAAATACTATTATTCTGTCCCCTATGTAAGAATATAAACTGCTATAATACTGTCCCCCTTTATACTGGAATATAACACTATAATTAATGCCCCTATGTACAAGATTTATAACAACTATAATATCTGCTCCTATGTACAAGAATATAGACTAATATTAATAATGATCCCTATGTACATGAATATAAATAGTATTATAATGCCTACTATTTACAAGAATATAAATACTTTTATTTACTGCTCCTATGTAAAAGAATATAATTGCTTTTTTTATGCATCACATATTATAACAAGTTTATATCTACTATAATATGCCCATATGTACAGAATATAAACTACTATAATACAGCCACCCTATGTACAAGAATATAACTACTAATTACTGCTACTATGTACAAAATATATCTACTATATTACTGCCCCCTATTATACAGGAATATAAATCTATAATACTGCTCCATAGTACATGTATATAACTGACTTTAATATCTGCTCTCTATAGTACAAGAATTTTAACTAACTTTAATACTACTCCTATGTTCAAAGAATTTAACGATCTATTAAACTGTCCCTATATACAGGGATTTTAAACATAATATAATAATCCTTCCTATGTACTACGAATTTAACTAACTATAATACTGGACTCCTATGTACAAGAGTATAAACACAACTATAATACATGCTCATTTATTACAGAACTATTAACTGCTATATTAACTGTCCCCTTGTTCTAGAATATTACATACTATAATACTGCCCCATGTACAAGAATATAACTACTATAATACTGCCCTCTATGTACAAGAATATAACTACTATAATACTGCCCCTATGCACAAGTGTCCTCTTTGTATAGTGCGTTCCTGTCTGTACAGTTTTTTGCTCTCCTGCTTGTGTCGTCTGTAGATTTTGGCTTTGTCGCTCTCGTCACCTACGTTTTCCATTTAGAAATGAATCTTATCTCCTCGGCGGCTCGGGGAGAGTCATCGCTCACACAGATCTAATGGACGCCACTCTTCTTCCACAGAGGACAGGAGGAATGCGAGTATAATTCAGTGAGGGAGACATCGATTATGAGGAGGGAGCGCTCTCTCACAAGTCGGCGCGGTCGGAGAGGGCCAATGGCGCGCGGGCTTTTATCACTGGTCTGAACCGCAACCTTGGAAACCGTTAAAACCCAGTTTAGTGGAAGGTGGCGGAGCCGCAGCGTTCCCAGTAATCACTACAGGTCCTCAGGTCTATCTCCTGGATGGGGAATGGGATTCAATATTCTTAAAGGAGAACGTCCTCTA
Organism: Phyllomedusa bahiana; assembly: GCA_025379985.1. Classification (NCBI taxonomy): domain Eukaryota; kingdom Metazoa; phylum Chordata; class Amphibia; order Anura; family Hylidae; genus Phyllomedusa; species Phyllomedusa bahiana. The sequence goes on from JAODAL010001168.1 coordinate 61,785, forward strand.
AGTAGATATTTTATAGAGGGTGCAGTGAACTTCCCAGCTCCTTTCCCATAATCATTGTGATAGATATTTTAAGTGTGACAAACTCTACCAGTGCCAATGGCTTTAAAGGGGTTGTCTCACTACAGGGATTGCTGCTTTTTATGTTAAAGATGTTGCAAAAACAATTCACTTTGTAAATTTTTTTTAACATGTCCCCACCCCTAATATCCCCTCTTTATGGGCTGCATCAGTCCTCAGGCCCCATAGCTCAGACCTGCCAAATCTCTCCTGATGGGTGCCAGGGCACGGTTGCTATACATAGTGTTCAAAATCTCCCCTGATAGGCGCCGCGCTGGTCGCTATAGCTACAGCCCCTGTTTGTTCTCTCCATAGGCTGCCAAATGGTTGCTATAGGGTACAGACCTTTCGTTCTCTCCTGATAGGCTCCCCACACGGGTTTTGCTTTTCTACAGACCTGTTGTCTCCCCTATGGGTGCCAGCACGGGTTGCTATAGCTACAGAGTGTTCAATCCTCCTATAGGCTGCCAGCATGGTGCTATAGCTACAGACCATTCAATCTCTCCTGATAGGTGCCGAGGGGTTTGCATAGCTACAGACCGGGCTTCTACTGAAACCAGGGGAAAACCCAAAACACCCCCCTAATTCAAAATGAAACCAAGAAAACGGATTTTGGTGCAGAATCAATTTTTGAAAAACCCCCTTCAAAATTCAAAGGGTCATCAAGGCGGAGAAAAAGACACGTATGAAGGAATCCCCCAAAACATTTTTTTCATTAAAGTAATTTCCCCTTTAAGTACTTATAGCTCATATGGTCTCATTTATACTTGCTAGCCCTTAAATTTAGTTAACTAAATTGTTAAACACAAAGTCACACAGGTGTTTAACTATTCTATTTGGCTACCTCGTTGGTTCTTAAATAAAAAGTGCATTAGAGGTTGTCGTAGCCCCGTCCCCACATAGACATACATACATTGTATATGATCTGTATACAAAGATGCGTAACTTTTTTATCCAAAAATATATCCCAAACACATTTATAAATTTTGGCTGAGGTGTTCAAATTTCTCAGCAACAACCCCTGTTGGTTCAGTATCTGCTCTGTACTATCTACAGATAAGCAGGATAGAAATAACCCCCCAAAAATTCACAGAGTGCAAAGCCTCACTAAACAGGAGGTGTCCATCCCTTAAAGAGAATGTCATCAAAAAAATGAGTCATTGTTTAAATCCCATTTTTATGTTAAACACGTGTGTTTTAGGAATTTTTTTTTTTTTTTAATTTTTCATATCAATTTCAATATTTTTTAATAATTCTTGAGTCTTGCAGTTCTCACTTTGGCCACGAGGCCTTGTTTGCACTGCTTTAACAGCAGTCAGAGAGATGCTTTACAGCAGCTTCATGAACATAGGAGCCTTAAGACTGACTCAGTCACATTCACTTCTATAGGAGAGTTTTCTAGTCATGCTCTGCGACCTGGGAAGAAGTCATTGTTCAGGGAGGTGAAAGGGTGAACTGTGACTATCTCCTCTTGTGACTGGTGAATCCTGTGTTATCTATTCACACTGGTGTCTCCTTTCAGTTTGACCCTCTTTGTGCTGATAATGAGCAGGCAACTGAGAATCTTTCTCTACAGAACAGGAAGTGTCAGACTGTTATTAGGCCTTGTGGTCAAAGTGAAAACTGCAGGATTTAAGAATTATTAAAAAATATTGAAAGCGATCTGGAAAATAAATAAAAAATAACCAAAAATTCTTATGTATTTAACATAAAAACATGAGTTAAACAATAAGTAATTTTTGATGACACATTCCCTTTAAGATTCCAAGTGGTAAGAAGAAGAATTATGAATACAGCTCTGGAGCCTAAGACATGATATAACTGGATATCACTACAAGGTATGTAATGCTCAGATGTTCAGCATCGCCATGTATTCTATAGGGAGGAGATATAAAGGAAAATATGGAGTTAAAGGGGGACACCGCGCTGATTTCTGACCTGTCACTATGAGGGATATTTCCATTCAAGAGGGTTGTCCAATGAGGACAACCCATGGCCATGTGCTCTAATTGGACATTTGGAGGTTATAAGAGAGAAACCCTGCTTTAGACCTCCCCTGAGCCACAGCGGAGAACCACTGCTTGACTTAGTGGACTCAAGTCATTCGTATTTCAGGCGGGGCATTCAATGAAAAAAAATCACCCTGGGTTTCTCTCTTTGATGAGACAGTCCCTATAGGAACATCTCGACACCATCTGGGGAACATCTCGACACCATCTGGGGAACATCTCGACACCATCTGGGGACCATCTCGACACCATCTGGGGAAAAATCCAACAAAACCATTCTGGGGGGCAATCAACAACACCATCTGGGGGGCCTTTAAAAAAACCCATCTGGGGGAACATCTCAACACCATCTGGGGAACATCTCTGCAACACTTAAGAAACCCCCAATCCTCACTCCAATCCGAAAAATAAAAGTTAGTTTTTTGATTTAGACAACCCGACTGTAGGTTGGGTTTTTGGGTTGGAGTTTAATTTTTTTTACATGTTTAATAGGGTTTTTCCCAGAATTGAGGGTTAAAAATAAGGGAAAGGGGGGTCAAGTTTTTTACCAAATTTTTTTTTAAACTATGGTTATTTCCAACTATAACAGCAATCCTAAACCCAACCTTAGGGTAAATCCAATCTTAACGTAACTCTAAATTAGACTACCTTTTAACCTTTTGGGGTTGGAAATTTAAATTGGGGCTATCCCTAGTCCTAACCCAAAATGGGGTTCCCCCCGATGTTTCTTTTTGTTTTCCTAAGGTTAGAGGGTTAGTAGTTATAGAAATGAGGGTCACTTTATTTCCAACTCTAAAAAGGCTTATGGTTAGGCGTACTCTATCTACATCCCATAACCCACCTCTGGGAATCAACACCATCTGGGGAACATCTCTGCAACATCTTAAGAACCACCCTAATCCTCACTCCAATCCGAAATCTAGAGTTAGTTTTAGAGTTAGACTAACCCTGACTGTAGGGTTGGGTTTAAGGTTGGAGTTAGATTTATCTACATGTTGAATAGCTGTTTCCTAGAATTGAGGGTTAAAGTAAGGGAAGGAGGGTCAAGTTTTCACCAATTTTTTTTTGAATCTATGGTTATTCCAACTATAACAGCAATCCTAAACCCAACCTTAGGGTAAATCCAATCTTAATCGTAACTCTAGAATTAGACTACCTTTAACCTTAGGGTTGGAATTAGAGTTGGACTATCCCTAGTCCTAACCCCAAAACTGGGGTTCCCCTGATGTTGCTTAGCTGTTTCCTAAGGTTAGAGGGTTAGAGTTATAGAAAGAGGGTCACTTTTTTCCCAACTCTAAAAAGGATTATGGTTAGTCCAACTCTAACTACATCCCTTAACCCAACTTTTGGAATAACCCTAATCCTAACCCTAGGGTTCTCCACATGTTGCTAGCAGCTTCCTAAGGTTAGGGGTTGAAGTTAGGCAAAGGGGCTAAATTTTTTGCCAATTCTCATAAGGACTATAATTAGTACAACTCTAACTCCAATCCTAAACCCAACACTAGTCCAACCTTAACTCTAGAGTTAGATTTTGAATTGGGCTATTCCTTACCCTAGGGTTGGGTATAGGGCTGGAATCAGTTTGGGACTAACCCCAATTCTAACCCTAACTCGGGGGTTCTTCCCATATTGCCTAACTGTTCTCTAAGATTAGAGGTTGAAATTAGGGAAAGAGGGTCAATGTTTTTGCCAGTTCTCATTTGGACTATGGTTAGTCCAACTCTATTGCCAACCCTAAACCCAACACTAGGTTTAGGGTTAGTTAGCCTAACTATAGGGTTGGAGTTAGAAAGACTGAAAATAACAATTACCATGGTTGCTTTGCTGTTTTCTAAGGTTAGAGGTTGAAGTTAGGGATATTTTCTGCCAATTCTCGTTAGGACTATGGTTTGTCAAACTCTAATGCCAACCATAAACCGAACCCTAGATTTAGGATTAGCCTAACTGTAGGGTTGGAGTTACAGTTAAACTGAAACTAACCCTTATCCTGGTTGATTTGCTGTTTTCTAAGGTTAGAGGTTGAAGTTAGGGAATTTTTTTGCCAATTCTCATTAGGACTATGGTTTGTCCAACTCTAATGCCAACCCTAGGTTTAGGGTTAGTGAGCCTATCTGTAGGGTTGGATTTAGGGCTGGAGTTAGACTAAAACTAAACCTATCCCTGGTTACATAGCTATTTCCTAAGGTTAGAGGTTGGAGCTATAGAAAGCAGGCCCCTTTTTTTTTGCCAATTCTTACCAAAATTTGATTCTTGCCAACCCAGATCAAATTATTAACATAGGGGCAAATTAGACTTTGACCAAAATTTGAAGCCCTAATTGAAACCAAACCAGGAGAACTTTACAAACAATGGATTTCTCAACCTGTGGACAAATGTTACTGAACTTAGACGAGCTTGTATATGGATTTCTGTTTATGAAGGACTACTCTACCCATCGTTAGCACTCAGTGATGCTCTGCTGCAGTATTTTCGGATAAGTGGGGCGACGTTGTTGAAATGAAGTTCCCTTATTATTTCCATAACATTTTTGAGGTCTCTTTCATAATTCAGAAGTTCTTGTAGATGTAGAAGTGAATCGTTAACGCGAAAAACAGAAAATCTGGGTGAATTAATAATGAATTTGGGGCTTTGTTAGCAGCTAGCTAGGGGCCAACGTCTGCCGCAGAATTCACAGCACAGCACAATGTAACTTCTAATCATCTGGATTTATAGCGCTTCACTCTCCCATGGAAATCAGCAAGACAGCGGCAGAACATGCACAGCGAAGGGTTCTCCAGACAATCAGTGCTCTGTCTGCTCCCTGCCACAGGTTGTCCTGAGACCATCAGCTGCAATCTGCAGGGAGACATGGAGGCAAATGCTCATTTTCTCTGCAGCGCCACCACAGGGGAAATTAAGAATTACACTGTTGCTATTAAAATCAATGCACAGTCAATGTTATGTACAGACAGATTGGGTCCTCTAGAGAAGGAGATGCTCTTTGTAGCCACACTTTGAATTATAGATAAATATCCTGAATGGGTCCACAGATGCTGAGGAAAGGGAGTGGTATGACAGGGATCATTCAGTCACATTAAGTACTACAAGGACAAGTGAATGTTGTTCATTGGGCTCCGTCTTTAACTTCAGTTGTTTGTAAACTAGTGGGTGGAGACTGGTTACTATGAGGTCTCCCATACACTCCACTAGCTGCTATGATGTCTCCCATACACTGCACCAGTTGCTATGACATTTCCCATATGCTGCACCAGCTGCTATGATGTCTCCCATACACTGCATTAGCTGCTATGATGTCTCCCATATGCTGCATTAGCTGCTATGATGTCTCCCATATACAGCACCAGCTGCTATGATGTCTCCCATATACAGCACCAGCTGCTATGATTTCTCCCATACACTGCGCCAGCTGCTATGATGTCTCCCATTCACTGCGCCAGCTGCTATGATGTCTCCCATACACTGCACCAGCTGCTATGATGTCTCCCATACACTGCACCAGCTGCTATGATGTCTCCCATACACTGCACTAGCTGCTATGATGTCTCCCATACACTGCACTAGCTGCTATGATGTCTCCCATACACTGCACTAGCTGCTATGATGTCTCCCATACACTGCACTAGCTGCTATGATGTCTCCCATACACCGCACTAGCTGCTATGATGTCTCCTAAACACTGCACTAGCTGCTATGATGTCTCCAATACACTGCACTAGCTGTTATGATGTCTCCGATACACTGCCCTAGCTGTTATGATGTCTCCCATATACTGCACCAGCTGCTATGATGTCTCCCATACACTGCGCCAGCTGCTATGATGTCTCCCATACACTGCACTAGCTGCTATGATGTCTCCCATACACTGTACCAGCTGCTATGATGTCTCCCATACACTGCATTAGCTACTATGAGGTCTCGCATACACTGCACTAGCTGCTATGATGTCTCCCATACACTGCACCAGCTGCTATGATGTCTCCCATACACTGCACCAGCTGCTATGATGTCTCCCATACACTGCACTAGCTACTATGAGGTCTCGCATACACTGCACTAGTTGCTATGATGTCTCCCATACACTGCACACACAGAATAGGAGATCCTGCTCCCCTCTATCGCACACCCTTAAAAGTAGCATTAAACCCATTCTGGAGTAGTACCGAGCACAATACTGAATGTAAGCTGTGACTACAGCACTCGGGTGACATATAGCTGTCTCTGTATTTATCTGCCTCTTTCTCCAGCCGCTTCCTCCTCCCCTCTCCATAGACTCTATAGGCAGCTGTAACCTGATCCCACGATTACTTCACAATCCTTCTTAAACAAGATGGAATTCTTCAGTTTTTTAAAGTGATGTTTTGCGGAGGAATGAAATGGTGAACAAAGAGGCCTTTTCCTCTAATCGGATATACTATAAAGTTGATACAATTGATATAAGCTAATTCTTTTAAGCTTAGTGTGAATTTAAAAAAAAAAAAGTTTAGGAGACAATGCCCTCTAAGTTGAAGCTGCAGATACTGATGTGAATAGCTTGATTTATTAGTAACAGTATGTATAACAACGTAACAAAAGTGTCAGGAGGAGCCGATGCAGAAAGTTCCGCGGCACCAGGTGTTGCTATAGAAACGAAAAATATTACATTCTCCAAATAATTAAGATAAAGCAAAATGTAATAAGTAAAAAGTATTTGGCGCGGCGTTAATTAATGGATCATCAGATTATACAGCGTTTGAGGATTTACATTTAAATTTAGACGCAAAGTTAGGAAACGTTGTACAATGATAATTAGCAAGAACACTTCTTCACTTAAAGGGTCCTACTCACTTATTTTACCAGTCAATGGCCCTAACCCAATGTCGATTATCACCAAAAATGTTGCCAGTCAGTGTAACCTTATATTGGAGATAGGGGCTTCTTGCAGTGGGTTTGAATGGGCTGTTAACCGTTCCCCTGAGCTTCTGGTCCCTTCGAGCTGTCACTCCAACGCTGTGGATATCGGAAGCCCCCGGGGAATGGGTGAGTTAACCCTATAGGGTTCTTGCAAGGAGTTGAACCAGGGCTGAAAGCAGGGCTGTGGAGTCGGAGTCGTGGAGTCGGTGCCTATTTTGCAGGAGTCGGAGTCCTCATAAAATGGACCGACTCCCAAAATATATAATAAGTTGGTCCAGTTAGTTCGATGCAAAGAGCAAGAGGAATTGGATGTGGCCGGTGCTCCTGCTCCCATATCTTCAGCCTCATCACATGAGGAGTGTAATTAATGACATGGAGCAGGCAAAGCGCTGCCCCAGGGGAAAAGATTCCGCTCCCAGGGCAAACAGATTTTAGCTAAATTTTTCACCTGCTTTCAAAGAAGTAGAAGATCAACCATTCATCAAAACTGACTGTGGCTGAGGCAATTCCTTTATACCCTGACATTGTTAGAGATGTTGCCCCTGTGGTCACCGCTTTGCCCCCGAACCAAGTTAGTGTAGAGAGGCCGTTCTCTAGCCTGGAAAGAATGAGATCAGATGTGAGTCATGTATGCAGGATCTGATGAGGCAATACTATTTCTCAGAACAAATTCAGAGAACTCCACAAATGTTCCTGCAGGGTTTTGCATATTTACAATTTTTTGTTGTTCTAAAGTCATGTCCAATAAATATATTTTACACTGACAAGCAAAATGGTAATGTTTTGAACTTGTGATTTTCAAGCTCCATATCTCACCATCCACTACAGCTTTGTACATGAGGCTACTGTAATTTTATATACAGTCATCTTACCTATCTTATACATAAATGTGACTTGCAGGTATTTAGCATCTGCTTAGTTCTGCAGATTCTTTCCTGTAACTGCATTGTTACTGTTTCGCTCCTAAAAATCAAAATGTTAATTTGTATTATTTTGTTAGTATTTGGGAAATCCACTTTTGGTTTCAGCACTGCCTGAATCCTTCTGGGCTCTGGATCAGATTCAAGCATATCCTGACCAAAATCTGATCCAGGTCTCTTCTACACATTCCCAATGTTGGTGCAGACTGGACTTGGATACAAATACAGCTTTTTCTTCAACGCTACCCACAAGTGTTCAAAAAACATTGTTACCCTTTTGCTTGTCAGTGTCTGTTCTACCTAAATAGCTTGATTATTGTATCATATGGTGATAAAAAGCCGGATATTACCATTTTACTACAGTAAAGTTATCACTTAAACATGCGCCATGTATGAGGGAGTCGGAGTCGGAGGTTTGGGAAATTGACTCCACAGCCCTAGCTGAAAGTCAGAAGTGTTAACCACTCAACTACGTTGTAACTACTGACAACTCTTTACATAAACAGACCTTTGTTTGACTAGAGTGAGCACACTGTGGGGTAAAGCATGGTGATGTCAAGCCTGCTGGGTTGAAGTTCAAGCAAATCATATGCACCCCCCTTTTGAGCACATTGAAAGCAGAAGCAGGACAAACCAGGCAAGAAATGCCTTCGTGGCAAAACGTTTTTTTAAACAAAAGCTAAGAATTGCTGAAGGTCAAATAACTTCTTGAAATGTGATGAATGTTCTAAAATACAGGTTTTCCCTGTTGAAAAAATAAAAGGGCGAGAGAGAAAAAAGAGAGAGAAAAAAGAGAAAAAGAGAGAAAGGGAGAAGAAAAAGAGAGAAAAAGAAAGAGAAGAGAGAGAAAAAGAGAAGAGAGGAAAGAGAGGAAAAGGGGGAGAGAAAGAGAAAAGAGAGGGAAGAAAGAGAGAGAGGAAAAAGAGAGAAAAGGGAGAGAAAGAGAGAAAAAGAGAAAGAGAGAGAGAGAAAAGGGAGAGAGAGAGAGAAAGGGGGGAGGAGAGGAAAAAAAGAGAGGAAAAAGGGGGGGAGAAGAGGGGGGAGAAAAGAGAGAGAGAAAGAGAGAGAAAGAAAGAGAGAGAAGGGGGGAAAAAAAGAGGGAGATTTTGGGTGGAAAGGAAGGGAGAGGAAAAAAAAGGGGGAAAAAAAGGGGGTTCAAGCCCGGGGAGTAGAAGCAGGGGGGGGGGGGGGGATCGCTCTGGGAGAGGACAGTCACAATACAAGCGCTGGCCCTTTCCTTCCCCCATAACCCAAATTTATTGCACGTTTGTTCATTTTTTAAGAGAAAATCAATTGCTAACTGAAATATACACAGGATCATTTAACCAGACATAGAGACTGCAAAACCCAGCCCCGAACCGAGATCTGCATTTAAAGGAAGACGCTGAAATCACAGGGAATGGGTAACATGTCGAAGAGTAAGTGAGGAAAACACGGAAAACAGACATAGAAACTTCTAGAAGTTTAAAGGAACACTCCAGACAAGTGTGTAATGCTTAGTGCAGAGCCTGAAGGGGTGGAGCATGGCAGAAGGATTCAAAGAGAACCAGTGGGAGAATCTTTGTCATGCTCCGCCTCTCTAATCCTGCACTACTGATAACATACTGGGGCAGGTTTATTAATACTGACTAGTACTTAGATAGTGTAACCTTAGACTAGACAGTCTTACAGCGCACCACTTGTATTATGGTGTTGATAAATCTGTGCCCACCTAAGAAGATCTAATGTCCTCTTATGGGCCAGCCTGACCCTGCCTCCACCAACAGATGGCAGGAAAGGGTATTTGGTCCCTCCTGTCCTTGTCCTAAAAGTTTTTCTTATTTCTATAGACGATTTAGTCTTGATTTTGCCTTGGTCCTTTGTTTTCAGGGGGGGTCTATCCTGGGTAGGTCTAAGAACTGATTTCTGCTGTATATCAGTGCTAGAGCTCATCTCTATCAAATCAAGACCTAGCCCCGTCTAAGAGGATCCTCATGTCCCCTGATGTGCTAGTCTGCGCTGCTTCCACCAATAGATGTCATCTTTTAGGGCGGAATAATCAGTTCCTCCTGCTCCCACTTGTCCTAGCCCCATATCTTCCTTATTTCTAGACATGATCGAGTCTTGATGTTATCATAGCCCCTCTTTTCCAGTAAGGTCTATGAGCTTAAGCCTGCTATAATCAGTTTTGGAGATCGTCCTTATCATGTTAGGACCTGTGCCCACCTAAGAGGATCCTAATGTCCTCTGATAAGCCAGTCTGACCTTGCTTCCACCCTGCTCCTTATCATATCAGGACCCGTGCCCACCTAAGAGGCTCCTAATGTCCTCTGATAAGCCAGTCTGACCTTGCTTCCACCCTGCTCCTTATCATATCAGAACCCGTGCCCACCTAAGAGGCTCCTAATGTCCTCTGATGGGCCAGTCTGACCCTGCTTCCACCAATAAATGTCATCTTATGGGAAATGGTATTTGGTCCTCCTTTCCCTTCTGTCCTAGTCCTCAGAGTTTTTCTTAGTTCTAGAGATGATTTAGTCTTGATTTCGCCTTAGTTCTTTGTTTTTGGGGTCTATTCTGGGTAGGTCTATAAGCTAATTTCTGCTGTATATCAATGCTGGAGCCGATCCTTATCATATCAGGTCCTAGCCCCATCAAAGAGACTCCTTATGTCCCCTGTTTCCACCAACAGATGTCAGGGAAGGGTATTTGGTCCCCCCTGTCCTAGTCCCCAAATTGTTCTTAAGTTCTAGAGATGATTTAGTCTCAATTTTGCCCTGGTTCTTTGTTTTGGGGTCTATTCTGGGTAGGTCTATAAGCTGATTTCTGGTGTATATCAGTGCTGGAGCTCATCTCTATCAAATCAGCACCTAGACCCATCTAAGAGGATCCTCATGTCCCCTGATGGGCTGGTCTGCCCTGCTTCCACCAATAGATGTCATCTTTTAGGGCGGGATAATCAGTTCCTCCTGTTCCCACTTGTCTTAGCCCCATATTTTCCATATTTCTAGAAGGAATCTAGTCTTGATCTTTTTATGGCCCAATGCTCTTGGGGATCTTCTCTGGGTAGGTCTATGAGCCGATGCCTGCTGTATATCAATGCTGGAGTTGATTCTTATCATATCAGGACCTAGCCCCATCTAAGAGGATCCTCATGTCCTCTAATAAGCATGTCTGACCCTGCCTTCACCAATAGAATTAATCTTTTGGGGAGGGATAATTGGTCCCTCCTGTTTCTTCTTGTCTAAGCCTCCAGATTTTTCTTATTTCTAGAGATGATCTAGTCTTGACCTCCCCATGGCCCCATTCTTCTCGGGGATCTATTTTATAGAGGTCTATGAGCCAATGCCTGTTGTACATCATTGCAGTCCTGAGATTTGAAGACACGTCCTACGCTTGGATTGTCCAAAAATTTCTACTTAGCTCATAAAAATCCACATTGCACAATGGGAAATGAAACACCTGGATAGCAATTCCCCGGGCCGGATGCAGCTACATGAAACAGTAACATTATCAATAACAAGTTGGAATTTATTTTCCCACATTGCCGCTCTAATTCAATGGCCGTCACATCATTTCCATATAAATGTATGTTTGTTATAAGTCAGAATGTGAAATGAGTGCGAAAGAAGGAAATGAGGAAATTGATCTCGCGGCTCAGACAGGCTGCAAATATTGCAGGATCAGCATTCTTAATTCTACCACCCCTGTGTCCCACACTTTGGGGAGTGCAAAGTACTGCGCGCTTATAGGGGTCCTCATACTGGTGGGTACATGATACCGACAATCCAGACACTGATAGGTGGGTCTAGAACATGGTTAACATTACAACAGCTATAATAGAGACCTATGCTATAACGGCAGACGATCCAAACACCTAAACCGTAGGTGAGTCTAGAACATGCTAAACAATACAACAGCTATAATAGAGACCTATGCTATACTGGGAGACAATCCAAACACCTAAACCATAGGTGGGTCTAGAACATGGTTAACATTACAACAGCTATAACGGAGGCCTATGCTATAACGGCAGACAATCCAAACACCTAAACCGTAGGTGGGTCTAGAACATGCTAAACAATGCAATATCTATCATAGAGAGCTAAGCTATACCTGCAGAGAATACAGGCACCGATAGGTAGACCTAGAACATGCTTAATATTACAGTGGCTACTATAGAGAACTATGCTATACCTGCAGGTAATCCAAACACCAGTGGGTGGGTCTAGAACATGCTAAACATTACAACAGCTATAATAGAGACCTATGCTATCCCGGGAGACAATCCAAACACCTAAACCGTAGGTGGGTCTAGAACATGCTAAACAATACAACAGCGATAATAGAGACCTATGCTATACTGGGAGACAATCCAAACAACTAAACTGTACGTGGGTCTAGAACATGCTAAACAATGCAATATCTATCATAGAGACCTATGCTATACTGGCAGATAATCCAAAACACCAATAGGTGGTTCTAGAACATGCTAAAGATTACAGCAGCTACTATTGAGACCTATGCTATACCGACAGATAATCCAAACATCAATAGGTGGGTCTAGAACATGCTAAAGATTACAGCAGCTACTATTGAGACCTATGCTATACTGACAGATAATCCAAACACCAATAGGTGGGTCTAGAACATGCTAAAGATTACACTAGCTACTATTGAGATCTATGCTATGCCGACAGATAATCCAAACACCAATAGATGGGTCTAGTACATGTTTAATATTACAGTGGCTACCATAGAGACCTATCCTATACCTGGAGATAATCCAAACACCAATAGGTGGGTCTAGAACATGATAAACATTACAACAGCTATAACAGAGACCTATGCTATACCTGCAGATAATATAGACACCAATAAGTGGATCTAGAACACGGTAAACACTAGAAGATACAAGAGAGACCTATGTTATATCTGCATATAATCCAAACACCAATAGGTGGGCATTAATAAGTGGGAACCAATATTTTGGTCTAGAACAAGCTAAAGATTACAGTGGCTAGGCTACCACAGAGAGCTACAGTGGTGGCCAAAAGTATTGGCACCCCTGCAATTCTGTCAGATAATACTCCGTTTCTTCCTGAAAATGATTGCAATCACAAATTCTTTGATATTAATATATTCATTTTTTTTTGCTTGTAATGAAAAAAAACAAAACAGAAGGGAGACAAAAATCAAATCATTGATCATTTCACCCAAAAACTTCAAAAATGGGCCGGACAAAAGTATTGGCACCCTCACCCTAATATTTGGGCAGCACAACCTTTAGCCAAAATAACTGTGAACACCCGCTTCCGGAAACCCATCAATGAGTTTCTTACAATGCTCTGCTGGAATTTTAGACCATTTTTCTTGGCAAACTGCTCCAGGTCCCTGAGAGGGTGAAGGCGCCTTCTCCAAACGGCCATTTTGAGATCTCCCCACCGGTGTTCTATGGGATTCAGGCCTGGACTCATTGCGGCCACTTTAGAAGTCTCCAGTGCTTTCTCCTCAAACCATTTTCTAGTGCTTTTTGAAGTGTGTTTTGGGGTCATTGTCTTGCTGGAAGACCCATGACCTCTGAGGGAGACCCAGCTTTCTCCCACTGGGCCCTACATTATGCTGAAAAAATTGTGGTAGTCTTCAGACTTCATAATGCCATGCACACGGTCAAGCAGTCCAGTGCCAGAGGCAGAAAAAGCAACCCAAAACATCAGGGACCCTCCGCCATGTTTGACTGTAGGACCGTGCTTTCTTTTCTTTGAAGGCCTCTTTTTTTTCCTGTAAACTCTATGTTGATGCCTTTTCCCAAAAAGCTCTACTTTTGTCTCATCCGACCAGAGAACATTCTTCCAAAATGTTTTAGGCTTTCTCAGGTAAGTTTGGACAATCTCCAGCCTGGCTTTTTTATGTCTCGTGGTAAGAAGTGGGGTCTTCCTGGGTATCCTACCATACAGTCCCTCTTCATTCAGACGCCGACGGATAGTACGGGTTGACACTGTTGTACCCTCGGACTGCAGGGCAGCTTGAACTTGTTTGGATATTAGTCGAGGTTCTTTATCCACCATCCGCACAATTCTTGCGTTGAAAAACTCTCGTCAATTTTTCTTTTCCGTCCACAACTAGGGAGGTTAGCCACAGTGCCATAGGGAGGTTAGCCACAGTGCCATAGGGAGGTAAGCCACAGTGCCATAGGGAGGTTAGCCACAGTGCCATGGAGAGGTTAGCCACAGTGCCATAGGGAGGTCAGCCACAGTGCCATAGGGAGGTCAGCCACAGTGCCATGGGGAGGTTAGCCACAGTGCCATAGGGAGGTTAGCCACAGTGCCATAGGGAGGTCAGCCACAGTGCCATGGAGAGGTCAGCCACAGTGCCATAGGGAGGTTAGCCACAGTGCCATGGGCTTTACATCTAGGGAGGTTAGCCACAGTGCCATGGGGAGGTTAGCCACAGTGCCATAGGGAGGTTAGCCACAGTGCCATGGGCTTTACATCTAGGGAGGTTAGCCACAGTGCCATGGGGAGGTTAGCCACAGTGCCATAGGGAGGTTAGCCACAGTGCCATAGGGAGGTTAGCCACAGTGCCATAGGGAGGTCAGCCACAGTGCCATAGGGAGGTCAGCCACAGTGCCATAGGGAGGTCAGCCACAGTGCCATGGAGAGGTCAGCCACAGCACCATGGGGAGGTTAGCCAGTGTGCTTTGGGCTTTACATCTAGGGAGGTTAGCCACAGTGCCATGGGCTTTACATCTAGGGAGGTTAGCCACAGTGCCATGGGCTTTACATCTAGGGAGGTTAGCCACAGTGCCATGGGCTTTACATCTAGGGAGGTTAGCCACAGTGCCACGGGCTTTACATCTAGGGAGGTTAGCCACAGTGCCATGGGGGGTTAGCCACATGCCATGGGGAGTTAGCCGCAGTGCCATGGGGGGGGTTAGCCGCAGTGCCATGGGGAGGTTAGCCACAGTGCCATGGGGAGGGTTTGCCACAGTGCCATGGGGAGGGTTAGCCACAGTTTCCATGGGGAGGTTAGCCACAGTGCCATGGGGAGGTTAGCCACAGTGCCATGGGGAGGTTAGCTGCAGTGCCATGGGGAGGTTAGCCGCAGTGCCATGGGCTTTACATCTAGGGAGGTTAGCCACAGTGCCATGGGGAGGTTCGCCACAGTGCCATGGGCTTTACATCTAGGGAGGTTAGCCACAGTGCCATGGGGCGGTTAGCCACAGTGCCATGGGGAGGTCAGCCACAGTGCCATAGGGAGGTCAGCCACAGTGCCATAGGGAGGTTAGCCACAGTGCCATGGGCTTTACATCTAGGGAGGTTAGCCACAGTGCCATGGGGGGTTTGCCAACAGTGCCATGGGGGAGGTCAGCCTAAGTGCCATAGGGAGGTCAGCGACTGTGCCATAGGGAGGTTAGCCACAGTGCCATGGGGAGGTTAGCCACAGTGCCATGGGGAGGTTGGCCACAGTGCCATAGGGAGGTTGGCCACAGTGCCATAGGGAGGTTGGCCACAGTGCCATTGGGAGGTTAGCCACAGTGCCATGGGGAGGTTAGCCACAGTGCCAGGGGCTTTACATCTAGGAAGGTTAGCCACAGTGCCAGGGGCTTTACATCTAGGAGGTTAGCCACAGTGCCATAGGGAGGTTAGCCACAGTGCCATAGGGAGGTTAGCCCCAGTGCCATGGGCTTTACACTTCTTGATGACACTGCGCAAGGTAGACACAGGAACATTCAGGGGCTTTGGAGATGGACTTGTAGCCTTGAGATTGCTCAGCTTCCTCACAATTTGGGTTCTCCAGTCTCAGACAGTTTTTTTGGCTTCTTTCTTTTCTCCCATGCTCAATGTGGTCACACAAGGACACAGGACAGAGGGTGAGTCAACTTTAATCCATGTCAACTGGCTGCAAGTGGGATGTAGTTATTGCCAACACCTGTTCGGTGCCACAGGTAAGTTACAGGGGCTGCTAATAACACAAATTAGAGAAGCATCACATGATTTTTCAAACAGTGCCAATACTTTTGTCCACCCCCTTTTTTATGTTTGGTGGAATTATATCCAGTTTGGCTTTATGACCATTCTTTTTGTGGTTTTCCATTGAAGACAAATTAAATGAAGATAATAATACCAAAGAATTAGTGATTGCAATCATTTTCAGGAAGAAACTGAGTATTATCTGACAGAATTGCAGGGGTGCCAATACTTTTGGCCACCACTGTAGCAGCTATGACATGAGACCTATACTATAACTGCAGAGGCTACAAACATCAATAGGGAGACCTAGAACATGGTTCTTGTAGTTTTACAACCACTGGTCTAGAACATATAATACATCTGTACAAATAACGAATGTAGAATTCTGCATCTATAGAACAAGGGAAACATATCCAGAATTAAGGGTAATGTGCTACTGTGTGCAGGCAGGTCTAGATTACTGAAAACTGAGGACATGTCTACAATATGGAGGCGTTTACAGTGCTCTGTTTAAGGCTAATCTAGAATACAGAAGTCTGTAAATGGGTCTAGAAGACATCAAACATATCTAGAACACTATGTAAAATGCTGCTGTATGAAAACTAGATCTAGAAGAAAGAAGTTCCTGTGAGGATCTAGAAAACAATGCAGAGCAAGAACAAGGGGACTGTGTACATAGATCTAGCAACTGATAATGATCTAGACTAAGCAACGGCATGGCCCACCATCTACTGTACTGGCTTGGAATACACCGCACAGCTGGTAACCTATAACACAGATCTAGAAAAATCCAGAACTTACGATAAAGGTAAAGAACATATCATATCAGAGCAGATCAGTCTGGGATAAATAGAAGAGAACATTTTGGGTGACATGTATGAACAGGGCTGCGCCAGGCGTGCTTTGTGCCAAACTGTCCTAGCCCTGTTCCACAGATGTATGAACCATGGTTCTCCCACGCTTGGCTCAGTGTACGCCAGACACAACACTTTAAAATGTGCCCATGATGCGGGAGCGTGTCACACCAGAATCGCATGATGCATCAAAAATGCACCAAAAATTGGTGCAAAGCTGTTGTTCAGATCCATATCCGTACTCCTTTTGGCGAAAAGCGGAACACATGTACAAAGTGCTGTCAGACCCTTTCATACAGATCATACACTATTAAAACAGAGGTAGAGCTGGCGAGTTGGTGGCAGGTTCATGTCCCCCAAAAAGTATACAAAATACAGATCTAGAATCAAGAACATGCACATCTAATAGGTCAAGGAAAACAATGACATGTAGACAGATACAGAACTCTCATAGCAGACATACTGCATTTAATCCAGATCTAAAATATACATACATGAAATGCAATACAGATCTAGAACCAAGAACACACAC
Source organism: Phyllomedusa bahiana (assembly GCA_025379985.1). Taxonomy (NCBI): domain Eukaryota; kingdom Metazoa; phylum Chordata; class Amphibia; order Anura; family Hylidae; genus Phyllomedusa; species Phyllomedusa bahiana. Next base: position 78,996 of record JAODAL010001168.1, read on the forward strand.
ATCTAATGGGTCAGGGAAAACAATGCAGATATGGCATGCAGACAGATACAGAACTCTCATAGCAGATTTAGAATACACAGACTGCATGTAATACAGATCTAGAATACATACACTGCATGTAATACAAATCTGTAATACAGTAACTGAATGTAATACAGATCCAGAATACAAACACTGTGTGTAACATGAATCAGGAATACACAGACTGCATGTAATACAACTCTATAACACATATACAGTGGGTAATGCATATCTAATCTACATATACTACATACAATACAGATCTAGATTCCATATACTACGTGTAATACAAATCTAGAATATAAACAATACATATAAGGTGGAACTAGAATACATATACTGCTGGTAATACAGGTCTAGAATGCACATACTCCATGTAATGCTGATTTAGAATATATATATACTGCATGTGATACTAATCTAGAATATATACACTGTATGTAATGAGGATCTAGAATCATATAATACAAGTAATACAAATCTAGAATATATTCACTGTATGTAATGAGGATCCTAGAATATGTGCATAAACTGTGGGCAAGACAGATCTAGAATGCATATACTCCATGTAGTATGGATCATTAATACATGTACTGCATGTAATGTGGGTCTAGAATACATATACTGTGTGCAATACAGATCTAGAATATATGCAGTGCTAGTAATGGAGATCTAGTATAAACACACTGCACGTAATACCAATCTAGAATAAAGCCATTGCACATTATACAGATCTAGAAAGTATATACTGCATATAACATGGATCTAAAATATATACACTGTATACAATACCAATCAAAACTATATATACTGCAAGCAATACAAATCTAGAATAAATGGATAGTTGAAACCAGCAGTTTCCATCCACTCTATAAAAATCCCCATCTGCAGGTTTCTCACTCCCCTCTATATAAATCCCCATCTGCAGGTTTCTCAGTCCCCTCTATATAAAGCCCCAACTGCAGGTTTCTCACTCCCCTCTATATAAAGCCCCATCTGCAGGTTTTTCTCACTCTCTGACATGAAATCAGAATAAACCTTCCCCGTTTTAGGTCAATTAGGAACCAAAGTTATTTCTATTTGCCAAATGCAGAATAATGAGAGAGGGGATTTTTAAGGCATTTTTATTACTTTCTGCAAAGTCAAAGGTTTCCATCCACTGGGATTACTCTGCCTTTAAGCAATTTGGGACCGCCCATATATACTGCATGTAATATGGATCTATAAAACATATACTAAAGTAATACAGATCCAGAATATATATATATATATATATATATATATATATATATATATATGCTGCATGCAATAGGAATCTAGTATATATATATATATATATATATACGCTGCATGCAATATGAATCTAATATATATATATATATATATATATATATATATATATATTATATATATATTACACGCTGCATGCAATATGAACTGGATATATATTTTATTTATAAAATATTTATATATATATATTATATTATATTATATATTATATATTACGCTGCATGCAATAGGAATCTATATATAATATATATATATATATATATATATATATATATATATATTGCATGGAATAAAGATCTTCCATACAGTGTACAGTCCGTGGACAGTTTACACAGCCCTGGGCATACAGATGTAGCAGGCATGGTTGTTGGAGTAGTGCGAATGAGTTTGTCATTTGGAGCATAAATCCTTCATATACATTGAGAATCTAGAAGACAGCGCTGTACATAGAAATCCTGTATACAACCCGAGGGTAGGATACTGAGCGAGGCACAATACATAATCAGCCGGCTATTATACAGAACATGCAGCACACAGAATGGCACAGTTCACACAGGAGACAATGTACAGTAATCAGCTTTCTGTGCTACAATTATGCCGTACACACAATGCAGCAATGTTACACAATCAACAACTCCACCGTGTGATAGCGTCACATACAGACCGCCCATAGCCAGCGCAGCGCCCCGGGTGCAACATACAAACAATAGGGACTGATGTAATGGACGATATGAACAAGTTATACAAGTGCAGCAGAGACAGTGTAGTCACTGCCTGATATATGCGCAAATACATGTAGCAGAGCGGAGTTTGTCATTTGGCACCAATTTCCTATATTTGCAATGAATTATTGGAGATGAGAGGGAGGTCAGCGCCGCAGCAGTTAAGCACTGGTCAGGTGTTAGCTTAATGTAATATTGGGTCGATGTTCTGTTGGACTGTGGTGACTGAGGCCCATCAGTGGAGTTGATTCTTGGGGCCCACCCGTGGAGTTGATTCTTGGGGCCCACCAGTGGAGTTGATTCTTGGGGCCCACCAGTGGAGTTGATTCTTGGGGCCCACCAGTGGAGTTGATTCTTGGGGCCCACCAGTGGAGTTGATTCTTGGGGCCCACCCGTGGAGTTGATTCTTGGGGCCACCAGTGGAGTTGATTCTTGGTGCTACCAGTGGAGATGATTCTTTGGGCCACCAGTGGAGATGATTCTTGGGGCTCACCAGTGGAGATGATTCTTAAAGCACATCCTACAACTACTGCACATGAATCCTGTTTTTGTTTTCTGCTTTGTTATTGAAAAGCAGCCCCAGGCCCATCATGGACAGAGACCATTCATGCCCAGGGGTCCACTGCAGGGTCTGGCAAGGGCACAGGTATAACCAAGCCTTAAAGAGATTTTACCACAAGGTAAAATTGATGTGGGAAGCTTTCAAATGAAATAACAAACATTTTCACCATTCATCATTTTTACAAATTCTGCACCATATTTGTTATAGCAGCTGCTTTAGTGATCCATTGCTTACAGCTCGTCTACAGGGGATACGACCAGGGCTGAGAGCTCCTCAGTCCTGGTCGCACATGCTCAAACATCACCTCTCAGGCAGCTACTGAGTATTCAAACCCCAGGTGCTGTCACTCTACTCCCGTCCTCTGTGCTCCTTAGTAATTAGTAAAACTGCAAATAAATAAAGAAGAAACCTCAATGAGGTCTGTGCATTGATGGTTCCTGCAGGGATTTGAACCTAGGACCCTTGTGCCTGGAGGCAAAAACTTTACCTCTCAGCTACTCACAATGCATTACATAAACAGACCTTTCTTTGACTAGATAGGAAAGGCCTGGTGATGTCATCCTGCTGGTCACATGATCTGCAATTCAAACAAATAGCACACGCCCCCTTCTGAGCACACAGAGCTGAAGAGCTGGATGCAGGAGGTATGAAATGAGATTGTGGCAAAACCCCTTTAACACAGCCAAGTATCAGTTTTCCTTTTTATGAAGCAGATTGCCCCCTGCTGGCGTACCCTGTTGGAGGATGAAACCCAATTAATCTGAAGGGTACAGCTTTATCACCCATTAATCTGAAGGGTGCAGCTTTGACCCCCATTAATAAGAAGGTTGATTCTTTGTCCCCCATTAATCTGAAGGGTGCAGCTTTCTCCCCATTGATCTGAGGGTGCAGCTTTATCCCCCATTAATGATTAATCTGAATGGTGAAGCTTTGTCCCCCATTAATCTGAGGGTGCAGATTTGTTCCCATTAATCTGAGGGTGCAGATTTGTCCCCCATTAATCTGAATGGTGAAGCTTTGTCCCACATTAATCTGAATGGTGAAGCTTTGTCCCCCATTAATCTGAATGGTGAAGCTTTGTCACCCATTAATCTGAATGGTGAAGCTTTCTCCCCATTGATCTGAGGGTGCAGCTTTGTCCCCCATTAATGATTAATCTGAATGGTGAAGCTTTGTCCCCCATTAATCTGAGGTGCAGATTTGTTCCCATTAATCTGAAGGGTGAAGCTTTGTCCCCCATTAATCTGAATGGTGAAGCTTTGTCCCCCATTAAACTGCATGGTGACGCTTTGTCCCCCATTAATCTGAATGGTGAAGCTTTGTCCTCCATTAATCTGAATGGTGAAGCTTTGTCCCCCATTAATCTGAATGGTGAAGCTTTGTCCCCCATTAATCTGAATGGTGAAGCTTTGTCCCCATTGATCTGCATGGTGAAGCTTTGTCCCCCATTAATGATTAATCTGAATGGTGAAGCTTTGTCCCCCATTAATCTGAATGGTGTAAGCTTTGTCCCCCATAATACTGAATGGTTAAGCTTTGTCCCCCATTAATCTGAATGGTAAAGCTTTGACCCCCATTAATCTGAATGGTGAAGCTTTGTCCCCCATTAATCTGAATGGTGAAGCTTTGTCACCCATTAATCTGAATGGTGAAGCTTTGTCACCCATTAATCTGAATGGTAAAGCTTTGTCAACCATTAATCTGAGGGTGCAGCTTTGTCCCCCATTAATCTGAATGGTGAAGCTTTGTCCCCCATTAATCTGAGGGTGCAGATTTGTCCCCCATTAATCTGAATGGTGAAGCTTTGTCCCCCAGTAATCTGAATGGTGAAGCTTTTCCCCCATTAATCTGAATGGTGAAGCTTTGTCCTCCATTAATCTGATGGGTGAAGCTTTGTCCCCATTAATCTGAATGGGAGAAGCTTTGTCCCCCATTAATCTGAATGGTAAAGCTTTGTCCCCCATTAATCTGAATGGTGAAGCTTTGTCACCCATTAATCTGAGGGTGCAGCTTTATCCCCCATTAATCTGAATGGTGCAGCTTTATCCCCCATTAAACTGAATGGTGCAGCTTTGACCCCCATTAATCTGAAGGGTGCAGCTTTATCCCCCATTAATCTGAAGGGTGAAGCTTTGTCCCCCATTAATCTGAAGGGTGAAGCTTTATCCCCCATTAATCTGAAGGGTGCAGCTTTATCCCCCATTAATCTGAATGGTGCAGCTTTGTCCCCCATTAATCTGAAGGGTGCAGCTTTATCCCCCCTTAATCTGACGGGTGCAGCTTTATCCCCCATTAATCTGAAGGGTGCAGCTTTGTCTCCTATCTTCAGTTTCTAAACTCTGATGTCAAATCCAAATTATCTATAATCATGAAAAACTCCAAAGACAAACTCAGCTCTGCTGCATCTGATGGCTACAGATTAACACTGTTTTCTGTTTCCTTGTTCAAACAATAGCTCCATAAAGCGTCCATCCCCCAGATAGTGCAGGGTAACTTGTCCCCGCAGGGGGTGCACGCCGCTTCAGGAGCACAATATATCTACACCCTCTCTCCCTCAGGCTACAGCAGGATTCTGAACATGCTGCGCACAACTTGGCTCATCCAGGAGAACGGTCCTTGGGGCGTTTTTAGAAAACTGCTGCTCTGAAATGCTAGGATTGTTAAGCAAATCTGTTCCCATAATTCAGAGCTTTCAAGTGACAGAAGTATATCTCTATACTCTGGAGCGGTGGCATATGGCGGATGACGCGACAGGTCGGGGTGGCATGTGAAATAATCTTTAGTTGATTATATAGTAAAATTAAGGCGAGGCAAGTCTATCAAATCCACAGGGAGAGACACAACATTCCTTTATAGGATAGAGAAGGAAGCCTTAAAGGAGCCATGAGGTTGTGGTTTGAGGGTCCCGGCAAAGGAGGAGAGTGATCCATCACTTTTGATTATATTTTCTTTATTTTTTTTTTAATAATGACAATAAATTAGGTGTGAGGCTGGAATAAGTTCTTTGGTGTGAAAGGGGTGTGTTTATTATGGCCACTTAAAAATTGCTAGAGTGATACCATGACGTTACTTATAAATCAATAATTAACAAAATTATTAAGAAGTGAAACCTTCATTAGTTACCGCCAATATTTAATTAGATGGCAAACACCATGGAGAAAGAATGCACAACAGATTCTCTCCAACACTCAGACACCCCCTGATATACCAAGATTACTCCTAAGAAACAGCAAGCTACAATAATTATATAAATTACTGCCCCTGAAGTTCAAGAATATGTAACTACTATAATACTGCCCCTTATGTACAAGAATATAGCTACTATAATACTGCCCCTATGTACAAGATATAAACTACTATAACATGCTCTATGTTACAAGAATTATAACTCTATAATACTGATCCTATGTTCAAGTATATAAATACTATTAATACTGTCTTCTCCCATATGTACCAAGAATGATAACTACTATAATTACTGCCCCTATGTACATGAATATAACTCTATTAATACTGCCTCCTATGTACAAGAATATAACTACTATAATACTGCCCTCTATCTACAAGGAATATAACTACTTTAAATACTGCCCCCTACTGTACAAGAAATATAACTACTATTAATACTGCCCACTATGTACAAGAATATAACTTATATAATACTGATCCTATGTACAAGATATTACACTACTATAAACACTGATCCTATGTACAAGAATTATAAACTACTATAAATACTGCCCCCTTTGTACAAGAATATAACTACTTATAATATGCTTCATATGTACATCGAATATATCTAGCTATAAATACTGCCTCTATGTACAAGTGATAAACTACTATAATAATGCTACACCTACATAGAAGAATATAACTACTTATTACTGCCCCTTATGTACAAGGAATATAACTAATATAATACCTGCTCCTATGTACAAGAATATACACTACTATAATATGGCCCCTATGTACAAGAATATAACTACGTTAATACATGCCCCCTATGTACAAGATTATACGATACAACAAAAAAAAAAAAAGATTGGGCCTCCTCTATGTACAGATATAACTCACTATAATACTGCCCCCTATGTACAAGAATATAACTACTATAATACTGCTCCTGATGTACTAAGATCATAACTTCATATAATATGCCCCCTAATGTACAAGAATTATAACTACTATAATACTGACCCTATGTAACAAGGAAATATAACGGACTACAAACACTGTCCCTCTATGTACAGAATATAACCTACTATAATACTGACCCCTATGTACAAGGAATATAACTACTTATAATACTGGCTCCTATCGTACAAGAATATAACTACTATTATTACCTGCTTCCTATGTAATAAGACATTTAGACTACTATAATACTGCTCCATGTACAAGGTAATATAACTACTACTAATACTGCCTCACTATGTACCAAGAATATAACTACTATATACTCGCTGCCACTATGTACAAGAATATAAATACTATATTACTGCCCCCTATGTACAAGAATATAACTACTATAATACTGCCCCCCTATGTACAAGAATATAACACTATGATATGTCTATGTACAAGACATAATCAACATATATAATACTGCCTCCTATGGACAGAATATTAACTTACTTTTAATAATGACTCACTATGTACAAGATTATAATACTATATAATACTGCTCTATGTACAAGAATGTTAACTGCATATTTACTGCATGTTATATAGAATAGTTTGTCAAGATTTTATATATTTTTATATATATAATATATATACTATATTTATATTCTAATTTATATATATATATATTCTTCAGTCATCATCCCCGGCTCCTCATCGCTGTGTGTAGCGGTGTCTCGCTGTTCCTGATATCTCACAAACCAGGATGACTGAGCCATTCATTACATTTTTCGGCAGATCTGCAGCTGCCGGGGGTGACTTCTGATCATGTAATATCAGGGTGCGAGATAGACATTTGATTCAGGTAAATATACTATTGTAATGCAAGAACATGAGCGCAGGGAAGCAGCAGGCGCCGGCTCCTGGCAGGGCCACTATCACATGTCAGATTTCAGGGTCACGTTTTAGTCTTACCGGAGACAAAAACAAACCTCACTTTTCTGCTTCTTAAATGGATTTTCTTGTTTACTTAAATGTTTCATCGGACTTTACCCAAAACAACTCGGTATAATACATTATTGGATGAGTCCCGCACTGCTGCGCTCTCAGTGATTCTGTAACAATGTGTCAGGGTCGATTGCTGAATTAAAAGAATCAGAATAAAAGATTCCAATTTGACAGATGAAAGCGAAAGACCTGACTGTACACATCAACAGCAATCATTCTGCCAGATTTTACACCGCATTCTGATTCTACATGTCCATCTCCTTATTAACTCTGAATGGAGCACAGAAACTCAAATTACACTGGGTGGAACGATTTCCTGTGCTCCCCATCAACCCCTGCAGAGCCACAACAATCTATATGGACTGCCAAGAAGTTTGGGAGAAGGGTAAATACTGCTCCCTATGTACAGGAATATAACTACTATAGTACTGCCCTATGTACTGGACAATATTAACTACGTATTGTACTGCCCTATGTACAGAATATAACTACTATAATACTGGCTCCTATTTACAGGAATATAAACTACTATAGTACTGACTCCTCATGCTACAGGAAATATAAACTACTATAATACTGCCCTATGTACAAGAATTATAACTACTATAATACTGCTCCTATGTACAGAATATAAAATAACTTTACATACTGCCTCCATATGTACAAGTATATAAACTACTATAAATACTGCCTCCTATGTACATGCACTATAAATACTATGTACTGCCCCTATGTACAAGAATATAAATAGTATAATACTTGCTCCCTATTTACGGAATAAAACTACTATTACATAATAATGCTCCTATTTACAGGTATATAACTAACTATATACCGCCCTAATGTACACGGAATATAACTACTATATAATACTGCACTATGTACAAGAATATTCACTGCTATCAATACTGCTCCTATGAAGGCTTAACCAAGGAACTATAAACTACTATAATAACTGCCCTATGTACAGGAATATTTACTACTATAATACTGCTCCTATGTCAAGAATATAACTACTATAATACTCGCCCCCTATGTTAAAGAATATAACTACTATAATATGCTCCTATGTACTAAGATATAAACTACTAATAAATAATGCCTCCTATGTACAAGAAAGTATAACTACTATTAAATAACTGCTCATATGTACAAGAAGATTATACTACTATACTACTGCCCATATTTGTTTTTTTTACAAAGAAAATAACTACTATAATTACTGTTCCCTATGTACCAGGATATAATAACTTCTATAAATAAATGCCCACTATGTACAAGATATATAAGCTACTATAATTACTGCCCCTTATGTACAAGATTAATAACTACTATAATACTGCATCCTTATGTACAGATATTTCTATATACTACTTGCCCCCTATGTACAGATTATTTCTACTACTTCACTAATGCACCTATGTACAAGAAAAATAACTACTATTTACTCGTTCCCTATGTACAGGAATATATTTCCTATTTATACTGCCTCATATTGTACAAGTAAATATTACTTCTATATTACTGCTCTCTATGTACAGTTATAACTATCTATAATACTGATCCCGATTGTACCAAGAATATAGTCTACTATATTTTCTGTCCTAGGTTGCTTGCATTTAATACTTTATATACGGCCTTTACTATTGTACAAGAATATTACTTCTATAATATATGTTCCTTATGTACAGAATAGTAACTACTATAATTACTGCCTCCTATGTACAAGAATATAAAACTCACTATTATTGTGCTCCCTATGTACAAGAATATATCTTAACTATAATACTGCTCTATGTACAGGATCTTTAAACTACACTATATTACTGCTCTTTGTACAAGGAATATAACTATCTATAAAATACTGCCTCCTATGTACAAGAATATAACTACTATAATTACTGCTCCTGATGTACAAAGATATAACTACTATATACTGTCCTAAGTACACAGAATATAATACTATAAACTGCCCCATCCTATGTCAGGATATAACTACATAATATACAGCCTTCCTATGTACAAGAATTTAACTTCTATAATACTGCTCCTATGTACAAGAATATTAACTACTATATACTGCCATTTGTACAAGAATAGTTAATTAAATACTTATACTGCCCTATGTTCAAGTTTATAATACTATAATATGCCCTATGTACAAAGAATATAAATACTATTATACTGCCCCTTTGTACAAGAATATAATACTATAAATACTGCCACGATGTACATGGAATATAACTACTATAATACCTGACTTCTCTATGTCAGGAATATATACTACTTATATTATGCCCATATGTAACAAGTATAATAAACTACTATAAGATTGCTCCCTATTAGTGTTGGCGATTTTTATCGACAAAGTTGAAATCGGCAAGGATTTTTATGGTGATCGAAAATTTCCAGTGAATCTATGCGTTAATTAAGGTTAAAATCTGAGAATCTCATCTCTTAAGACGCGTCTTTTTCGGCGCTTCCTGTCATTTTGGCGGCCAGCAATGAGGGATTTACAGACTAGAGCAGGGTGAGATGTAGTTTTCGTGTGCGACGTTCATGAATGGGATGTGTCTTATGGTTGCGATATCTGCTCGGAAAATTCACAATCGACCCGATTAAATATAGAACAGCGTTTTGTTTCAGCCTCCAATGTCTCCTCAGCGTCTCATTGGGATAGGACATTGCGTCTCTGCCTTGGCCAAACAAGTCAGCCCGAAAAATTATGTCTATTTCTGCACAGAGATACTTATATATAGCTGTGATCCGTCAATTTAGATTGATTAGAGATCTTGACATTTTTATGTTTAGTTAGCTAGTGAATTTATTAAAGCAGAATCTACCTCTGTAAATTACACGGCCGGTGGAGGCGCGGGGGGGGGGGGAGCGCGGGCGAAACACAGACAAGCTCTATCCTATAAAGAACCACTGGCTTAATAGTACACCAAGACTTAGTGTAGACGTTGTAGTGGATTAGCTTTTATTATTAACAGTTTGCTATGAATTATTTCTGGATATTGGGCCAGCCTTGAACTTATATTGGATAAAACATCATTTCTATAGTACTGCAGGTTCTTTGTTAGGTTGCAAAACTCACTTTTATTATCAGGTATTACATTTCTGATAGGTGTTCATTTTCAATTTTACCCATTTACACTTGTGTACTGTTTGATACTTATCAACACTTGAGTTAAATTTCAATCCCCAGCAATCTATGTAGTCAGCACAGGTTGTTTGTTGCCAAAAATTACCGTGTATCGTACGAAAAACATCACTCAGTTACGTGTTTTTTGACTTTTGCGCTAACACAGCACTGTTTCATTGACGCAGCCAATCTTACGTAATTCTTAAAACAGCCAATTCTATATTCACACAGGATGAATTGAAAGGTTGCATAAAATAATACCGTTTATTATACAAAACATTACAGCTTAGGTGTTTTTTGGACTTTTGCCCAGTCCAGATTGTTGATAGACACTTGCAGTTGAATTTGAATCCAAAGCAATTTTGTCTTTGATTAGAGGGATTGAGATAGCTGTGAATTTGCCGTCTTTTAAAAAGAGAGACTTTCAAAACTTTCCATACCTTCTCTAATTTTTATATTTCTGAACCTGGAGCGGAATGCAGGTGGTAAGCAGAAGCAAAGAGGGGGGTAGGACAGAGTAGGTAGACGGTACCAGAGAAAGGGGCGCCCTTCCAGTGCTGGCGACAACACGACGATGCAGCGGACTCGTCAGTTGGCAGGAACGTTCAGCTGTATCGCTGGTGGGTCAGGGCCCTCGTGAATCTAAGTAACGACAATCGTTCGGCCCAATCTGTACCCTTCCAGAGGTTAATGCAATACTGCACTAGCGTTCTTACCTCCTCGTCCTCGCAGTCCGGCCAAAATGTCATCATATCATCGTCATGTGGGTCATGTCGTTTTGGGAGGTCATGACTGTGGCCAGGATCAGAGGTATAGTCAATGTCCAAGTTCAACTAAAAATGGTTGGTTGAAAGGACTCCTTTTTTCCGGCACTTTTTAAATTGGGGAGGGTCCATGCAAGGCTTTGGGGCTCATGCTGCATTCCAGGACAGGTGATATTTCAATGTCCAGTTCACGTAACATGATGGTTCAAATCATTACTGCCTTCTGGCACTTTTTAATTTTGGGTGTGAGGTTTAAGGGTCAGGCTGTGGTACAAGACAGGGATAGTGAATGGTCTGTGACTTTTTTCTGTGACTTTTATAACCTAAGTGTGTTCCTAACGTGTAGCTACGTATCATTTGACTGTTGTCTATTGTTAATTTCCGCTTCTCCAGCTAGTTTGGGGAGTAAGAATGAAGGTGTTGTTGCTCTCATAGACTTATGGTAAATCGCTCATAATCGATGCTCACCTAACGAAAAACCTTAACGATAGGCGGCCGACTTATCGACTAACGATCGATCTCGATGAGCTAACGTCAATCGCTCAACACCTACTCCTAATGTATAAGAATATAACTACTATCAATAATGGCCCCCTATGTACACGAATATAAACTACTTTAATACTGCCTTCTATGTACAAGAATATAACTAACTATAATACTTGCCCTCTATGTGAGGAAATATAAACTACTATCATACTGCTCTTTGTACAGTATATAAACTACTATATAACTGCTCCCATATGTACAAGAATATAACTTACTATATTCTGCTCTATGTACCAAGAATATTATATACATATAATTACTGATCCCATGCTACATGGTAATATTATACTATACTACTGCCCCTATGAACATGAAAAATAACTACTATAATACTGCACCCTAAGTACAAGAATATAACAACTATAATACTGCTCCTATATACAAGAATATAACTACTATAATACTGCCTCTATGTACAAGAATATAACTACTATAATACTGCTCTCTATGTACAAGAATATAACTACTATAATACTGCCCCTATGTACAAGAATATAACTACTATAATACTGCTCCTATGTACAAGAATATAACTACTATAATACTGCCTCTATGTACAAGAATATAACTACTATAATACTGCTCCTCTATGTACAAGAATATAACTACTATAATACTGCCCTCTATGTACAAGAATATAACTACTATAATACTGCTCCTATGTACAAGAATATAACTACTATAATACTGCCCTCTATGTACAAAAATATAACTACTATAATACTGCCCCCTATGTACAAGAATATAACTACTATAATACTGCCCCCTATGTACAAGAATATAACTACTATAATACTGCCCCATGTACAAGAATATAACTACTATAATACTGCTCCTATGTACAAGAATATAACTACTATAACACTGCCCCTATGTACAGGAATATAACTACTATAATACTACCCCCTATGTACAAGGATATATCTACTATAATACTGCCCCCTATGTACAAGAATATAACTACTATAATACTGCTCCTATGTACAAAAATATAACTACTATAATACAGCTTCTATGTACAAGAATATAACCACTATAATACTGCCCTCTATGTACAAAAATATAACTACTATAATACTACCCCCTATGTACAAGGATATATCTAATATAATACTGCCCCATATGTACAATAATATAACTACTATAATACTACCCCCTCTGTACAAGAATATAACTACTATAACACTGCCTCTATGTACAAGAATATAACTACTATAATAGTGCCCCCTATGCCCATTGGATAATTTTGGAATATGTTGCTATTGGGAGGGGGTTATAGATTCCATTCCACAACCTCTCAGGTCATTCTCTCACCTCTTTCAGGTTTCACCGATTCGCTGGATTTGTCGGTCATTAGGATTTATTGGTAAATTGATTCTTATATTGTATTTTATGAGGTGGAAAATTGGTGAAACATTCAGATAGCAGTGAGGGTGAAGCGTGTACCTGCCGCCCTCTGTAGACTCTGGAGCTGAGGAGATGTGGGGCCCTTTATCTTCTGTCAGCCGAGCAGACATAGTATCACTGTCATAAATAACCCCCCTATTGTTTTAATGGCCCCATGAATATACGGAACATATGCACTTGTCATTAGTCGCCCGCTCTATGTATTATGTAGATTGCTCATTTCCCCATAGAGCAGGCAGACTCCATGCTGTGCTCCCGAGTCTGGGAAGTGATTCAAGATGCCAAGATAGAAAAATAAAATGATTGAGCTTCAGCTCGAGGCTCCAACTCCATCCAAGCCAGGCGAGGAGAAGAGCCCTCCCATGATGCATTGTGTGCAGCGGCTGTATGACATCACAGCGTTCCGGAATGTAGAGCTCCATGGATGGAGGCCGGTGATGTCATCATGAAGTAGTCCCCGATGTATATTGTGTCCATGGACCTGATCATCACTGGCCAAGAGTACTAGGGAATGCATGGAAGTAACACCACTGGCCAAGAGTACTAGAGAATGCATGGAAGTAACACCACTGACCCACCAGAGTACTAGAGAATGCATGGAAGTAACACCACTGACCCACCAGAGTACTAGAGAATGCATGGAAGTAACACCACTGACCCACCAGAGTACTAGAGAATGTATGGAAGAAACAGCACTGGCCCACCAGACTACTAGGGAATGCATGGAAGTAACACCACTGGCCCACCAGAGTACTAGAGAATGCATGGAAGTAACACCACTGGCCCACCAGACTACTAGGGAATGCATGGAAGTAACACCACTGACCCACCAGAGTACTAGAGAATGCATGGAAGTAACACCACTGACCCACCAGAGTACTAGAGAATGCATGGAAGTAACACCACTGACCCACCAGAGTACTAGAGAATGTATGGAAGTAACACCACTGACCCACCAGAGTACTAGAGAAGGTATAGAAGTAACACCACTGACCCACCAGAGTACTAGAGAATGCATGGAAGTAACAGCACTGACCCACCAGAGTACTAGAGAATGTATGGAAGTAACACCACTGACCCACCAGAGTACTAGAGAATGCATGGAAGTAACACCACTGACCCACCAGAGTACTAGAGAATGCATGGAAGTAACACCACTGGCCAAGAGTACTAGGGAATGCATGGAAGTAACACCACTGGCCAAGAGTACTAGAGAAGGCATGGAAGTAACACCACTGACCCACCAGAGTACTATGAAATGCATGGCAGTAACACCACTGACCCACCAGAGTACTAGAGAATGCATGGAAGTAACACCACGGTCCCACCAGAGTACTAGAGAATGTATGGCAGTAACACCACTGGCCCACCAGAGTACTAGGGAGTGCATGGAAGTAACACCACTGATCCATCAGAGTACTAGAGAATGCATGGAAGTAACACCACTGGCCCATCAGAGTACTAGAGAATGCATGGAAGTAACACCACTGACCCACCAGAGTACTAGAGAATGTATGGAAGTAACACCACTGGCCCACCAGAGTACTAGAGAATGCATGGAAGTAACACCACTGACCCACCAGAGTACTAGAGAAAGTAATGGAAGTAACACCACTGACCCACCAGAGTACTAGAGAATGTATGGAAGTAACACCACTGGCCAAGAGTACTAGAGAATGCATGGAAGTAACACCACTGACCCACCAGAGTACTAGAGAAGGTATAGAAGTAACACCACTGACCCACCAGAGTACTAGAGAATGAATGGAAGTAACACCACTGACCCACCAGAGTACTAGAGAAGGTATAGAAGTAACACCACTGACCCACCAGAGTACTATGGAATGCATGGAAGTAACACCACTGACCCACCAGAGTACTAGAGAATGCATGGAAGTAACACCACTGACCACCAGAGTACTAGAGAATGTATGGAAGTAACACCACTGACCCACCAGAGTACTAGAGAATGCATGGAAGTAACACCACTGACCCACCAGAGTACTAGAGAATGCATGGAAGTAACACCACTGACCCACCAGAGTACTAGAGAATGCATGGAAGTAACACCACTGACCCACCAGAGTACTAGAGAATGCATGGAAGTAACACCACTGACCCAGAGTACTAGGGAATGCTGGTAAGTAACACCACTGACCCACCAGCGTACTAGAGAATGCATGGAAGAAACACCACTGACCTACCAGAGTACTAGAGAATGCATGGAAGTAACAGCACTGGCCCACCAGAGTACTAGAGAATGTATGGAAGTAACAGCACTGGCCCACCAGAGTACTAGAGAATGTATGGAAGTAACACCACTGACCCACCAGAGTACTAGAGAATGTATGGAAGTAACAGCACTGACCACCAGAGTACTAGAGAATGTATGGAAGTAACACCACTGACCCACCAGAGTACTAGACAATGTATGGAAGTAACACCACTGGCTCAGCAGAGCACTAGAGAATGTATAGAAGTAACACCACTGACCAACAGAGCACTAGAGAATGTATGGAAGTAACACCACTGACCACCAGAGTACTAGGGAATGCATGGAAGTAACACCACTGACCCACCAGAATACTAGAGAAAGTAATGGAAGTAACACCACTGACCCACCAGAGTACTAGAGAAGGTATGGAGGTAACACCACTGGCCCAACAGAGTACGAGAGAATGCATGGAAGTAACACCACTGAACAAGAGTACTAGATAATGCATAGAACTAACACCACTGACCCAACAGAGCACTAGAGAATGTATGGAAGTAACACCACTGACCCACCAGAATACTAGAGAATGTATGGAAGTAACACCACTGACCCATCAGAGTACTAGAGAAAGTAATGGAAGTAACACCACTGGCCCACGAGAGTACTAGATACTGTATGGAATTAACACCACTGGCACACCAGAGTAGTAGAGAATGTATTGAAGTAACACCACTGACCCACCAGAGTACTAGAGAAAGTAATGGAAGTAACACCACTGGCCCACGAGAGTACTAGAGAATGTATGGAAGTAACACCACTGGCCCACCAGAGTACTAGAGAATGCATGGAGGTAACACCACTGTCCCACCAGAGTACTAGAGAATGCATGAAAGTAACACCACTGACGCACCAGAGCACTAAAGAATGTATGGAAGTAACACCACTGACCCACCAGAGTACTAGAGAATGTATAGAAGTAACACCACTGACCCACCAGAGTACTAGAGAATGCATGGAAGTAACACCACTGACCACCAGAGTACTAGAGATGTATGGAAGTAACACCACTGACTACCAGAGTACTAGAGAATGTATGGAAGTAACACCACTGACCACCAGAGTACTAGAGAATGTATGGAAGTAACACCACTGACCCTCCAGAGTACTAGAGAATGCATGGAAGTAGCACCACTGATCCACCAGAGTACTTGAGAATGTGTAGAAGTAACACCACTGACGCACCAGAGCACTAAAGAATGTATGGAAGTAACACCACTGACCCACCAGAGTACTAGAGAATGTATAGAAGTAACACCACTGGCCCACCAGAGTACTAGAGAATGTATGGAGGTAACACCACTGACCCACCAGAGTACTAGAGAATGCATGGAAGAAACAGCACTGACCTACCAGAGTACTAGAGAATGTATAGAAGTAACACCACTGACCCACCAGAGTACTAGAGAATGCATGGAGGTAACACCACTGACCCACCAGAGTACTAGAGAATGCATGGAGGTAACAGCACTGACCCACCAGAGTACTAGAGAATGCATGGAAGAAACAGCACTGACCTACCAGAGTACTAGGGAATGCATGGAAGTAACACCACTGGCCCACCAGAGTACTAGAGAATGCATGGAAGTAACACCACTGGCCCACCAGAGTACTAGAGAATGTATGGAAGTAACAGCACTGACCCTCCAGAGTACTAGAGAATGTATGGAAGTAACACCACTGACCCTCCAGAGTACTAGAGAATGCAGTGAAGTAACACCACTGACCCACCAGAGTACTAGAGAATGTATGGAAGTAACACCACTGACCCTCCAGAGTACTAGAGAATGTATGGAATTAACACCACTGACCCTCCAGAGTACTAGAGAATGCAGTGAAGTAACACCACTGACCCACCAGAGTACTAGAGAATGAATGGAAGTAACACCACTGACCCTCCAGAGTACTAGAGAATGTATGGAAGTAACACCACTGACCCACCAGAGTACTAGAGAATGCATGGAAGTAACACCACTGACCCACCAGAGTACTAGAGAATGTATGGAAGTAACACCACTGACCCACCAGAGTACTAGAGAATGTATGGAAGTAACACCACTGGCCCACCAGAGTACTAGAGAATGCATGGAAGTAACACCACTGACCCACCAGAGTACTAGAGAATGCATGGAAGTAACACCACTGACCCACCAGAGTACTAGAGAATGTATGGAAGTAACACCACTGACCCTCCAGAGTACTAGAGAATGTATGGAAGTAACACCACTGACCCTCCAGAGTACTAGAGAATGCAGTGAAGTAACACCACTGACCCACCAGAGTACTAGAGAATGCATGGAAGTAACACCACTGACCCTCCAGAGTACTAGAGAATGCAGTGAAGTAACACCACTGACCCATCAGAGTACTAGAGAATGTATGGAAGTAACACCACTGACCCTCCAGAGTACTAGAGAATGCAGGGAAGTAACACCACTGACCCTCCAGAGTACTAGAGAATGCATGTAAGTAACACCACTGGCCACCAGAGTACTAGAGAATGCATAGAAGTAACACCACTGACCCACCAGAGTACTAGAGAATGTATGGAAGTAACACCACTGACCCTCCAGAGTACTAGAGAATGCAGGGAAGTAACACCACTGACCCACCAGAGTACTAGAGAATGCAGGGAAGTAACACCACTGACCCTCCAGAGTACTAGAGAATGCAGGGAAGTAACACCACTGACCACCAGAGTACTAGAGAATGTATGGAAGTAACAGCACTGACCCTCCAGAGTACTAGAGAATGTATGGAAGTAACACCACTGTCCCACCAGAGTACTAGAGAATGCAGAGAAGTAACACCACTGACCCACCAGAGTACTAGGGAATGCATGGAAGTAACACCTCTGACCACCAGAGTACTAGAGAATGCATGGAAGTAACACCACTGACCTACCAGAGTACTAGAGAATGTATGGAAGTAACACCACTGACCCACCAGAGTACTAGAGAATGTATGGAAGTAACACCACTGACCACCAGAGTACTAGAGAATGCATGGAAGTAACACCACTGACCACCAGAGTACTAGAGAATGTATGGAAGTAACACCAAACAATTCAAACAACTAAAGCTGAATTTTGACAGACAGGGGGCGCCCCATCCATAGGAGACAGGGTGCGCCCCTTCCACAGCAGACAGGGTGCGCCCCTTCCACAGCAGACAGGGTGCGCCCCTTCCACAGCAGACAGGGTGCGCCCCATTCCCAGGACACAGGTGGCCCCCATTCCCAGGAGACAGGGGCCCCCATTCCCAGGAGACAGGGGGTGCCCCATTCCCAGAGACAGGGGGCGCCCCATTCCCAGGAGCCCGGGGGCGCCCCATTCCCAGGAGACAGGGGGCGCCCCATTCACAGGAGACAGGGGGCGCCCCATTCCCAGGAGACAGGGGGCGCCCCATTCCCAGGAGACAGGGGGCCCCATTCCCAGGATGACAGGGGGCGCCCCTTCCACAGCAGACAGGTGCGCCCCTTCCACTGCAGACAGGGTGCGCCCCTTCCACAGCAGACAGGGTGCGCCCCATTCCCAGGAGACAGGGTGCGCCCCATTCCCAGGAGACAGGGTGCGCCCCATTCCCAGGAGACAGGGGGCGCCCCATCCCCAGCAGACAGGGGGCGCCCCATCCACAGCAGACAGGGGGCGCCCCATCCCCAGCAGACAGGGGGCGCCCCATCCCCAGCAGACAGGGGGCGCCCCATTCCCAGCAGACAGGGGGGCGCCCCATTCCCAGCAGACAGGGGGCGCCCCATTCCCAGCAGACAGGGGGCGCCCCATTCCCAGCAGACAGGGGGCGCCCCATTCCCAGCAGACAGGGGGCGCCCCATTCCCAGCAGACAGGGGGCGCCCCATTCCCAGCAGACAGGGGGCGCCCCATTCCCAGCAGACAGGGGGCGCCCCATTCCCAGCAGACAGGGGCGCCCCATTCCCAGCAGACAGGGGGCGCCCCATTCCCAGCAGACAGGGGGCGCCCCATTCCCAGCAGACAGGGGGCGCCCCATTCCCAGCAGACACAGGCGGCCTCTACCTGTTGCTGGCCTATTTTATAAGCACAGCGCCTTGTAATCGGCGGCAGCGCAATCCGCCAGACGAGCACGCGGGAGAATTTGTAGGATTATATTGCTTTTGTTATTACTCATATTATTTATTTACAATGTGCTCATATATTCCGCCCGGCGCCGCAATCTGTACAAATCTCCATTATTTAGTGCCCTGCGCCCGCGCTCCCCCGGGGACACCCAGAAAAGAGGCGCTCCGAATAATTAAGAATAATTAAACCACAAAAATCAGGAGACACAACGGGAATCGGAGCGTCGCAGCCGCGCCCCCTGCGCAGTACACGTCCTCTGTGGAGATACTTGTCCAAAGCCATTAGTGTCCAACGTGTTGTGAAACAACTTTCCATGGACGAGGTACCAATGAGATGGTGTATCTAAGCTATAAGGCCATTATATTCTGTGCTGGGCTCTGGTATCTAAGCCTATTAGGTTTATGAAACTGCCTGCTGAGCCAGTGTATCTAAGCCTGTCATGTAAGATACTGACATTAACCTCGTGTATCTAGGCCTGGTAGGTTGCAAACTGTCTGCACAACTGGTGTATCCACGCCTTTCATATGTAATACAATATAGTGAGCTCTGTATCTAAGCCTATTAGGTGTGATACTGCCTGCTGAGCCAGTGTATCTAAGCCTGTCATGTAGGATACTGTCATTAACCTAGTGTATCTAGGCCTTTTAGGTTGCAAACTGTCTGCTCAACTGTTGTAGCTAAGCCTTTCATATGTAATACAATATATTGAGCTCTGTATCTAAGCCTATTAGGTGTGATACTGCCTGCTGAGCGAGTATCTAAGCCTGTCATGTAGGATAATGTCACTAACCTGGTGAATCTAGGCATGTTAAGTTGTATCTAAGCCTTTCATATGTAATACAATATACTGAGCGCTGTTCTATTAAAGCATTATATTCATTTAGAGGAGTGCAAGCCCTTGTTATATCACATCTAAGCCTATTATGTGTGATACTGCCTGCTGAGCGAGTGTATCTAAGCCTGTCATGTAGGATACTGTAACTAACCTGGTGTATCTAGGCCTATTAGGTTACAAACTGTCTGCTTAACTGGTATATCTAAGCCTTTCATATGTATAACAATATACTGAGCTCACTATCTAAGCCTATTATGTGTGCTACTGCATGCTGAACAAGTGTATCTAAGCATGTCATGTAGGACACTGTCACTAACCTGGTGTATCTAGGCCTGTTATGTTGCATACCGTGTGCTCTACTGTTGTATCTAAGCCTTTCATATGTAATACAATATACTGAGCTCTGTATCCAAGCCTATTATGTGTGATACTGCCTGCTGAGCAAGTGTATCTAAGCCTGTCACGTAGGATCCTGTCACTAACCGGTAGGCCTCTGTGTGCTCTACTGTTGTATCTAAGCCGTCATAGGCAATACATGAAAGGTTCAGATACACACTGGCTCAGCAGACTGTATCACACAGGAAAGGCTTGGATACATAGCTCAGCAGACAGTGCACATAAAGAGGCTTAGATACACAGCTCAGCACATGGAAGACTTAGATGCACCAGTTTAGTGTCAGTAGACCTCATGATAGTTGTGTCTCATGTTCTGAGCTGTGTACTTAGAATACTGCTTGGCAGGAGGCTGTAGACGAAGCTCGAAATGCGTAGCCCTCTTCATGACAGGGAGGCACCATGTATGTGTTGGAGACTTCTCCACCCTCTCCCTGATGAGAACGTTACCCTTTTCCAGCAACCGCTACAGCCTCTCACTTATCCGACCAGCACTCTACTCTGCACTGATGAGGGACAACACCCCAACACAGCTGTCTGCAGATGAATATCTGGTTGGCAGTAATCCCATTCACATTGCAAGGCTCAGAGTCACATGTGGCTTGAGGAGCGCTACAACCAATAGGTGACGCAGCAGAGCACGATCTTATTTCCCATGATCCTTTTTTAATATATTCGGATTTCAGAGAAGCCACTTATGGTGTAAAAATCTCCACACACCTACATGGTGCCTCTACCTAATGAGGAAAGTAGACTAACGGTGCATAAGCCTTCACATACCTCCACGGCGCCTCTCTCTAATGAGGAACGTTACCCTTTCCGAGCTACCCCCTGGGACTCTTACCTAGCCAAAGAGTGTTCTACTCTGCACTGATGAGGAGCAAACATCACAAAACAGCTGTCTGCAGATGAATATCTGGTTGGCAGTAATCCCATTCACACTGCAAGGCTCAGAGTCAGATATGACTTAAGGAATGCTACATCCAATAGGTGGTGCTGCAGAGTCCTTGCTCATTTCCCATGAGCCTTTTAGATAATATTCAAATTTCAGGGAAGCCACTTATGGTGTAAAAATCTCCACACATCTACATGGTGCCTCTCCTTCATGAGGAAAGTAACCCTTTCCGAGCAACCCCTGTAACCTACAGGACACCTCTCCCTAATGAGGAATGTTACCCCTTTCCGTCCTACTCCTATCACCTCTCACCTAGCTAACCAGTATTCTACTCTGCACTGATGAGGAGCAAGCACTACAAAACAGCTGTCTGCAGATGAATATCTAGTTGGCTTTAATCCCATTCACATTGCAAGGCTCAGTGAGTCAGATGTGACTTGACGAATACTACATCCATTAGGTGGTGCAATAGAATCCTAGGCAATTTCCCATGAGCCTTTTTAAAATCTATGTCAATTTTGGAGGAGCCACTAATGGCGTATAAGTCTCTAGATATCTACATGGTGCTTCTCTCTAATGAGGAATGTTAGCCCTTTCAGAGCAACCCCTATAGCCTCTCACCCAGCCAACCAGTATTCTACTCTGCAATGATGAGGAGCAAACACCCTGAAACAAGCGTCTGCAGATGAATATACGGTTGGCATTAATCCCATTCACATTACAAGACTCAGTGAGTCGGATGTGACTTGAAGAATACTACATGGCGCTGCAGGGTTCTAGCTTATTTCCCATGAGCCTTTTAGAATATATTTAAATTTCAGTGGAGCCAATAATTGTGTATAAGTCTCCACACACCTACATGGTGCCTCTCCCTAATGAGGAACGTTACCCCTTATCAAAACTGGTTCATTTTGGATCAATGGTGATCAACCATTGGGATTTTCCCAAACATCTGGCCTACAAAAATATCCTATGAAAAAGTGGAAAAATAGTAAAGAGAACCAAAGGCGAAACTCCGACCTACCTACCCAACCGGAGAACCTAAAAAGTTGCATGATTAATAGGTAAGAACTTTGAATGCCTATCAAGCACTGGTGGCTCTCTTTAATGAGGAACCTAACCCCTTATCAAAACAGGCTCATTTTGGATCCATGGTGATCAACCATTGGGAATTCCCAAATATCTGGCCTACAAAAATATCCTATGGAAAAATGGGAAAATAGTGAAGAGAACCAAAGGCGAAACTCCGACCTACCCACCCAACTGGAGAACCTAAAAAGTTGCTTGAGTAATAGGTAAAAACTTTGAATGCCTATCAAGCCCTGGTGCCTCTCTCTTATGAGGAACCTTATCCCTTATCAAAGTTAATTCATTTGGGATCCATGATGATCAACCATTAGGATTGCCCAAACATCTGGCCTACAAAAATATCATATGAAAAAATTACAAAATAGCGAAGAGATCCAAATGCGAAACCCCGACCTACGCACCCAATTGGAGAACCTAAAAAGTTGCATGAGTAATAGGTAAAAACTTTGAATACCTATCAAGCCCGGTGCCTCTCTCTTATGAGGAACCTAACCCCTTATCAAAACTGGTTCATTTTGGATTCATGGTGATCAACCATTCGGATTTCCAAACATCTGGCCTACAAAAATATCCTATAAAAATGGAAAAATAGTGAAGAGAACCAAAGGCGAAACTCCGACCTATCCACCCAAATGGAGAACCTAAAAAGTGATCAACCATTGGGATTGTCCAAACTTCTGGCCTACAAAAATATCCTCTGGAAAAATGGGAAAATAGTGAAAAGAACCAAAGGCGAAACCCCGACCTACGCACTCAATTGGAGAACCTAAAGAGTTGCATGAGTAATAGGTAAAAACTTTGAATACCTATCAAGCCCTGGTGCCTCTCCCTAATGAGGAACATTACCCCTTATCAAAACTGGTTCATTTTGGATCCCTGCTGATCAACCATTGGGCTTGCCCAAACATCTGGCCTACAAAAATATCCTATGGAAAAATAGTGAAGAGAACCAAAGGCAAAACTCAAGCCCTGGACACTCTACATGAAGCTATTGACTTAGCATTGAAACCATGATGGGTCTTCCATCCTAGAAGAAGCTCTGATTTATCTAAGCCTCAGTCTGTGCGTCCTGGTCATCACGGGGATGTTACATTTGATGAAGGATCTGTCATAAATCCGTCACTTTGGTCTTTTACACTCTCAGATGTTCCCTCCCAGACACAACCTGCTATTATGACAGATAAGAGGCTACAAATCCCGATGCCGTTGGCATGCTCTCCGTCACAGTAACGGCCCGGCCATCAGCGTAAATATGTATTGATGCATCTATAGAGTGATGCAACTTTTTGAGTCCTCTTAAAGACGAATAGCTTCCGAAAAGACAGACCTTCAACGGCTGGAAGATAAACCACGGCTTGTGGAGACGGCTCTGCACAGGTTAAACCTGCTCGGAAGTTCACGTTTTTGTTGTGTTGAGCGCATAACGGCCATGACATCAATGATATTATATATTTCACCTTAATTGTCTCCATGGGTGAAGAATTCTCCCGTCCCAGAGAAGATTCTAATCCAATTTATTTATCCGCATCACGGTTCAGCTCCCGAATGGTGGAACGGTTTCATAGTAGATCGGCCGGGTATTAAATATACAGCTGGTATCGATCCATCATTTCTTTTCCATGAAAGTGCTAAATTATCCATAAATTGAGATGGCGGGTCGGGAGGTTGTATTACCAGGCGATAATGTGTCTTCGATGGGGAAATAAAAAAAAAAAAAACATCTAAAAATAAACAGGGATTTTTTTTCTATCTAGGTGAATGTGTTACTGTCCTAACAGAGGACATAAATCTTTCATTTAGAAGCTGGAGGTTAAAGTCAAGTGATGGTGGGGAGATTCTGGGAGTCCTGGACACCATAATTAGATAGAGATATACAGGGGGGGCAAGAGATTGTTAAAAGGATGTTTCCACCAAAGACTTTAAGTCTATAGTGGAACACCCCTTTAAGGTTACCTACTAATCCAGGGGTCTGCAATGTTGGCTCTCCAGCTATTGGGAGACTACAACTCCCATCATGCATTTATATAATCTATATCAGTGGGCATGATGGGAAATGTAGTTTCCCAACAGCGGGAGAGCCGACTTTACAGACCCCAGTACTAATCTGTAACCATGGGGGAATTAAGTGGGCACCAGAGTAGTCAAATATCCTCTAGCCAATCTGAAATTTGACCCAATATTTGGCCCCAAATGACGAGCAGAAGACAACCGTATCTGGAGCTGGTATTGGAGCCAATCCCAACAGATGTGTCCTCTGTTCCCTTTCATGCAAAATAATCTTGGGCAGTTTAGAGGGAACCCAGTGTCAGACTTGTTCACCAGAGTGTCCAGAATCTGCCACAATATTGGTTTCCAAAAGACCATTAGAAGACAACCCTATCTGGAGGCGTTATTGGAGATGTTTTCGTATCTTAACTTTCATGTCAATTTAGTTAAGGACCAGTTTAAGACAATAGCCAAACATGCTTGCAAAATCCTCAACAGTCTGCAATTTACATCACATCCACTAGGGGCTACATACAGAAACAAACAGCCTAAACAACTCCCAATAGAGTATTATTAAATCACAGTCTAGGGGTAACCCAGTGTCAGACTAGTCCACCAGGTTAGCAGTGTGGTTAGCAGTGTGTCCTCCGGTCAGCCCAGAATCCTCCTCAATATTGGGCTCTAAAAGACCAGCAGAAGACAACCCCATCTTGAAGGAATACTGGAGCCAATCACATACAGATCTGTGCTCTCTTACCTTTCATGTGAAGTTAAGCACATGTTCAAGGCAATATCCAAACATGCTTTCAAAACTCTCCAGTCTGCTATTTACATCCCAACCACTGAGGGCCACATACAGACACATACAGCATAAACAACACCCAAGAGAGTATTACTAAAACAGTCTTGGGGTAACCCAGTGTCAGACTAGTCCACCAGGTTAGCAGTGTGTCCTCTGGTCAGCCCAGAATCTTCCACAATATTGGGCCCTAATAACAAGCAGAAGACAACCCTATCTGGAAGGTAAACTGCAGCCAATCACATACAGATGTGTGCTCTCTTACCTTTTATGTGAATTTAGTTATGGACAAATTTGATGCAATAAACAAACATGCTTGCAAAACCCTCAACAGTCTGCAATTTATATCACAACCACTGGGGGCCACATACAGACACAAATAGCATAAACAACTCCCAAACAGAGTATTATTAAATCACAGTCTAGGGGTAACCCAGTGTCAGACTGGTCTAAACTAGAACCCAGTGTTAGATTAGTCTACCAGAGTAGCAGAATATTTCTCTGGTCAGTCCAGAATCTGCCAAAATATTGTACCCCAAATGTACAGAAAAATATAACCACACTTGGGAGGCGACTCTAGACATAAAACAACATCCAGACAAGTCCTTCCTTAACGCCCATAAAGATTTACTTAAGGACTTTAATTTCTCATGACATTTATCACAACATGCTTGTAAACTCTTCAACATGCACCTATAGACCCAAATAGCATAAACAATTCCTGACAGAGCATCACACAATCATGTTTTTTTTTGGTGTATGTGTGTTTTTTCTTAATGCTGCTCATCATGGACAGTTTTGGAGGACTCACTAGTGCTTGTCCACTAGAGTAGCACAGTATTGTCTGGTCAGCCCAAAATAATAGACCCCAAAAGACCAGCAGAGAACAACTGTGTTTGTAAGGTAACATAATCACATACAGACATGACCTTCCTTAACCTTCACCCAGATTTACTTAAGAACGTCAATTCCTTATAATTTAAGTTTGATACAATATCACGCCATGCTAGCAAAATCCTCAACAGACTGCAACCAGTTCACAACTACTTGGGGCTACTTATAGCCCCAAATACCCTAAACAACCGATAGAGCAGCACAAATTCATATTTGTCTTCAAAGCTGCTCATCTCATGCAGCTTTAGAGGAACCCATTGTAAGACTAGTCCAAAAAACGTAGCAAGTTTTGCTCTGGTCAGCCCAGAATTTACCACAATATTAGGCCCCAGAAGTCCAGAAACACAACCATATTTGACTCTGGAGCTAATCACATACAGACATGTCCTCTCCTAACTCTTATGTGGATTTAATTAAAGACTCCAATTTCTCATCATACAAGCTTGATACAATATCACAACATGCTTGCAAATCCCTCAACAGTCTTCAGTTCACATCACAACCACTGGGAGAGCCATATAGACATATATAGCATAAACAAATCCTGACAGAGTAACACAAAATACATTTTTTTTTTATTTATTATTATTATTTTTTTTTTACAGCTTGTGCCCCTTACCTTGGGATATGTTGTTAAGCCAAGAGGATAGGTAAGGTAAGACACATCTGCACTACTATGGTCTAGTTTTCTTGGGATGATACAAAAGTAACCCGTTAGATCTTAGTGATGATAAGTTCTACATGTACAGTTTATGTGGATATGCACATGTATTATACAGATTGAGGGTGACCCAGGGGCGTAGCTATAGGTGCAGAGGTAGCAGTTGCTACCGGGCCCTGCAGCCTGAGGGGTGCCCAAAAGCCCTTCTGCCACATAAGGAGATACCAGAATTTTAAATGAGACATGGTAGCTGGGGGGCCCATTTCACTCTTTGCACTGGGGCCCCAGAGCTTTAAGTTACGCTTCTGGGGTGGACCTTAGAATTGGCTTATCTGGTGGGGCCCAAACATCCAATCAAAACCCCACTAAATCTCGGAATAGCTCGATTTCCATTTATCAAGAAATAGAATTGAATTTATAGACTATACAGGGTAGTAACCTTATATACCCCCCAGTGAAAGTCTGGTTGTGCTCCTGAAGTCCTTCATAAGATTTTCTTACTGGCTGGGATTATAATCGTGTCTAAAAATTGCACATTACCCCAAGAATCTTCAAAACTAGTTACTACAGAAGTCTTCGAAAAAAGTTTTATAATAAAAATTGGGGGGGGGTTACATCTACAACCATAAACCTATACAAAAGTAAAAGGAAAGACTAATGGTTGTTTTCCTGATTTGCACAGTATGTCCAGTATCTAAAATAGTCATAATTGGTCAGGTCCCTTTAAAATTTTTGGAACTTTTTGGACTAACCTGAAAAATGTCTCCTAATTTTTTTGTTTTGCCGCAGCAAACCCTCTATTTCAGAGCGGCGGCTGCAATGAACGGCAAAACCTTAATTAGGAGCATTCACTTTCATCCTTTGAAGTCATCCGTGAGATAAAAGTTTGTTTCTCTGTGTATAATTGAGAATATCCTTGGCATAGACTTGTTAGAGAGCTGGGAACCTCCGCTCGGAGGCGGCGCATGGATCTCATAGAGTTTGATCAACCTGGTTTCTCTTTGAAAGTCAATACCTAGCGAAGAAATCGAGATTCTTAGAGACCAGAGAACTTAAATCAACGCTTTCATTGCCCCCAAATCATCCATCATTCAAAGCCTGGAGGTCAATGTAATGCTTAGGGGAGGCACAAGGACGTTAAGATGAAATTTGGGTCATAGGCTTTGACCAGTAACATTGACTTTTACTTAAAGGTTGTCCCATGCATGTCGTCTGTTTTCAATTGATTCATTATGAATTCAGGGGCAGTGTTTCTGGCTTTCACATAGATGCAGTAGAAGCCGTTGTAGCTTTAGCAACCGTGCGGGCAGCCTATTTGAAGGATAGAACAGGTCTGTAGCTATAGTGACCAGATGGCACAAGGGAGAGATCAAACAGGTCTGATATTAGGACCAGTGTGGCAGCTATCATGAGAGATAGAACAGGCCTGTACTTGTGACACAAGCACTGGGTACCTTCCAGGACGAGATCATACAGGTCTGTTTATAGTTCATTGACATGGCACCTATGGGGGATCAAGTCTGTAGCTATAGCAACCGTTGTGGCAGCCTATCAGTGAGATAGAACAGGTCTGTAGCTATAGCAACCAGTGTTGGCAGCCTATCATGAAAGATAGAACAGGACTGTAGCTATAGCAACCAGTGCTGGCAGCCTATCATGAAAGATAGAACAGGTCTGTAGCTATAGTGACCAGTGCTGGCAGGCTATCAGGAGAGATAGAACAGGTCTGTAGCTATAGCAACCAGTGCTTGCAGCCTATTATGGGAGATAGAACAGGTCTGTAGCTATAGCAACCAGTGCTGGCAGCCTATCATGTAGAGATTGAACAGGTCTGTAGCTATAGCAACTAGCGCTGACAGCCTATCAGCAGAGATAGAACAGGTCTGCAGCTATAGCAACCAGTGCTGGCAGCCTATCAGGAGAGATCACACAGGTCTGTAGCTATAGCGACCTGAGGAGATGATGCAGCCCATACAAGAGGGGATGTCTAGGAATAGGTAGGACACTGTTAATGGTCACATATTGCAAAGTGACTTGTTTTTGCAAGATCTTTAACATAAAAAGCTGCAATCCTTGTAGTGTGACAACCCCTTTAAAATCGTACCCAACTGCTTCCTTTCTGGAGATCACTGTACCCTACCAGACCTGAGTTGGCCTTGACCTCTGCATATGAGAGTTGCGGTACTTCCTATGATGTATGCTAAGTGGCTCATTCAAGTCCCCCTTGCCAAAATTGCAATTTGAGGTTGCTCCAGAGCGGCAATCAAAATTGAGCTCTATATCTTAAAAACCCAACACACCGGTCCTACATTAAGAGCTAGCTATAACCCATCCATTAGGCGAAAGGGCAGCATAACCAACGAGCCTGCCCACCTCCCCATGGCTCACAATGGCCATCGTGTAGAGGGAAGGAGACCAACCTGAGCAGGTTCTTCCTTCCATAGCAACGTTCAGACATCTTTTTATCTAATCCCTTCCCAATAGTCTATGACCGGGTATCCTGAATGTTAGTGTTTCATTTCTATAAGCCAAGACAATACAGAGCCATTGACTGTACTGAGATATTTCAGGACCACTAGGGTGTTGTGTTGGATTTGCCAAGGTACAGGAAAAAGTTCCAAAGGAACATTGAAAATTTAGGAAAGATAAAGTAGTGAGTCCTCCAACTCCCTCGTTCTCTTCATCCTGCCTGAGGAGAAGAGCTGGGTAGTCTCAAAAGCTTGCTGGGTGTCATCAGTTTTCAATTAGTCATTAGAGGTATCCACTATGGAGGGCTGCCTGTTTTGAAATTTAGGAATGTACCTGCCTAAAAGGGATTGTCTCACCACAATGTGCAACACAGAGCCAAAAGTAGCTTTAGATTCATGCATACTGTCTCTTCCTGGTCAGGCTGTGGGTGGTTCTAAAGCGGTGATTAGCATATCAACTCCGTATTCCCAGCTCTTCAAATTGCATTGACATGAGAGCTGGAGATGTTATCTATAGAGCAGAGAGCTTCAGAGATCAAAGTAAACACTCAAAAATAATTTGTCTCCTTTGTTTGTTCTCAAGCTTCCGCTGTCCTGTGTGCCGACCTGTGGTGACGTCGGTCTAAGGTTCTAAGACAGAGTAGAGAGAGAGGGGGAGAGCAGGACGGTAACCAGAAAAACCTGTGTGCACTGAGAGCAGAAAAAAAATCTCCTCAACAAAGCAAAATAAACAATGCAATATATTTGGAAAAGTCTTTATTTACCGATCTCTACATGCTGAAAGCTAATCTTTGTAGTGAGACAATCTCTTTGGATCTCTTTACCATGCTTGACAGGAGAGCTAAGCAGTCTCAGAAGCTTGCTCTCTATCACCAATATTTCAATAGTCTCTTCCCCCTGTCTGACAGGAGAGCCAAGCAGTCTCAAAAGCTTGCCACGTGTCATCAGTTTTTGCTTTGGGAAGTCTAGGAACCACATGTAGAAAACAAGGGAGGTTCCAAAAAAGTGACCCTTCCCACATCCTCATCATAGCCTCTGGGCCTCCAATCAATGGCTTCTCAGCTGCTGCAAAACTACAACTTCCAACATCACCTGTTAACATATGTTGGGAGTTATAGGCTTTGAACAGCAAGAGAGCCACTGGTTGGGGCCACTGTCATAGTCAACCTCCAATGTATGGATAGAAGCAGGAGACCTGGTGTAAGCCATAATGTTAGATGACTCCTGCAATCAATTGAAAGAATGCCAAAGGCTGCACAATATGGGAAATGTAAGATCTTAAAAAGATCTGCAGCACTGAAAACACAAGTCTAAGCTCATTGTATAGACGTACCGTATACTTCAGATCAATCTGACAAAGGTTTCACTAACGAGTAGACAATCCCTTTAAGGACCTGATTCCAGGAGAGGTTTAACAAGTACAATGAATTAAATGCATGGACTATTACATGTGACCCGCTGATATAACACGGCGAGAAGGTCCTAGTGCAACGTACTGGATGAATGTGGACTTGGTATCCGACTACGATTATTACATGACGTCTATATCCAACACAGAAGCACAGAGCAGTTCACAGTATAGTACAGCATCCCATATCCAGGATATCCCAACAGAGCCAGCAGATGACAATGGACAAGCAGGACATGAAGGGTTGGGTTGAACTAGTTGGATAATAATCTACAGAGATGACAATCAATGATGGCCATCATACATGGCTAATATACACCACTACATACAGTTGGGTGTTCACCTATATATTTACTCTAGGGTTGGTTGTGTATTCACAGTCCTAGCTACAGTTAGGTGCTCACCTAAATATAGACTCTAGGGTTGGTTGTGTATTCACAGTCCTATCTACAGTTGGGTGCTCCCCTATATATAGACTCTAGGGTTGGTTGTGTATTCACAGTCCTATCTACAGTTGGGTGCTCACCTATATATAGACTCTAGGGTTGGTTGTGTATTCACAGTCCTATCTACAGTTAGGTGCTCACCTATCCTTGGACTCTAGGGTTGGTTGTGTATTCACAGTCCCATCTACAGTTGGGTGCTCACCTATATATTTACTCTAGGGTTGGTTGTGTATTCACAGACCTATCTACAGTTAGGTGCTCACCTATCCTTGGACTCTAGGGTTGGTTGTGTATTCACAGTCCTATCTACAGTTGGGTGCTCACCTATATTATATTCACAGTCCTTTATTGGTGCTCTATTGGACTCTAGGGTTGGTTGTTATTCACAGTCCTATCTACAGTTAGGTGCTCCCCTATATATTTACTCTAGGGTTGGTTGTGTATTCACAGTCCCATCTACAGTTAGGTGCTCCCCTATTTATTTACTCTAGGGTTGGTTGTGTATTCACAGTCCTATCTACAGTTGGGTGCTCACCTATGTATAGACTCTAGGGTTGGTTGTGTATTCACAGTCCTATCTACAGTTAGGTGCTCACCTATCCTTGGACACTAGAGTTGGTTGTGTATTCACAGTCCCATCTACAGTTAGGTGCTCACCTATCCCTGGACTCTAGGGTTGGTTGTGTATTCACAGTCCTATCTACAGTTAGGTGCTCCCCTATATATTTACTCTAGGGTTGGTTGTGTATTCACAGTCCAATCTACAGTTAGGTGCTCACCTATCCTTGGACACTAGTGTTGGTTGTGTATTCACAGTCCTATCTACAGTTAGGTGCTCCCCTATTTATTTACTCTAGGGTTGGTTGTGTATTCACAGTCCTATCTACAGTTGGGTGCTCACCTATGTATAGACTCTAGGGTTGGTTGTGTATTCACAGTCCTATCTACAGTTGGGTGCTCACCTATGTATAGACTCTAGGGTTGGTTGTGTATTCACAGTCCTAGATACAGTTAGGTGCTCCCCTATATATTTACTCTGGGTTGGTTGTGTATTCACAGTCCTATCTACAGTTAGGTGCTCCCCTATATATTTACTCTAGGGTTGGTTGTGTATTCACAGTCCTATCTACATTTAGGTGCTCACCTATTTTACTCTAGGTTGGTTGTGTATTTCACAGTCCTATCTACAGTTAGGTGCTCACCTATCCTTGGACTCTAGGGTTGGTTGTGTATTCACAGTCCTATCTACAGTTAGGTGCTCACCTACATATTTACTCTAGGGTTGTTTGAGTACCACAGTCCTATCTACAGTTGGGTGCTCACCTATATATTTACTCTAGGGTTGGTTGTGTATTCACAGTCCTAGATACAGTTAGGTGCTCCCCTATATATTTACTCTGGGTTGTTGTGTATCACAGTCTTATCTACAGTTGGTGCTCACCTATATATTTACTCTAGGGTTGGTGTGTATTCACAGTCCTACTACAGTTAGGTCGCCACCTATTTATTTACTCTAGGGTTGGTTGTGTATTCACAGTCCTATCTACAGTTAGGTGCTCACCTATGTATTGACTCTAGGGTTGGTTGTGTATTCACAGTCCATCTACAGTTAGGTGCTCACCTATCCTGGACTCTAGGGTTGGTTGTGTATTCACAGTCCTATCTACAGTTAGGTGCTCACCTACATATTTACTGTAGGGTTGGTTGAGTAACACAGTCCTATCTACAGTTGGTGCTCCCCTATATATTTACTCTGGGTTGGTTGTGTATTCACAGTCCTATCTACAGTTAGGTGCTCATCTACATATTTACTATAGGATTGGTTATGTAACCACAGTCCTATCTACAGTTGGGTGCTCACCTATATATTTACTCTAGGGTTGGTTGTGTATTCATAATCCTATCTACAGTTAGGTGCTCACCTACATATTTACTATAGGATTGGTTGTGTATTCACAGTCCTATCTACAGTTGGGTGCTCACCTATCCTTGGACTCTAGGGTTGGTTGTGTATTCACAGACCTATCTACAGTTAGGTGCTCACCTATCCTTGGACTCTAGGGTTGGTTGTGTATTCACAGTCCTATCTACAGTTGGGTGCTCACCGATCCTTGGACTCTAGAGGTTATGTAACCAGTCCATGACACAAATTGTCTATTATATTTTCCACGTCTAGGGATGGTCTGGTATTCATAATCTCTATCTACATTACATGAGGTGCCACCTTCCTTGGACTCTAGGGTTGGTTGTGTATTCACAGTCCTATTAACAGTTGGGTGCTCACCTATGTATAGACTCTAGGGTTGGTTGTGTATTCACAGTCCTATCTACAGTTAGGTGCTCACCTACATATTTACTATAGGATTGGTTGTGTAACCACAGTCCTATCTACAGTTGGGTGCTCACCTATATATTTACTCTAGGGTTTGTTGTGTATTCACAGACCTATCTACAGTTAGGTGCTCACCTATCCTTGGACTCTAGGGTTGGTTGTGTATTCACAGTCCTATCTACAGTTGGGTGCTCACCTATGGATAGACTCTAGGGTTAGTTGTGTATTCACAGTCCCATCTACAGTTAGGTGCTCACCTACATATTTACTATAGGATTGGTTGTGTAACCACAGTCCTATCTACAGTTGGGTGCTCACCTATATATTTATTCTAGGGTTGGTTGTGTATTCACAGTCCTAGCTACAGTTAGGTGCTCACCTATATATTTACTCTAGGGTTGGTTGTATATTCACAGTCCTAGCTACAGTTAGGTGCTCACCTATATATTTACTCTAGGGTTGGTTGTGTATTCACAGTCCCATCTACAGTTAGGTGCTCACCTATATATTTACTCTAGGGTTGGTTGTGTATTCACAGTCCTATCTACAGTTGGCTGCTCACCTATCCTTGGACCCTAGGGTTGGTCAACCAGACCATGACACAAATATCTTCATATTTTCCACAGTCTGCAGAGCATGGGCCTGGTTCATCTTCATCTCTAATCAATACATTGACCATGAGGTGCCATCACCTCGGTGTTTACACTTCCTTGCCAGGTGGCGGTGACGGCTCCACAGCTCCAGTTCAGCGCACACACACCTAGATGGAGTTGGCGCTAGGTGTTAATGATCTGCTTTGCAATGTGTTGCGGTGCAAGTTCATGAAGTAGCAATGCAGACGGCTTTACAGACCTCCATCATAAGGCCCTTTCGAGGGTTACTCGGATTTCACAGCCCCCGTCCTCCAGGACCATTAACGGAGCCCTTTTCCAGCCGCATCTGGATTGACACGCAGAAGTTAACATAGCGCTAAGTAACCCGACTGCCGTAACACGATGCACTCAGCAGTCTCCAAGGAGAAGAAGCCGCTGGTTGCATTGTGCTGGCCGCTATAGATTTGCAGAATGCTGCAGTGTCCAGTGTGGTGTCACTGCAGCCGGCAAGGCATCGGCTCTGCCACATGTGGGACAGGCGGGCACCTTCCTTATATATGGTTCTGCAGAGAGCCCTGTGTCATGGCACGGAGCATGCTCTGCAGCGACGGATGCCCTGGTCATGCAGCCAAGTCTATAGGCTCCTCACATGTACACGGGTGTCAGCAAATCCTGGATCATAGAAAGACAGAACACATAGCGCCCTCCATGCCAGGGGAGCCATACATTACTGATAGACATCATGCCAACATGGGCTACCAACCATGGACGTGGACCTACTAGCTCTTAGAAGCCACCACAACAAATCCTTCATTCTTCTGGCTTAACCCTTTCCTGGCACCGGGATGGGACTCCTGTATGAGGGGTGTAGGTAGCAAGGAACATGTGATGAACCCTCGATCATCCTCACATGAGGAGATGAGTCAATCGAGCATCATTACAGGCAAGGTAGTGACTGATTCCAGGAGTGGAGGGGGATGGAAAGCATCCATGGATAATGATTGCCACCACAGTATAGATAGCACAATGATTGTGTGTACATTGCATAGATCACACACTGATAGCACACACATAGCATAGATAGCACACTGATAGCACACACATAGCATAGATAGCACACTGATAGCACACACATAGCATAGATAGCACACTGATAGCACACACATAGCATAGATAGCACACTGATTGCACACACAGCATAGATCGCACACTGATTGCACACACATAGCATAGATAGCACACACAGCATAGATCGCACACTGATAGCACACACATAGCATAGATAGCACACACATAGCATAGATAGCACACTGATTGCACACACAGCATAGATCGCACACTGATTGCACACACATAGCATAGATAGCACAATGATTGCACACACATAGCATAGATAGCACACTGATTGCACACACATAGCATAGATCGCACACTGATTGCACACAGCATAGATAGCACACTGATTGCACACACATAGCATAGATAGCACACTGATTGCACACACATAGCATAGATAGCACACTGATTGCACACACATAGCATAGATAGCACAATGATTGCAGACACATAGTATAAATAGTACAATGATTGCATGTACATTGCATAGATAGCACAGTAATTGCACACATAGCATGATTTGCACACACATAGTATAGACAGCATGCACATTGCATAGATAGCACGATGATTGCACACATGTAGTAAGGATAGCATGTTGATTGCACGCACATAGCATAAGAGCATAGGTAGCATGATGGTTTCCCACAAGTAGTATGGATAGCACGATGATTGTATGCATGAAGTATGGATAGCACGATGATTGCACATCCTTATATGATAGCTACTGCAATGTTTGCACACAAATCATGGCTAGAATAATGACTGCACATTCATACCATACATTGCACAATAATAGCATGTTCTTGTACCACGGATAGCACACTGATTGCACACTATAGTATTATGGATAGCACACTGACTGCACGCTCATGGATAGCACACTGACTGCACGCTCATGGATAGCACACTGCTTGCACACTCATAGATAGCACACCGACTGCACACTCATGGATAGCACACTGCTTGCACACTCATAGATAGCATCCCGACTGCACACTCATGGAAAGCACACTGCTTGCACACTCATGGATAGCACACTGCTTGCACACTCGTACCATGGATAGCACACTGCTTGCACACTCATGGATAGCACACCGCTTGCACACTCATGGATAGCACACTGCTTGCACGCTCATGGATAGCACACGACTGCACGCTCATGATAGCACACGACGCACAGCCATAGATAGCACACTGACTGCACGCTCATGGATTAGCACACTGATTGCACACTCAATGGATAGCACACTGTTGCACACACATGGATCGCACACTGATTGCACACCATGGATAGCACAATGCTTGCACACTCATGGATAGCACAATGCTTGCACACACATAGTGATAGCACACTGCTTGCACACACGGATAGCACACGACAGCACACTGATAGCCACACCGACTGCACACTCATGATAGCACACACGACTGAATTCAATGATAGCAACATTGCTTGCACACTACATGGAACACACATGGCTTGC
Organism: Phyllomedusa bahiana; assembly: GCA_025379985.1. Taxonomy (NCBI): domain Eukaryota; kingdom Metazoa; phylum Chordata; class Amphibia; order Anura; family Hylidae; genus Phyllomedusa; species Phyllomedusa bahiana. Next base: position 116,354 of record JAODAL010001168.1, read on the forward strand.
AACACATCATGATAACACTGCTTGCACATCTCATGATAGCACAATTGCTGCACATCATAGGATTAGACCACATGCTTAGCACATTGCACCTCATGGATAGCACATTGTTGCACACTCATGATAGCACACTGATTGCACCACTCATGGATAGCAGGAGCACATGATCACACCTTTTGCAACGCTCATGAAGATTGCACATCAACCAACTGCACATAATCATGGACTAGCACACACCGACTGCACGCTCATGGATAGCACACTGACTGCACACTCATGGATAGCACACTGCTTGCACGCTCATGGATCGACACTGCTTGCACGCTCAGGGATAGACACTGCTTGCACGCTCAGGGATAGACACTGACTGCACGCTCATGTATAGCTCACTGACTGCACGCTCATGGATAGCGCACTGCTTGCACGCTCATGGATAGCACACTGCTTGCACGCTCATGGATAGCACACTGCTTGCACGCTCATGGATAGCACACTGCTTGCACGCTCATGGATAGCACACTGCTTGCACGCTCATGGATAGCACACTGCTTGCACACTCATGGATAGCACACTGCTTGCACGCTCATGGATAGCACACTGCTTGCACGCTCATGGATAGACACTGCTTGCACGCTCATGGATAGACACTGCTTGCACGCTCATGGATAGACACTGCTTGCACGCTCATGGATAGACACTGCTTGCACGCTCATGGATAGCACACTGCTTGCACACTCATGGATAGCACACCGACTGCACACTCATGGATAGCCCACTGCTTGCACGTTCATGGATAGCACACTGCTTGCAACCTCATGATAGCACACCGACTGCACACTCATGGATAGCACACTGACTGCACACTCATGGATAGCACACTGCTTGCACACTCATGGATAGCACACTGCTTGCACACTCATGGATAGCACACCGACTGCACACTCATGGATAGCACACTGCTTGCACGCTCATGGATAGCACACTGACTGCACGCTCATGGATAGCACACTGACTGCACGCTCATGGATAGCACACTGACTGCACGCTCATGGATAGCACACCGACTGCACGCTCATGGATAGCACACCGACTGCACGCTCATGGATAGCACACAGAATGCACACTCATGGATAGCCCACTGCTTGCACACTCATGGATAGCCCACTGACTGCACGCTCATGGATAGCACACTGACTGCACGCTCATGGATAGCACACTGACTGCACGCTCATGGATAGCACACTGACTGCACGCTCATGGATAGCACACTGCTTGCACACTCATGGATAGCGCACTGCTTGCACGCTCATGGATAGCACACTGCTTGCACACTCATGGATAGCACACTGCTTGCACACTCATGGATAGCACACTGCTTGCACACTCATGGATAGCACACTGACTGCACGCTCATGGATAGCACACTGCTTGCACACTCATAGATAGCACACCGAGGGCACGCTCAGGGATAGCACACACCAGCTTGGAACACACTCATGGAGAGCTCACCGATTGCACCCTCATGGATAGCACACTGACTGCTCTCTCATGGATAGCACACTGACTGCACACTCATGGATAGCACACTGCTTGCACGCTCATGGACAGCACACTGCTTGCACGCTCATGGATAGCACACTGCTTGCACACTCATGGATAGACACTGCTTGATGTTCTTAACCTATGAGTGCGGAGCTCTACATCATGTCACCAGCATCTAGAGAGGTGGCAGAAGCCCTGAGCCCCCGGTGCTGGACCCCTCATCCTCTCTCCAGCACCTTCAAGTATCCCCCAGCAGCATGTCAACAAGAAGAGCAGAAGAAGCGGGCAGAGCGCCCCCTACCTGAGCACGGCGGTATCCCCTTGCCGGACAGTGATGTTATCTGTGCTTCGGTTAAAATCCACGCTGCGGACGGGCAGTCCTGTGGGGAGAAGGCAGAGGAGTCTGAGAAGCAGCAGAGGCAACTGGTTCCTGTCCGCCCGCAGCCCCCACACCATGGTCATCGCTGCACAATCACTTCCCAGGAAGCTCCACAAACAACTTGTGCTCCAAACAAATGCGCAAAAAATGCGCAAAAAATTCTCTCCAAAAAGACGCAAAAAAATTCAAACCATAAAAAAAAGCAACAAAAAAAATAAAAAATCCCCAATGAGTCCGGACTAATCCCAAAGTGACGCAATCCCGCGGCGCTCAGCGGCTCTGCCCGCAGTTTCCCAAAGTGTCAGTCTCATGAGTTCCCTCCAGCAGCGGCGGCGGCGGCGCAGGCAGCGGGCGGCGCGGGAGGAACGGGGGACAAATGTTTAATTTCTTGCCCAGAGAAGGACGATCCGCGGCGGAATCCAGCGCCACAAGCCCGGGAGCAGAGCGGGGACGGCCGGGGCTGTGCGCACTCGGCTCCTCACTAACCCACTTTCCCGAGCGCACAGATGGATGGAGGGAAGGGAGGGGGACGGAGGCGGATCGCAGCCTGCCTGATGGGGACGAGCATCGGGCGCCGCTCACAACGAGCCTGCCTCCCCACTCATCGGGGAACGCGGCGGCTACCAGTGGGCTCGCCCGAGACGCGTATGCCGCACACGTCTGCGGGGGGTGCGAGGGAACGAGGGAGATCCCGGAGAGAGGAGCGTGAACAAGGCGTCCCTGCAGTCCTATGTAACCATGATAATAACACATTGTACAAAGTGACAAACTCCGCTCTGCTGCGTCACAGTCCTGCAGTCCTATGTAACCATGATAATAACACATTGTGCCAAATGACAGACTCAGCTCTGCTGCGTTACAGTCCTGCAGTCCTATGTAACCATGATAATAACACATTGTACCAAGTGACAAACTCAGCTCTGCTGCGTCACAGTCCTGCAGTCCTATGTAAACATATAATGACCATTGTACAGACAACTCAGCTCTCTGCACACAGTCCTATTATGTAACCAATAATAAATACTTTACATCAAGGAACATTGTGCCAAGTGACACATCAGCTATGTCTGTGTCACAGTCCTGCATGTAACCAAATATGTCTAAAAATAGCTCTCCATTACAGTCCTGCAGTCCTATGTAACATGATAATACATTTATATAAGTGACATATATCAGATATTATCACAGTCCTGCAGTCCTATGCTAAAAAATTCTGACATCCAGTCCTACTGTAAACAGTATCTGCATCCAGTACCCATGTAAAAAAAAAAAAAGTTATGCCTTCACAGTCCTGCAGTCCTATGTAACCATGATATAACACATTGTGACCAAGTGACAAACTCAGCTCTGCTGCGTCACAGTCCCTTGCCATGTCCTAGATAAAATAGTTACACAAATTGTACCAAGTGACAAACTCAGCTCTGCTGCGTCACAGTCCTGCAGTCCTATGTAAAACATATAATAACACATTGTACCAAGTAAAAACCAGCTCTCTGCATTACAGTCCTGCAGTCCTATGTAACCATGATAATAACACATTGTACCAAGTGACAAACTCAGCTCTGCTGCGTCACAGTCCTGCAGTCCTATGTAACCATGATAACACATTGTACCAAGTGACAAACTCAGCTCTACTGCGTTACAGTCCTGCAGTCCTATGTAACCATGATAATAACACATTGTACCAAGTGACAAACTCAGCTCTGCTGCTTCTCAGTCCTGCAGTATTATGTATCCACGATTATAACACATTGTACCAAGTGACAAACTCAGCTCTGCTGCGTCACAGTCCTGCAGTCTTATGTAACCATGATAATAACACATTGTACCAAGTGACAAACTCAGCTCTGCTGCGTCACAGTCCTGCAGTCCTATGTAACCATGATAATAACACATTGTACCAAGTGACAAACTCAGCTCTGCTGCGACACAGTCCTGCTGTCCTATGTAACCACGATAATAAGATAGCTTTACATCAAGGAACATTGTGCCAAGTGACAAACTCAGCTCTACTGCGTAACAGTCCTGCAGTCCTATGTAACAATGATAATAACACATTGTACCAAGTGACAAACTCAGCTCTACTGCGTTAGTCCTGCAGTCCTATGTAACCATGATAATAACACATTGTACCAAGTGACAAACTGAGCTCTGCTGCGTCACAGTCCTGCAGTCCTATGTAACCATGATAATAACACATTGTACCAAGTGACAAACTCAGCTCTACTGCGTTACAGTCCTGCAGTCCTATGTAACCACGATAATAAGATAGCTTTACATCAAGGAACATTGTGCCAAGTGACAAACTCAGCTCTGCTGCGTCACAGTCCTGCAGTCCTATGTAAAAATAATGTGCCAAGTGTCAAACTCAGCTCTACTGCATCCCAGTCCTATGAAGCGATAATAATAATAATATATCTTTACATCAAGGAACATTGTGCCAAGAGACACATTCAGCTATGTTGTGTCACAGTCCTGCAGACCTATGTAAAAAGTAGCTCCATCAGTCCTGCAGTCCTATGTAATATATATATATATATATCACAATCCTGCAGTCCTATGCAAAAAAATATCTGCATCGCAGTCCTATGTAAAAAAGTATCTGCATCACAGTACTATGTAAAAAAAAAAAAAAGTATGCCCATCACAGTCCGACAGTTCTATGTCAAAATACTGCACCATGTGCCAAGTGACAAACTCATCTCTGCTGCGTCACCGTCCCTGCTGTCCTATGTAACCACGATAAGAAGATAGGTTTACATCAAGGAACATTGTGCCAAGTGACAAACTCAGCGCTGCTGCGTCACAGTCCTGCAGTCCTATGTAAAAAGTATATCCATCAAGTCCAGCAGTCCTATGTTAAAAAAGTATTTGCATCACAGTCATGCAGTCCTATGTAAAAATACTGTACCATGTGCCAAGTGACAAACTCAGCTCTGCTGCGTCACAGTCCTGGAGTCCTATGTAAAAAAGTGTCTCCATTACAGTCCTGCAGTCCTATGTAACAATGATAAGATAGCTTTACATAAAGGAACAGTGTGCCAAGTGAGAAACTCAGCTCTGCTGCGTCACAGCCCTGCAGTCCTATGTAAACATAATATACTATGTGCCAATTGACAAACTCCGTTCTACTGCATCCCAGTCCTATGAAGCGATGATAATAATAATAATAATAAATCTTTACATCAAGGAACATTGTGCCAAGAGACAAATTCAGCTATGTTGTGTAATAGTCCTGCAGTCCTATGTAAAAATACTGTACCATGTGCCAATTGACAAATTCAGTTCTGCTGTGTCACAGTTCTGCAGTCCTATGTAAAAAGTATCTGCATCTTAGTGCTGCAGTCCTATGTAAAAAAATACTGTATCATGGGCCAAGTTACAAATTCAGCTCTGGTGCATCAGAGTCCTGTAGTTCTATGTAACAGTGATGATGATGATAATATAATACTACTACTAACAATAATAATAATAATAAAATGTTACGTCAAGGAACATTTTATCAAGTGACAAACTCAGCTTTGCTGCGTCACAGTCCTGCAGTCCTATGTAAAAAATACTGCATCATGTGCTAAATGACAAACTCAGGTCTGCTGTGTGACAGTCATGCAGTCCTATGTAAAATAAATGTATCTGTATCACAGTCCTGCAGTCCTCTGTAAAACAAAAATCAATGTATCGGGTTAAATGTCAAACTCAGCTCTGCTGCATCACAGTCCAGCAATCCTATGTAACGATGATAATAAGATAAATTTACATCAAAGAACATTGTGCCATGTGACAAACTCAGCTCTGCTGCATCACAGTCCTGCAGTCCTATGTAAAAGTATACACATTGAAATATCTTTACATCATAGAACATTGTGCCTAGTGACAAACTCAGTTCTGCTGCATCACAGTCCTGCAGTCCTATGTAACCCCCCTCAAAACTAATAAGGGGCACGTAAAGAAAATCAGACCTTTTTTATACATGTGGACCAATTTATCTTTACATCAAGAAACATTGTGCCAAATGACAGACTCAGCTCTGCTGCATCAAAGTTTTACATTCCTACGTAAAAAAAAAAAATATCATGTGCCAAATGATAAACTCAGCTACGCTGCTTCACAGTCATGTAGTCCCATGTAAGAAAAGTTATCATGTGCCAAATAAACTCAGTTTTGCTGCATCACAATCCTACTGCAGTTCTAGGTTATAGTACTATTAATAATAATAATAAACATATTAAAGCCGAGTTTGCTATTTGATACATATATATAGGTCAAATGACAAACTCAGCTCTGCTAGACTGAATGTGCATCATAATAGCATAATAATGTAACCTAAGACCAAGGACTGTTGTGCCAGTCTCAGCCGAGCAGCTCACAGTCCTGCAATTGTATGTTAAAAATAAATTAATAAATTATGTATCTTTATATCAAGGAATATTCTGCCAAATGATAAACTCAGCTCTGCTACATTGTATGGGCAGCATTACAGGTCAATACACCGGCAGCCCCGTGTAAAAATAAATAATAAAGATTTATCTTTTGATCAAGGAACATTGTGCCGAACGTCAAACTCAGATCTGCTCCATCACAGTCCTGGACTCCTAGGTAAAAAAAAAAAAAAAAAAAAAAAATCTATCTATCTAATCTATCTCTCATATCTATTCTATATCTATCTATCTATCTATCATATCTATATCTATCTATCATCTATCTATCTATCTCCATATCTATCTATCTATCTCATATCTATCTATCTGTCATATCTATCTATCTATCGAATATCTATCTCATATCTATCTGTCTGTCTATCTATCTATCTCATATCTATCTATCTATCTCGTATCTATCTATCTATCTATCCCATATCTATCTCATATCTATCTATCTCATATCTATCTATCTCATATCTATCTATCTCATATCTATCTCGTATCTATCTGTCTGTCCGTGTCTGTCTCATATCTATCTGTCTAATCTAAGTAAAAACTGAAATAAACATAAATATATTAAACATTTCCATTAACAATTTCAGCTCTGCTACATTGCATAGGAATCATGATAACTCCCTTAGTTAAAACAATGCAATAGGTCCACCCGCAGTCCTATGTAAAACAAAATAAATAACACATGTATATGGTAGAATATTGTGCCCAATGTCAAACTCAGCTCTGCTGCATGGACTCTATTAACAAAATTTTGAATGCAGCTTTAGATGTGACTAGAGTAGAAGACATGATGTAATACACGATAAGGATAAAGTATCTCAATGTTTTATATAGATTGCATTAATTATCTGCTCCGCCACATGGCAGGCATGAGATCCAATCTGCTATCTGCGTGACCTTCACATATAGCAGAACAAAATTTTGAATGCAGCTTTGGGTGTGTCTGGAGTAGAACACATAATGTAATTTAGAACTAGGGAAAAGTTTAAACTGCCCTGCATGGAAGGTATGTCATCTATGTCATAATATGATATTTGTGCAACCTTCACATGTAGCAAAACAAAATTCTGAATGCAGCTTTAGATGTGACTGGAGTAGAAAATATGATTTCATTTAGGACTAGTAGAAAGTTTCTCAATGTTCTGTATCGATTCTTTCTGGTGACTACATGTAGGATACCTATCCATGTGATATTTAATATCTGCAAGGCCTCCACGTGTAGTAGAATATATTCTGAATGCAGCTTTGGATGTGACTGGCGTAGAAAATATGATGTAATTTAGGATTAGTAGGAAGTCTCTGAACATTCTGTAAAGATCTTATCTAGCAATTATATGGAACAAACAACATCCATATGGCGTTGTATATTTGTATGGCCTCCACTTGTAGCAAAACAAAATCTTGAATGCAGCTTTAGATGTGACTAGAGTAGAAAATATGATGTAATTTAGGACTTTTTAAAAGTTTCTCGATGTTCTGTATAGAATATTTCTGGTGGCGACATGTAGGATACATATCCATGTTATTTTTAATATCTGTGCGGCCTCCACATGTAGTAGAATACATTTTGATTGCAGCTGTGGATGTGACTGGAGTAGAAAATATCATATTTAGGACTAGTAGAAAGTTTATCAATGTTCTGTATAGATTCTTTCTGGTGACTACATGTAGGACACATATCCCTGTGATGTTTAAAATCTGTGCGGCTTCCACATGTAGTAGAATACATTTTGATTGCAGCTTTGGATGTGACTGGAGTAGAATATATAATGTCATTAAGGATTAGTAGGAAGTCTCTGAATGTTCTGTAAAGATTCTATATGGAAGATATTAATGTCCATATGGTATCGCGTATTTGTATGGTGTCCACTTGTAGCAAAGCAAAATCGTTAATGCAGCTTTAGATGTGACTGGAGTGGAAAATATTATGTAATTTAGTATAAGTGAAAAATTTCTCACTGTTCAGTACAGAATCAACCTGGCAACTAAATGGAAGATATGACATTCATGTGACATCTCATATCTACACGGCCTCTGCATATAGCAGACCACATTCGAATGCAGCTTTGGATGTGACTGGAGTGAAAAAAAAAAGAAGTTTATTTAGAATTAGAAGAAAAGTTCTTGATGACTTGTGCAGATTTTTCCTACTAACTACATGGAAGGCACGACATCCATGTCTGTGCAGCCATCACATGAACTGCAGGAGTGTTTAGTAGTGGAGAAGGGTAACCTTCACATATGTAGGGGTCAAGTGACCTGACCCCGTGACCTCCGCCATGACTAATGGATGAACCCTCTGACAACTGAACAATCCTTAACCCTCTTTCTTTGTCTCCTTTGGTCTAAAAAATAGGTTTTCTTTACGATGCCATGGTAACCTCTTCGCCTGTGTAGACCCCCCCCCTCGGTTGCCAGGTTATTGTTGATGTAAAAGAATGCAGGACACTTGGAGCAGACACTTGAAGCTGCAGAGCTAAGTTAGTAGCTTGGCCCAGTGTGTGTTGTCCATTTTGCATAGGACTGCAGGTGCACCCTCTTCTCAGTCCTATTTGGTGTATGGAAGGAAGAGGTTCAGAACTGACTCGGCTCTGCTACATCGTAATATTGTCATATTTCAATAATTAATTCCGTTAAAATGTAGATTCAAATATTCATTTCTATCACTATGTAACTATTTACTGATTCTAATCCTGATCCAGACCAATAAGGTTTACTCTATGAAGATCACTGTTTGCAGTCAAGGAATAGAAACCAAATACTGTTAAATTCTAGAAAATGAGAATCCGTCTTGGTCAAATGATGATCAAACTGGCACCTCCTGACGTTTGAATTATAAATTGGAAGGGTAATTTTAAGCCCTTGCTTGTTATACAGGACAACCCCCCCACATGAAATACATGAAAATACATGAAAAACAAATCAAATAAAAAAATAAAAAATAAATCAAATAAAATGGAATGCATAATTAAATAAAAAATAAATTAAAATAAAAAATAATACAAAAAAATTTTAAAACAAAAATAAACAAACAAAAACAAATAAAAAATGATGCAAATAAAATAAATGATATATAAAATAAATATGTAAAAAAATAAATATGTGAAAAATAAATCAAATCAAATTCAGTAATACAATAAAGCAAATAAAAAATAAATAATATGTAAAATAAAGGTAAACAATAAATATATAAAAAAATAACTTAAATGAAAAATAAGTAAAATAAAAAATAAATCAATTACAGAAAATCACAGAAAAATGGGACATTATTTACTCAGAAATACTACAAAGCCATACTTACAGCTCAATGGCTGGACTAAACTGAACCCAGGAGGAGGAAGCACTGGCCCTTATACTACCTGAGAAAGATAAACAGGTGCAGCTAATTTCTGAGCAGTAGCTCACACACCATCCACTAGGGGGACAATTAGAGGATAAAAAACTGTACATTGAATTGATACCTGTTCACACCAGAATGCAGTAAAGCCACAGTATAATACATGGGGAGACTGCACAAATGCAAAAATAAGGCGGGTGATTGCTGGTTTTATAATTGCATATAGATAAGGCCAGGGGCGTAACTACCGGGGTAGCAGACGTAGCATTTTCCCCCGGGGCCCGGGGCGCTTAGGGGGCCCGCGCCGCGGGCAGCTGCTACTGCGTCCGCTACCCCGGTAATGCCGTTCCTAAGTCCGCCGGCAGTGAACTTAACAGTTCACTGCGGCGGGCTCGGAGCTGACGGGCCCGGCGCATGCTATCTCTGAACGCCCGGGCCGTCCGGCCCGAGCGTTCAGAGGCAGCGCAGCCCAGAGATAGCAGAGCAGAGCGACGATCCGCTCTGCTATTATCCCTGCCGGCGCTCTGTGATCACGTGGGCGTGCGCAGTGACGTCACATCACCGCGCCGCCCGCGCTGAGCACAGAGGCTAAAGCGCGGCGCATCGGGGGAGCGTGGACCGAGGTAAGTAAACTTCTTAATTTACCTGCCCCTAAGCCTCCATGTATACCCCGTAAGTCTGCCTGTATACCCCCTAAGTCTGCCTATATACCCCCTAAGCCTGCCTGTATACCCCTAAGCCTGCTGTATACCCCCTAAGCCTGCCTATATACCCCTAAGCCTGCCTGTATGCCCCCTAAGCCTGCCTGTATACCCCTAAGCCTGCCTATATACCCCTAAGCCTGCCTGTATACATTCTAAGCCTGCCTGTATACACCCTAAGCCTGCCTGTATACCCCTAAGCCTGCCTATATACACCCTAAGCCTGCCTGTATACCCCTACGCCTGGGTGTATACCCCTAAGTCTGCCTGTATACCCCTAAGCCTGTCTGTATTCCCCCTCAGCCTGCCTGTATACCCCTAAGCCTGCCTGTATACATCCTAAGCCTGCCTGTATACCCCTAAGCCTGCCTGTATACACCCTAAGCCTGCCTGTAAACCCCTAAGCCTGCCTGTATACCCCCTAAGCCTGCCTATACCCCCCCAGCCTGCCTATACACCCCCTAAGCCTTCCTGTATACCCCTAAGCCTGCCTGTATACACCTAAGCCTGCCTATATCCCCTCTAAGCCTGCCTGTATACCCCTAAGCCTGCCTATATACCCCTAAGCCTCCCTATATACCCCCTAAGCCTGCCTATATACCCTCTAGCCTGCCTATATACGCCCAAGCCTGCCTATATACCCCCAGCTTGCTTTTATACGCCCCAGCCTGCCTTTATCCCCCCTAGCCTGCCTAGATAGCCCCCCAGCCTGCCAAGATAGCCCCCCAGCCTGCCTAGATAGCCCCCCAGCCTGCCTAGATACCCCCAGCCTGCCTATGTACCCCCAGCCTGCCTGCATAGCCCCGAGCCTGCCTATATACCCCCAGCCTGCCTGCATACCCCCCAGCCTGCCTTTATACCCCCCAGCCTGCCTTTATACCCCTCCAGCCTGCCTATATAGCCCCCTAAAGGCTGCCTATATAGCTCTAAGTTTGTCTGCCTGAATAGCCCTATAGCTACCGTGAAGCTGTCTGCCTATAACCCCCTATAGCCCCCTAAAGCTTGCCTACCTATATAGCCCCCGAAGCCTGCCTGTCTACTTATATTGGTCCCCTTTAGCTACCTAAACCCTACCTATATGGCCCCTATAGCCCACCTAACCCCTGTCTACCTGTATGGCTCCCTATAGCTACCTAAACCCTGCCTGCCTATATGGGCACTCTATTGGCTACCTAAACCTTGCCTATCTGGGGCCTCATATATCCTATCTAAACCCTGCCTGCCTAAATGGACCCTATATAGCCAGGGGGGCAGGGTGCTGGAAAAGTCAGTATTCTAAGATATTTGTGTCTAAATCTGCAGGGACAAGTGGTCGGGAGACGTCATGATGGCGGACTGGACCGGATGCAGAACAAAGGGGAAAGTCAACGACTCGTCAGAGAAACGTCACCTGTGAGTCACAAGATGTAACTGCACTGTAATCACTTATATGTCTACACAGGCTGTGTACACTGGTATATACCACTATATGGTCACTGTATGGTGGTAATATACTGTCTACAGAGCCTGTGAACAGTGGTACCTACCACTATATGGTCACTGTTATGGTGGTTTATATTTTCAGTGCTGCAGAGCCTGTGTAACACTGGTGTCTTTCCACTATATGGTCACTGTATGGTGGTAATATACAGTCTTTAGGGGACCTGTATACACTGGTGTCTACCATTATGTGGTCACTGTATGGAGGTAATATACAGTCTGCAGAGACTGTGTACACTGGTCTCTACCACTATATGATCACTGTATGGTGGTTATATACAGTCTGCAGAGCCTGTGTACACTGGTGTCTACCACTATATGGTCACTGTATGGAGGTAATATACAGTCTGCAGAGCCTGTGTACACTGCTGTCTACACTATATGGACACTGTATGGTGGTAATATACAGTCTGTGGAGCCTGTGTACGCTGTTAACTACCATTATATGGTCACTGTATGGTGGTAATATACAGTCTGTGGAGCCTGTGTACACTGGTGTCTACCACTATATGGACACTGTATGGTGGTAATATACAGTCTGCGAGAATGTGTACACTGGTGTCTACCACCATATAGTCACTATATGGCGGTACTATTGGTCTTTGTGTACTGATCAGTAATAGTGTAGGGGTATTATTCAGTCATTATGTGGTGGTAATTTGTGGTCATGTTCTGGCGGTATAATCAGGTCCTTATGTAATAGCGTTATTGGTATTGTTGGTCTTAGTATAGTGGATTTGTTTGGTAGCAGTATGATGGTAGTATGTATGGTGAGATATTTACCCCTTGTATTATGTACATTATCTAACAGCATGTCCTGGTACATGGTCGGGGTCAGGGAGGCGGGCGAGTGGGGGAGGGGGGCCCATCCAGAAGTTTGCTTTGGGGCCCTGGCTTCTCTAGTTACACCCCTGGATAAGGCAATACAAAAGGATGCCATTAATGCAGATACCATGCTGGCTCACAGCCTATGACACCTCTACTATTCGATTGGGCGGGCTGCCCAGAACTTTTTAGGCGTCCAACACAAAATACACCCCCTGTTCACCAGTACTTTGGGGCAAAAAAATTACATACTGGAAAACTATCAAATATGAGATATTACTTGATACAGTGGCCACTATAGGCAAGCCCGCAAGCACCCTTGTGTATCACCTTATCTATATGCAATTATAATACCATTAGCCACCCCCGTCATACATAGAAGGCTGTGAGTGGTTGTTTTATTGGTATTTTTGCATTTATGCAATCTCCCCATGTATTACACTGAGGCTTTTCTAAATACTGGTGTGAACAGGGATCAATTCAATGTGCAGTTTTTTTTTTATCATCTAATTGTTCTCCTAGTGGTTGGGTATGTGAGCTACTGCTCAGCAATTACCTGCACCTGTTTATCTTTCGCAAGTAGCACAGGGGCTTGTGTTGCCTGGGTTCAGTTTTTAATCCAGCTATTGAGCTGTAAGGCCTCGTTCACACAGCTTATTTGGGCGCTGATTTCAGCCGTACTGCGCGCTGTATTTGCGCTGCAGTACGGCTGGAATCCGTGCCAGCCATTACGGTAATCCACAGTTCTCATAGAGAACCATGGATTCCGTCTCTCCTCCCCACTCGGCGAATCCGCCGAGGGGGGAGAAAGTGACATGCACATTATTTACAGCGTGTACGCGCCATGAATAATGAATGTCTATGGGGCCGGCGAGCTGCCGGCCCCCAGCCCCGCCCCCACTGCACGGCAGCCGGCATAATTGTGGGCGAAATCCGTCCCCGCAGTTACGTTGGCAATAAGCCGTGTGAACATTGCCTAAGAATTGTTGTGTTTTTGAAAAATGAATAAATAAATAAAAAATTAAATCAAATAAAATTCAAATACATAAATACATAAAAATGAATAAAATAAATAAATAAAAATTATTAAGTAGCAAATAAAGAAATAAATAGATGAAAAATAAATCAAATAAAAATTGAATAAATAAAAAAATAAACCAAATAAAAATAAAATACATAATTAAATAAAAATGAATACAATAAATAAATCAACTAAGATACATAAATAAATAATAGAAAATAAATAGATTAAAAATAAATCAAATAAAAAATGGAGTAAATACATCAATAAATAAATAAATAATCAATAAAATAAATAAATAAATAAATAAATAATGAATAGTATATTAAATAATGAAATATTCTATGCAAATATGTTTGGAGGTATGAAAAAGTGCAAAGCTGATTCCAGTCCCCTTATCACAGCCGTGTAGACCTCACGTCACTAGGACACATTTTTACCCCCTAGAAGTAAACAATGAAGGTTATCACGCATTGACAGCAAGCAGAGATATTGGAACGCTATAAGTACTTGATGTACATAGTCTGTATAACTGTATAAAACTGTATAACATTTCACTCTACTGCACAGTAATGACCATTTCCTTAAAGGGGTTTTGCCACGATCTCCTTTTATACCTCCTGCATCCAGCTCTTCAGCTCTGTGTGATCAGAAGGGGGCGTGTGTGATTTGTTTGAATTGCATATCATGTGACCCAGCAGGATGACATCACCAGGCCTTTCCTTTGTAGTCAAAGAAAGGTCTGTTTATGTAAAGCATTGTGAGTAGCTGAGAGGTAAAGTTTTTGCTTCCAGGCACAAGGGTCCTCAGTTCAAATCCCTGCAGGAACCAAACCTGTGGACTTTTTTTTTCTCTTTATCAACGCACATAGCTCATTGAGGTTTATTTTTTATTTATTTGCACTGTTTGACTTATTACTAAGGAGCACAGAGGACGGAAGTAGAATGACAGCACCTGGGGTTTGAACACTCAGTAGCTGCCTGAGAGGAGAGGTCTGAGCATGTGCGACCAGGACTGAGGAGCTCCAGTCACTGGTCGTATCCCCTGGAGACGAGCTGTAAACAATGGATCACTAAAGGAGCAGCTAAAACAAAAACAGTGCAGAATTATAATAATGATGAATTGTGAAAATGTTTGTTATTTCATTTGCAAGCTTCCCACGTCAATTTTACTTCATGGCAAAACCCCTTTAAAGAATCTGAAATACCATATAGGCCAGCCGTGTGTAGGGGCGCTTTTTGCCCGTCTGTGTAGTCATGACTGGTTGCCCATCCAGTAAGGATACAGTAAAACTCAGCACTCCCACCCTAAAGCCTCCACGCGCTGCTCCCCTACATCCCTCCCTAGTCTTGTTACCCCTACCCCCTGCTCTCCTTTGCTGATGAATCCCACATTCCTCAATCATCCCCAACCTCCCCCCGCCCGCCTACAAGATTTCCACGTGCGGCACCATTCTCTGGAAAATGCTACCGCGGGGCGATCAGGCACATTCACAAACCCCCACAGTTTTAAGAGGGCCCCGAAAAATACCTTTTTCAGTCTGGCCCCCCAAGTCCCTAACTTTATCACACACATCGTCACCCCCTGCCTTGGGCCCCCACAGGGTTATTGTATATAATGTACTGTCTGGGGGGGGAGGGTCTCCCTTTTTCAGTAAACCAACCCCCTATTTATGAAACATGGGGACCATTGTAAACTTTTGGACTTCTTACCGTATTTTCCCCATACACCCTAATAATTTTAAGCTCTCACGAGCAGGGCCCTACAATTGTGTCTCAAAACCCCCTTAAAGGTAATCCTGATATACCCTCTACCCGTCCAGTGTGTAGGGGGCAGAAAAAGTTTTAGTTAATACTTACAATTGGAAGAATCTATGAGTTCGCAGTGATCCTGCCGGGTACAGATTCCCAATGTGCTGCAGTCTCATCAGGCAGAGGCAGGACTGGGACAAGGTATTCTGGTGTCCTAGGCAAATAAGGCACATAGTGCCCTCTCTTTGGGAAATTCAGCCCACTCCATTCCTTGTTACGCCCTCTTATCTGCCAGGGATGAAGTGGTGCCCTATGCAGTCGCCTACCTTTGCCTACACATCGTCTCAGCCTTGTGCAGAGGGGTAGCTTGAAGCCCAATGCAAAATCTGTATCAGTGCTCCCACCCATCTGTGCCATTTCTTATACTGTGGACAGTCTATCTGGTAGAGGGGTGTTTGGGTACCAGACTGGGTGCTGTTGCTATGGCTATGGTTCAATGCATTGGTATGGGGCTATAGGGGCATCATCAGTGCAGCATTGGCATTACTTATGTTAGGATCCCTGATATGGAGGAACATAGGAAATGCCAATGGACAAAGGGCTCAAATTCTTCAGCTGCTTGGGGCCCTGACATTACTTATGGCAGGTAACAGTTCCACTGTGTTTGTTTTTGCTGCTTCCTCCAAAACATACAGACATGACTCTCTCTGTATGAATCTATGGGTCAACATGGCGCCATCTGCTGGTACAGCCTCACATCACACCCTCTGTGCAGTCCTATGTAAGTAAAACTGCGGCTCCTCAGCTATTGCAAAACTGCAAGTCCTGCTGGGAGTTATAGTTTTGCAGCAGTTGAAGAGCAGTTTCTGCAGTGTATGATAGATTTGCATAACAGATTTTTTAACCTCATAATTCACCTTTTAATTTTTAGGCAATTGCAGATTAAGCAAAGAAAAGGATTAGAACTACAAGTCCCAGCACAGCATGGCAGCCCTTCTAGACCATAAAGTTGTTGCAGCAATGCATTGTGAAGCTCAGCCCATAATCCTTCTAGATTGTGGTAAAAGCCAAGTCCTTCTAGTAGATTGTAGAGAAATTATAATTAGTATTACACAGCGGAGTCAAATTATTATAACCAGTAGCTTATATCCAGAGTTACCGGTGTGTACAGCCCGGACAGCGGCTAAACGACTAGGAGTGACTCAATAAGATCCTGGTAGATTGTCACGGGTGTCTTGACCCGACTGCATCCCACAGATGCTGGAGGGGCCATAGAGCCAACACCCATCCAGGGGCCCACAGCTGCTGGAAGGGCCATAGAGCCAACACCACCATCCAGGACTCCCACAGCTGCTGGAGGGGGCATAGAGCCAACACCACCATCCAGGGGGTCCCACAGCTGCTGGAGGGGCCATAGAGCCAACACCACAATAGGGGCTCAACATCTGCTGGAGGGTCCATAGAGCCAACACCACCATCCAGGGGCCCCACTGCTGCTGGAGGGTCCATAGAGCCAACACCCCCATCCAGGGGCTCCACAGCTGCTGGAGGGTCCATAGAGCCAACACCACCTTCCAGGGGCTCCCACAGCTGCTGGAGGGTCCATAGAGCCAACACCACCATCCAGGGGCCTCCACAGCTGCTGTGAGGGTCCATAGAGCCAACACCACCATCCAGGGGCCCCACAGCTGCAGGAGGGTCCAAATAGCCAACACCACCATCTAGAGGCTCCCACAGCTGCTGGAGGGTCCATAGCGCCAACACCCCCATCCAGGGGCTCCCACAGCTTGCTTGAGGGGTCCATAGAGCCAACACCACCATCCAGGGGCCCCACAGCTGAAGGGTCCGTAGAGGCAACACCACCATCTAGGGGCTCCCACAGTTGCTGGAGGGTCTATAGAGCCAACACCACCTCCAGGGTCCCCACAGCTGCTGGAGGGGCCATAGAGGCCAACACCACCATCCAGGGGGTCCACAGCTGCTGGAGGGTCCATAGAGCCAACACCCCATCCAGGAGCCCCCAAAACTGCTGGAGGGTCCATAGAGCCAACACCACCATCCAGGGCTCCCACAGCTGCTGGAGGGGCCATAGAGCTAAAACCACCAATCCAGGGGCTCCACAGCTGCTGGAGGGTCCATAAGCCAACACCACCATCCAGGGCTCAACAGCTGCTGGGGTCCATTTGAGCCAAACACCACCATCCAGGGGCTCCACAGATGCTGGAGGGTCCATAGAGCCAACACTACCATCTAGGGGCCCACAGCTGCGAGGTCCATAGAGACAACATCACCATCCAGGGGCTCCCACAACGCTGGAGGGTTTCCCTAGAGCCAACACCACCATCCAGGGGCTCCACAGCTACTGGAGGGTCCATAGAGCCAACAACCCCCATCCATGCACCCCAACAGCTGCTGGAGGGTCCATAGAGCCAACACTACCATCTAGGGGCCCCACTGCTGCTGGAGGGTCCATAGAGCCAACATCACCATCCAGGGGCTCCACAGCTGCTGGAGGGTCCATAGAGCCAACACCACCATCCAGGGGCTCCCACAGCTGCTGGAGGGGCCATAGAGCCAACACCACCATCCAGGGGCCCCACAGCTGCTGTAGGGACCAAAGAGCCAACACCACCATCTAGGGCTCCAAAGCTGCTGGAGGGTCCATAGAGCCAACACTACCATCTAGGGTTCCCACAGCTGCAGGAGGGCCATAGAGCCAACACCACCATCCAGGGTCCCACAGCTGCAGAGGGTCCATAGAGCCAACATCCACCATCCAGGGGTTCCCACAGCTGCGGAGGACCATAGAGCCAACACCACCATCCAGGGGCTCCCACAGCTGCAGAGGGTCCATAGAGCCAAACACCCACCATCCAGGGGCCCCACAGCTGCTGAAGGGTCCATAGAGCCAACACCACCATCCAGGGGCTCCATAGATACTGTAGGGTCCATAGAGCCAACACCACCATCCAGGGACTCCACAGCTGCTGGAGGGGCCAATGAGCCAACACCACCATCCAGGGGCGCCACAGCTGCTGGAGGGGGCCATAGAGCCAACACCCCCATCCAGGGCTCCCACAACTGCTGGAGGGTCCATAGAGCCAACACCACCATCCAGGGGCTTCCACAGCTGCTGGTGTGGCCATAGAGCCAACACCACCATCCAGGGGCCCCCACAGCTGCTGGAGGGTCCATAGAGCCAACACCACCATCCAGGGGGACACAGCTACTGGAGGGTCCATAGAGCCAACACCACCATCCAGGGGCCCGACAGCTGCTGGAGGGGCCATAGAGCCACCACCACCATCCAGGGGCCCCACACAGGCTCAATTTGGGAATTAGGGGCCAGGATAGTACTTAGAAGTCCTGGTCCTGCTCTTTCAGCCAATGTCAGATATTTCTAGCCGTGTGACGTCGCAATGTTTTGCTGGAAGGTCCCATCCGCCTCATGGGAGACAATCAGTATGTATGTGAGGCTCCAAATGGAACCTCCAGCGCAGATGTGAACCAGGCCTCATAAGATGTGAAGTCCATAGGGTTCGTTCGGAACAAATAGAAATTAGAGAGGGTGACGAATTTTAAAAATAAAGTAGTAAATTATTTTTGGGGTTTTGATGATTTGGGGAAAGTTTTAGAGGGTTGAAATAGTGTTTAAAAAAAATGCTTTGTAAAGAGTACTTTGGCTTTTGGTATGGAATGGCATTTTTAGATAGATAGATAATAGATAGATAAAAGTAGATTATAATAATATAGTGATAGATAGATAGGATAGAAAAAATTTTATGAGATAGATGATATAGTAGATGGGAAATGAGATAGATGATAAATGTTTATGAGATAGTAAATAGATAGTAGTAGTGGGGAAGATAGATAGAAGTAGATTGAGATAGATAAAAAGATAGATATAGATAGATAGATAGATTTTAGATAGATAGATAGATAGATGTAGATAGATATAGATGATGATAGATAGATAGTAGATAGATAGATAGATTTAATTTTGAATAAGGGGATAAAAAAAAGGGGTGCCTTTTGCTTTGGGGCTTACCCTGAATAAACCCCATGAGAGAAAGGCTAATATATGATTTGTTGGATCACTGTTTCTCCGATTGGGAATTATTAGCAAATTACCATAAATATCCCCTCAAATATCATCCCCGAAAATGTTTTACTTGTTTAGGGAAATTGTCCAGGGTAGGAAATGACATCGCTTCCCCAAAAAAAACACCACCTGTGGGTTGGATGTGGTACTGCAGCTCTGCCACGTTCACTTCCATAGGACCAAGCTTCATTTCCCAGGTTATCTAATCCTGGACAATTTCCTTTTAAATTACCCGGAATCTTCCGGTCAGGGGGATTGCTTTAAATATTTGGGTATCCTGACACCCACTATTGTTCTATAGGCTATGACATAAAACCCAGGCTTGTCCTAGATCCCGCAGGTTTTAAGCATAGATCGACTGGTGTGTCCTGGCTAGATGCTGCGGGGGGTTATACTCATGAACCCTCCCCCTTAAAGGGCGCCGCCTTTAACCACGTTCTTTTTTGAAAAGAATTTGTGAAATTAAAATTCTTTTTGCCTTTTTTCAGGGCTCTTTAGAAAGTTTACTTACTTCAGTTACCTCTATTCGACACTAGTTAAACAGTTTCCTTCCCTTCACTTTTTCCCAGGGAGCATTGCCCTAAGGTTTCCCATAAGCTGCACTAGTACTTTCTGAGAGTTAACAACTCTTTTTTAGCTTGTTTCTGGGAAGAGCTCCAAACTCCCGCCAACACAGAGAAAATTTGGGGTTTCATACATTCACCCTTTGGTGGAGCTCATTGTAACAAAGTTTTATTCAATCATAAGCCCTTAGCCCCCCTATGGGTTTTTTTGTTAGGGAGAATTTATCCATACCTGTCTATACAAAAAGATAACATACATCAAACCCTTTTGGGACACAATCATTTTTAGTGGGGTCACTTTCTTTATCAGGAATCAGAACTATAAAGATAGCTCTGCTTCCTTATATAGAGCTCTAAATTCATAAAATGATGTCTGTTTGCGACCACCACTAGGTGGAGCCCATTGTATACAGTGTTACTACTGAGTTTAATGTATACACTGTATGCAATATTTCTTTGTAGCTCCCCCTAAGGGTGACTAGATGTAGTTAGAGTTTCATCATTTCCCTCTTTCTGTGTATATAAAAACCAAATAGTTGATTTGGTGTATAAAGGTGGAACTAGTTTTAAAGGGGTCACTTACTTTTTAAGGAAGCAGAACTCTGCTTCTTGATACAAAGCTATACATTCTCTCTGATGAAATTTGATTTGCCTGCAGTCACCACTAGGTGGAGTTCATTGTATACAGGGTTATTATTGAGTATAATGACTACTCAGTATGCAGTAAGCTCCTTAGCTCCCCCTAATGTTGTCTGCAAGTAGAAAGAATTTAATCATTTACCTCTTTGTCTATTTATAGTATAATCAGCATTGTATCAGACCTTAGTGCTACAAGGTGAAAATTCAGTTTCAAAGGTCCACTTTCTTTATCAGGAAGCAGAACGATCTTTATTTTTATAGTCCTGCTTCCTGATATAGAGCTCAAAATCCCTTCTGATAAAATTCTGTCTGCCTGCAATCACCACTAAGTGGAACTCATTGTATACAGTGTTATAATTGAGGATAATGTATGCACAGTATTCAATAAGCTCCTTAGCTCCCCCTAGAGGTGGTAGCAGGTAGGCAGAATTTCATTATGTACCTCTTTTTCTATGTAAAGTATAATCAACATAATATCAGAACCAAGGTGTAAAATCAGTTTTAGAAGGGGATGGGGGTCACTTTATTTTCTATCAAAACAGGTCTGCTTCCTGATCATATTCAGTAAGCTCCATAGCTCCCTCTAAGGGTGGCAGCAGGTAGGCAGAATTTCATCATGTACCTCTTTGTCTAGTTAAAGTATAATCAACATAGTATTAGACCTTAGGGGTATAAGGTACAAAATCAGTTAGAAGGGGTCAGTTACTTTTCTATAAAGATAGCTTTGCTTCCTGATATAGAGCTCTGAATCCTCTCTGATAAAATTATATATGTCCACAATCAACACTAGATGGAGCTCATTCCTATAATTGAGGATAATGTATACACAGTATGCAGTAAGCTCCATAGCTCCCCCTAAGGGTGGCAGTAGGTAGGTAGAATTTCATTATGTGCCTCTTTGTCTATGTAAAGTATAATCAACATAATATCAGACCTTAGTGTTTAGAGAAACAGAGGGGTAATTGGGGTACCATGGACAGGCCAGCGAAGGGGGGGAAGATATAGGGGGTCCACACAGGCAGCAGGAGGGAGGCATGTGGGTCCACACAGGCAGCAGGAGGGAGGCATGTGGGTCCACACAGGCAGCAGGAGGGAGGCATGTGGGTCCACACAGGCAGCAGGAAGGAGGCATGGGGGGCCACGCAGGGAGAAAACGGGAGGCATGGGGGACCATGCAGGCAGCAGACAGGAGAAATATGGAGCCACACAGGCAGCAGACGGGAGGCATGGGGGGCAACGCAGGCAGCCGACTGGAGGCAGGGGGGTGCCATGCAGGCAGCAGGAAGGAGCAATATAACATAAGGTATAAAATATATATATATAAATAATATATATATATATAATATATATATATATATAATATATATATATATATATATATATATATAATATATAAATATAAATACATAAGGTGCAGGATCAGTTTTAGAGGGGTTAACTTACTTTTCTATAAAGATAACTCTGCTTCCTGACATAGAGCTCTGAATGCTCTCTGATAAAATTCTCTGTTCACAATCACCACTAGATAGAGCTCATTACTATAATTGAGTATAATGTATGCATAGTATGCAACAGGCTTCTTAGCTCCCCCTAGAGATGGCAGTAGGTAGGCAGAATTTCATCATGTGCCTCTTTGTCTATGTAAAGTATAATCAATATAATATCAGACTTTTATAAAGGTACATAATCAGTTTCAGAGGGGGTCAGTTACTTTTCATTAAAGATAGCCCGGCTTGCTGATATAGAGCTCTGAATCCTCTCTGATAAAATTCTGTCTGTCTGCAATCACCACTAGGTGGAGCTCAATGTATACAAAGTTATTATTGAGTTTAATGTATGCACAGTATGCAGTAAGCTCCTTAGCTCCCCCTAGAGGTGGCAGCAGGCAGGCAGGATTTTATCATATGCATCTATATTTTATCTCTACTATAATACTGATAGTGTCAGATGTTGATCTCTCTTTCCAGACTAGTTCTCTTTTGAATGGTACAGCACAGGCCGAGGATATGACTGCAGAGGATCATGGGAAGAGCCTACTCCTGGCTTCCTAGACTCATTAGGGCCTGTACACAGCCGCTCTGTCGCTTCCTTCTTCTCCCATTGTTTTTACAAGGTGTAATCAATAAAGCAATAAACACTTTAGCTAATGGCCCTTGTATGGATAGACTGGCTCCTCGCGAGCGAGATAATACCGCTAATTACTATTCATGCCGCACGTTAACCTTCACTGCATCACATCTGCATAAACGTATCCAAAATGCAGCCCAAATCTCAGATTCTTCTTACCACGGGCGACGCCGTCTCCACCGCCTCCTAGAACTTTTCGCGAGCTTTGGTGTAGTTATGTGTAGTCAGGCTGTACTCCTGACGAGGAACTATCCATGAGGGACAATAATACTGCTACATGTCTCATACACCCCAGGTCTTAGCTTTCCTCTTGTTCAGTGATGTTTCTATAGAAACGGATGTCGGAGGAGAAGTCAGCTACTTCCTTCTTTACCGGTGTCACTTCTAAATAGTATTTTTCTCAAAAGTCCTTTTTTTTGTTTTTAACAAAATTTCCAGACTTCTAATTTTCGAATATAAAGACAAGCCCATAGCGACCAATCAGAGCCCATAGCAACCAATCAGAGCCCATAGCGACCAATCAGAGACTATAGCGACCAATCAGAGCCCATAGCCACCAATCAGAGCCCATAGCCACCAATCAGAGCCCATAGCGACCAATCAGAGACTATAGCGACCAATCAGAGCCCATAGAGACCAATCTGAGCTCATAGCAAACAATCAGAGCCCATAGCGAACAATCAGAGCCCATAGCCACCAATCAGAGCCCATAGTAACCGATCAGAGCCCATAGCCACCAATCAGAGCCCATAGCGACCAATCAGAGCCCATAGCCACCAATCAGAGCCCATAGCAACCAATCGGAGCTCATAGCAACCAATCAGAGCGCATAGCAACAATCAGAGCTCATAGTAACCAATCAGAGCCCATAGTGACCAATCAGAGCCCATAGCCACCAATCAGAGCCCATAGTAACCGATCAGAGCCCATAGTAACCGATCAGAGCCCATAGTAACCAAACAGAGCTCATAGCAACCCATCAGAGCTCATAGCAACCAGTCAGAGCCCATAGCAACCAACCAGAGCCCATAGCAACCAATCAGAGCACATAGCCACCAATCAGAGCCCATAGCCACCAATCAGAGCCCATAGTAACCAATCAGAGCCCATAGCAACCAATCAGAGCTCATAGCAATCAATCAGAGCTCATAGTAACCAATCAGAGCCCATAGCCACCAATCAGAGCTCATAGTCACCAATCAGAGCCCATAGCAACCAATCAGAGCCCATAGCAACCAATCAGAGTTCATAGTAACCAATCAGAGCTCATAGCGACCAATCAGAGCCCATAGCGACCAATCAGATCCCATAGCCACCAATCAGATCCCATAGTCACCAATCAGAGCTCATAGCAAGCAATCAGAGCTCATGACAACCAATCAGAGCTCATAGCAACCAATCAGAGCTCATAGTAACCAATCAGAGCCAATAGCGATCAATCAGAGCTCATAGTAACCAATCAGAGCCCACAGCAACCAATCAGAGCTAATAGCAACCAATCAGAGCCCATAGCGACCAATCAGAGCCCATAGTGACCAATCAGAGCCCAGAGCAACCAATCAGAGCTCAAAGCAACCAATCAGAGCTCACAGTAACCAATCAGAGCCCATAGTGACCAATCAGAGCTCATAGCAACCAATCAGAGCTCATAGTAACCAATCACAGCCCACAGCAACCAATCAGAGCTCATAGCAACCAATCAGAGCCCATAGCGACCAATCAGAGCCCATAGTGACCAATCAGAGCCCATAGTGACCAATCAGAGCCCACAGCAACCAATCAGAGCGCATAGCAACCAATCAGAGCCCATAGCGACCAATCAGAGCCCATAGTAACTAATCAGACCATAGCCCCGATCGAGCCAAGTACCAATCAGAGCTCACAGCAACCAATCAGAGCTCATAGTGACCAATCAGAGCCCATAGCAACCAATCAGAGCTCATAGCAACCAATCAGAGCTCATAGTAACCAATCAGAGCCCATAGCAACCAATCAGAGCTCATAGCAACCAATCAGAGCCCATAGCGACCAATCAGAGCCCATAGTGACCAATCAGAGCCCATAGTGACCAATCAGAGCCCATAGCAACCAATCAGAGCTCATAGTAACCAATCGAGCCCTATAGCAACAATCAACCCATAGCCAAATCAGAGCCATAGCCACATCAGAGCCCATAACAATCAATCACAGCCCATAGCCACCAATCAGAGCCCATAGCCACCAATCACAGCCCATAGCCACCAATCAGAGCCCACAGCGACCAATCAGAGCTCATAGCAACCAAACAGAGCCCATATCAACCAACCAGAGATCATAGAGACCAATCAGAGCCCATAGCCACCAAACAGAGCCCATAGCAACCACTTACAGCTCATAGGAACCACTCAGAGACCATAGCAACCAATCAGAGCCCATAGCAACCAATCAGAGCCATAGCCACCAATCAGAGCCCATAGAGACCAATCAGAGCCCCTAGCCACCACTCAGCGCCCATGGCGACCACTCCAAGCTCATAGCAACCAATCAGAGCCCATAACGACCAATCAGAGCTCATGGCTCTATTAGACTCTGCTGCCCAAATAGCCTTCATGCCTCCCTCCCGCTGCCTGTGTCCCCCCCATCTCTCCCCCCTGCTGCCTGTGTGCCCCCCCCCCCCATGCCTCCGTCTGCTGCCTGCATGGCCCCCAATTCCTCCCATCCTCATGATTTTTGGTTCTTCCACGAACATTCTCCGGGACATTTGTTGAAGAAATCTGCTGAAATAGATGTTACTTACATGTAAGGTTGTTTCTGAATGTGCTGAGAGCTATTTATTGTCACTTACAGAATTGTGCTTAGATAAAAGGACCCCGCTACCTCCACATACGATAAAAGGACCCCGCAACCTCCACATACGATAAAAGGACCCCGCGACCTCCACATACTATAAAAGGACCTCGCGACCTCCACATACGATAAAAGGACCTCGCGACCTCCACATACGATAAAAGGACCCCGCAACCTCCACATACGATAAAAGGACCCCGCGACCTCCACATACGATAAAAGGACCCCGCGACCTCCACATACGATAAAAGGACCCCGCGACCTCCACATACGATAAAAGGACCCCGGGACCTCCACATACGATAAAAGGACCCCGCAACCTCCACATACGAGACTGTGGGAGGCCGACGACAAGCGGCTGAACACTTCTGAAATGTGCCCTGAGCACTGAGAGAAAAGTGACACAACTGCTGCAAAACAACCAACGACAGAACAATAGTGGCCGGAGACAACACCTGACCACCAGGGAGATTTCTGTAAATCCTCCATTCCCCTAGACCGCCAGGGAAGTAAGAATCTACTCACCTATTACCCGAGACCCCATGGATGAAAATATTAAAGAAATTATCCAGCAAAGCCAAAACATTCTCAGATGACTTCCCTGAGTCTTCATTCATCTCCCTGTGGTGTTTTCTGTGTAATTTGTGTTTTTCCTTTGCTGGATGTCGCCTCCCTGACTGTGTAAAAGCCATTTTCTTTTGTCCTGTAAAACTACAAGCCCCAGAATCCTTTGCTGTGCTTTGTATATATTTATTGCCTTAGTCTCAGTGTACACCCCTTGTTCACTCCCTCATGCTGAAAGTCTTGAAAGGCAAGACCCAAAAAGGAATATGGCATCAAAGGGGGCACTGAAGAAAGTCACACCCCCTTAGTCACCTGATCTCCTGGGCTGGACACAGAGAGGTTCAGGAAGTCACTGAAAATATAATGAACGCACATTACAAAAGGGCCGAACTATGAAAAATATGTGCCTTAAAAATGTTTATTATCTACTGGACATCCCCTTTAATTCCTCATTTGCTCCAGACCAACAGGGGAAATGATAATAACTCCCTCACTTCTCTAGACTATCAAGAATTTTCCCAAAGACACTATAAAACTTAGTCTTATTTTGCATTAAATAATTTATGACATATTTCTCTTCCCTAGACCAGCAGGAGTGCTGACATTGACCACTGCACTGCCCTAGACCACCAGGAGTGCTGACATTGACCACTGCACTGCCCTAGACCACCAGGAGTGCTGACATTGACCACAGCACTGCCCTAGACCACCAGGAGTGCTGACATTGACCACTGCACTGCCCTAGACCACCAGGAGTGCTGACATTGACCACTGAAATGCCGTAGACCACCAGGAGTGCTGACATTGACCACTGCACTGCCCTAGACCACCAGGAGTGCTGACATTGACCACTGAACTGCCCCAGACCACCAGGAGTGCTGACATTGACCACTGAACTGCCCTAGACCACCAGGAGTGCTGACATTGACCACTGCACTGCCCCAGACCACCAGGAGTGCTGACATTGACCACTGAACTGCCCCAGACCACCAGGAGTGCTGACATTGACCACTTAACTGCCCTAGACCACCAGGAGTGCTGACATTGACCACTGAACTGCCCTAGACCACCAGGAGTGCTGACATTGACCACAGCACTGCCCTAGACCACCACGAGTGTTGGCATTGACCACAGCACTGCGCTAGTCAACCTGGTGTGCTGTCATTGACCACAGCACTGCCCTAGACCACCAGGAGTGCTGACATTGACCACTGCACTGCCGTAGACCACCAGGAGTGCTGACATTGACCACTGCACTGCCCTAGACCACCAGGAGTGTTGTCATTGACCACTGCACTCCCCTAGACCACCAGGAGTGCTGACATTGACCACAGCACTGCCCTAGACCACCAGGAGTGCTGACATTGACCACAGCACTCCCCTAGACCACCAGGAGTGCTGACATTGACCACTGCACTGCTGCTCTAGACCACCAGGAGTGCTGACATTGACCACTGCACTGCCCTAGACCACCAGGAGTGCTGACATTGACCACAGCACTGCCCTAGACCACCAGGAGTGCTGACATTGACCACTGAACTGCCCCAGACCACCAGGAGTGCTGACACTAACCACTGTACTGCCTTAGACCACCAGGAGTGCTGACATTGACTACTGCACTGGCCTAGACCACCAGGAGTGCTGACATTGACCACTGCACTGCCCTAGACCACCAGGAGTGCTGACATTGACCACTGCACTGCTGTAGACCACCAGGAGTGCTGACATTGACTACTGCACTGCCCTAGACCACCAGAAATGCTGACACTAACCACTGCACTGCCTTAGACCACTAGGAGTGCTGACATTGACCACTGCACTGCCTTAGACCACCAGGAGTGCTGACATTGACTACTGCACTGCCGTAGACCACCAGGAGTGCTGACATTGACCACTGCACTGCTTTAGACCACAAGGAGTGCTGACATTGACTACTGCACTGCCCTAGACCACCAGGAGTGCTGACACTAACCACTGTACTGCCTTAGACCACCAGGAGTGCTGACATTGACTACTGCACTGGCCTAGACCACCAGGAGTGCTGACATTGACCACTGCATTGCCCTAGACCACCAGGAGTGCTGACATTGACCACTGCACTGCCCTAGACCACCAGCTGAATCTTAGGAACCACCAATGGAGTTGATTCTTGGGGCCCACCAGTGGAGTTGAGACTTGGGGCTATTCAGTGGAGTTGATACTTGTCCCCCAACAGTGGAGTTGACTCTTGGGGTCCACCAATGGAGATGATTTTTGGGGTCCATCCGTGGAGTTGATTCTTGGGGCCACCAGTGGAGTTGATTCTTGGGGTCACCAGTGGAGTTGATTCCTGGGGCCACCAATGGAGTTGATTCTTGGGGCCACCAGTGGAGCTAATTCTTGGCGAGCACCAGTGGAGTTGATTCTTGGAGCCACCAGTGGAGTTGATTCTTGCGTCAACCTGTGGAGTTGGTTCTTGGGCCCACCTGTGGAGTTGGTTCTTGGGGCCACCAGTGGAGTTGATTCTTGGCCCAACAGTGGAGTTGGTTCTTGGGACCCACCAGTGGAGTTGATTCTTGGGCCCACCAGTGCAGTTGATTCTTGGGGCCACCAGTGGAGTTGATTCTTGGGGCCACCAGTGCAGTTGAATCTTGGTGCCCACCAGTGGGGTTGATTCTTGGGGCCCACCAGTGCAGTTGATTCTTGGGGCCACCAGTGGAGTTGATTCTTGGGGCCCACCAGTGGAGTTGATTCTTGGTGCCACCAGTGCAATTGATTCTTGGGGCCACCAGTGGAGTTGATTCTTGGGGCCACCAGTGCAGTTGATTCTTGGTTCCCACCAGTGCAGTTGATTCTTGGTTCCCACCAGTGCAGTTGATTCTTGGGGCCACCAGTGGAGTTGATTCTTGGGGCCACCAGTGGAGTTGATTCTTGGGGCCACCCGTGGGGTTGATTATTGGGCCCACCAGTGGAGTTGATTTTTGGGGCCACCGTGGAGTTGATTCTTGGGGCCACCAGTGGAGCTTATTCTTGGGGCCCACCTGTGGTGTTGATTCTTGGACCCACCTGTTGATTTGTTTCTTGGGGCAACCAGTGTGTTGATTCTTGCGGCCACCAGTGGAGCTAATTCTTGGGGCCACCAGTGCAGTTGATTCTTGGGGCCCACCAGTAGAGGTGATTCTTGGGCCACCAGTGGAGATGATTTTGGGGCCCCACCAGTGGATTTGATTCTTGGGGGCCCACCCAGTGCAGTTGATTCTTGGGGCCCACCAGTGGAGTTGATTCTTGGGGCCCACCAGTGGAGTTGATTCTTGGGGCCCACCAGGCAGTTGATTCTTTTGGGCCACCAGTGGAGTTGATTCTTGGGGCCACCCGTGCAAATTGATTCTTGGGGCCCACCAGTGGGGTTGATTCTTGGGGCCACCAGTGCAAATTTTATTCTTGGGGCCCACCATAGAGGTGATTCTTGGAGCCACCAGTGGAAAATGATTCTTGGGGCCACCAGTGCAGTTTATTCTTGGGGCCACCACTGGAGTTGATTCTTGGGGCCCACCAGTAGAGGTGATTCTTGGAGCCACCAGTGGAGATGATTCTTGGGGCCCACCAGTGGAGTTGATTCTTGGGGCCCACCATGAAGTTGATTCTTGGGGCCCCACCAGTGGAGTTGATTCTTGGGGCCCACCAGTGGGATTGATTCTTGGGGCCCACCAGTAGAGTTGAATTCTTGGGGCCACCAGTGGAGTTGATTCTTGGGCCCACCAGTGGAGTTAATCCTTTGGGGCCACCAGTGGGGTTGATTCTTGGGGCCACCAGTGGAGTTGATTCTCGGGGCCCACCCGTGGTGTTCATTCTTGGGGCCACCAGTGCAGTTGATTCTTGGGGCCACCAGTGGAGTTGATTCTTGGGGCCCACCAGTGGAGTTAATTCTTGGGGTCAACCAGTGGAGATGATTCTTGGGGCCACCAGTTTAGTTGATTCTTAGGGTACACCCTACAGCTACCATGCATGCCTCTTGATTTCTGTCTCTCTTACTTTGGCTTTTCCTGACATGCCCAGGGGCCAGTCATGTCCTGTGACCCATCAGGGGTTGCTCCTGCTCTCCAGTGGGCCAGTCTGAGCCTGACTGTACAGTTTGCTTATATGTATGGTGTATATTATATTATTTGGGTAATACAATTAATAGTATATCTTAGGATCGGGGTGGGGGTGGGGAGGTACTACACTGGGAATCCTCCAACTCATGTACATCCTGTCCTGGTCCAGAGAAGTGCATTATTGTGTTATATGAGCCTACACTCCATATATACGGAGTAGTTGTGCTGAGTTTGCCACCTACACTAGATATATACGGAGTAGCTGTTCTGAGTTTGCCACCTACACTCCATATAATACGGAGTAGCTGTGCTGAGTTTGCCACCTATACTCCATATACACGGAAATTTGCTGTGCTGAGTTTGCCACCTACACTCCACATATACGGAGTAGCTGTGCTGAGTTTGCCGCCTACACTCCATATATACGGAGTAGCTGTGCTGAGTTTGTCACCTACACTCCATATATACGAAGTAGCTGTGCTGAGTTTGCCACCTACACTAGATATATACGGAGTAGCTGTGCTGAGTTTGCCACCTACACTCCATATACACAAGTAGCTGTGCTGAGTTTGCCACCTACACTCCATATATACGGAGTAGGTGTGCTGAGTTTGCCACCTACACTAGATATATACGGAGTTTCTGTGCTGAGTTTGCCACCTACACACCACATACACAAAGTAGCTGTGCTGAGTTTGCCACCTACACTCCTATTATACGGAGTAGCTGTGCTGAGTTGCCACCTACACTCCAAAATATACAGAGTAGCCACCTACACTCCATATTTACGGAAATAGCGTGCTGAGTTTTTTCCCTACACTCCATATATACGGAGTAGCTGTGCTGAGTTTTTGCCGCCTACACCCATATTAAAGAAGTAGCTGTGCTGAGTTTGCCAACCCACACTCCATAAATACGGAGTAGCTGTGCTGAGTTTGCCACCTACACTCCATATATACGGAGTAGCTGTGCTGAGTTTGCCACCTACACTCCATAATACGGAGTAGTTGTGCTGAGTTTGCCACCTACACTCCCTAATATTAGGAGGTAGCTGTGTGAGGTTTTTCCCACCTACACTCCACATACACAAAGTAGCTGTGCTGAGTTTCCCACCTACACTCCATATATACAGAGTACTGTGCTGAGTTTGCACCTACACTCCCTATATACGGAGTAGCTTTTGCTGAGTTTGCCAACCTACACTCCATTATATTTCGGAGTAGCTGTGCTGAGTTTGCCACCTACACTCCATATATACGGAGTAGCTGTGCTGAGTTTGCCACCTACACTCCATATATACGGAGTAGCTGTGCTGAGTTTGCCACCTACACTCCATATATACGGAGTAGCTGTGCTGAGTTTGCCACCTACACTCCATATATACGGAGTAGCTGTGCTGAGTTTGCCACCTACACTCCATATATACGTATAAGCTGTGCTGAGGTTGCCACCGACACTCCAGATATACGGAGTAGCTGTGCTGAGTTTGCCACCTACACTACATATATACGGAGTAGCTGTGCTGAGTTTGCCACCTACACTCCATATATACGGAGTAGCTGTGCTGAGTTTGCCACCTACACTCCATATATACGGAGTAGCTGTGCTGAGTTTGCCACCTACACTCCATATAAACGGAGTAGCTGTGCTGAGTTTGCCGCTAGACATAAGTTACTTGACAAATGACATGACAAAGTCATCTCTGCTATTTCTGTATCTCTGTGTATCCAGAGGCGGATGCACCATATGTGCCGCTACATGGGGCCCTGTCGGCAGAGGCGTCTACCATAATCTCAAAAAGCATATACCGGGGGCTTCCTGCCATCTCCTTAATGACATGCAAATGACTGATAATGATTGGCGCATAATCACTGGTGAACCGGCGCACACCACACTGCTATGTCTGACGTCACCACCGATAGACTATTACACAACACAGGGACTGTGTAGCCTGCGGGCCCCGGGCCCCGCGCTGCCTGTGCGTGACCCCGCTGTATATCTCTATAGTGTTCATCTATTTATTCCTTTGTCTTGAGTCTCTCGGTTGATGAATGTGTTTGAAACACAGAGAAGACACGAACACAAGCAGCGGAGAGGAGGCGGCAGGCGCAGCCCAATCTATGGGTCACTGAACCCCAACTGTGGCCACAGCGCTGCCTGCAACCGGGAAGGACTGCGACCATGATATAGACGGCTTCATCTACCAACTGTTCTGCATGATATCTCCAGTGTATTCCCAATATAGAGTTATTGTTACTGTATTATCCTCCAGAGCTGCACTCACTATTCTGCTGGTGCAGTCACTGTGCACATACATTACTTATCCTGTACTGATCCTGAGTTACATCCTGTATTATCCTCCAGAGCTGCACTCACTATTCTGCTGGTGCAGTCACTGTGTACATACATTACTTATCCTGTACTGATCCTGAGATACATCCTGTATTATCCTCCAGAGCTGCACTCACTATTCTGCTGGTGCAGTCACTGTGTACATACATTACTTATCCTGTACTGATCCTGAGTTACATCCTGTATTATCCTCCAGAGATGCACTCACTATTCTGCTGGTGCAGTCACTGTGTACATACATTACTTATCCTGTACTGATCCTGAGTTACATCCTGTATTATACTCCAGAGCTGCAGTCACTATTCTGCTGGTGCAGTCACTTTGTACATACATTACTTATCCTGTACTGATCCTGAGTTACATCCTGTATTATCCTCCAGAGCTGCACTCACTATTCTGCTGGTGCAGTCACTGTACATACATTACTTATCCTGTACTGATCCTGAGTTACATCCTGTATTATACTCCAGAGCTGCACTCACTTTTCTGCTGGTGCAGTCACTGTGTACATACATTACTTATCCTGTACTGATCCTGAGTTACATCCTGTATTATACTCCAGAGCTGCACTCACTATTCTGCTGGTGCAGTCACTGTGTACATACATTACTTATCCTGTACTGATCCTGAGTTACATCCTGTATTATACTCCAGAGCTGCACTCACTATTCTGCTGGTGCAGTCACTGTACATACATTACTTATCCTGTACTGACCCTGAGTTACATCCTGTATTATACTCCAGAGCTGCACTCACTATTCTGCTGGTGCAGTCACTGTGTACATACATTACTTATCCTATACTGATCCTGAGTTACATCCTGTATTATACTCCAGAGCTGCACTCACTATTCTGCTGGTGCAGTCACTGTACATACATTACTTATCCTGTACTGATCCTGAGTTACATCCTGTATTATACCCCAGAGCTGCACTCACTATTCTGCTGGTGCAGTCACTGTGTACATACATTACTTATCCTGTACTGATCCTGAGTTACATCCTGTATTATACTCCAGAGCTGTGCTCACTATTCTGCTGGTGCAGTCACTGTGTACATACATTACTTATCCTGTACTGATCCTGAGTTACATCCTGTATTATACTCCAGAGCTGCACTCACTATTCTGCTGGTGCAGTCACTGTGCACATACATTACATTACTTATCCTGTACTGATCCTGAGTTACATCCTGTATTATCCTCCAGAGCTGCACTCACTATTCTGCTGGTGCAGTCACTGTGTACATACGGAATGAAAAAACTATCCAGCAAAATGCAAAAAATATACAAAATGCAGCCACTGTTTACGCATTTCAAGCCATAGGCTCTTACCCATAACAAAGACTGAAACATAAAAGCAATCCATAAAATACCTAACGTGTTGCTAAGGTCTTGTGTTGTGTTCATGAACCAGTTAGCTCAGGATGAGCACAGATGCGGCAGAGCATAGAATTGTGGCAACCTACTGAATACATTAGTAAAACACATGAAGGCCATATAAGTAGCATCCCTGTATTTATCAGTTCTAAGCAGTGCTTGCATTCTATTCCTGAACCAGGAAGCTCAGGATGAACAGATCACATCTCGTACTACCATCTAATTATCCTGAGTAATAATTATACTTGTAGTCTACAGTCAGCTTCCTGCTTCCTTTATCCAGCTTATCCTTCCTAGGTGTCAGTATTAACTTCAGGTCTTGTGTTCTGTTCATGAACCAGGAAGCCCAGGATGAACAGAATTACAGCAGTGCATAGTATTACGGCAACCCATTTAATACATTTGTGAAAATAAAACACCTGACATGCCAGTTTTGGCTTTACTACTGTTGCACATATCAGTTGTTGGTAAGTCTTGCATTCTGCTCATGAACCAGGAAGCTCAGGATGAACAGACTACATCCTTCCTGCTACCTTTCTTCAGCAAATTCTGCCAAAGGGTCATTATTCACTGCAGGTCTTGCATTCCATTCATGAACCAGGAAGCTCAGGATGAACAGATGACATCTTGTATCTTCATCTAATTCTCCCCAGTAGTAATCATAGTTTCAGTCTACAGCCGCCTTCAGGTTTCCTTTCTCCAGCAAATCCTGCCTAAGTGTTTGTATTAACCGCAGGCCTTGCATTCCATTCATGAACCAGGAAGCTCAGGATGAACAGAATTACAGCAGTGTATAGTATTACGGCAACCCATTTAATACATTTGTGAAAATAAAACACCTGACGTGGCAGCTTTGGCTCTACTAGTGTTGCACCTATCAGTTCCAGGTAGGTTTTGCATTCTATTGATGAACCAGGAAGCTCAGGATGTTCAGACTACATCTCATATCTTCATCTAATTCTCCCCAGTAATAATCATAGTTTCAGTCTTCAGCCGCCTTCCTGCTACCTTTCTTCAGCAAATCCTGCCTAAGTGTCAGTATTCACTGCAGGTCTTGCATTCTATTCATGAACCAGGAAGCCCAGGATGAACAGATGACATCTTGTATCTTCATCTAATGCTCCCCAGTAGTAATCATAAATTCAGTCTACAGCCGCCTTCCTGCTTCCTTTCTCCAACAAATCCTGCCTGAGTGTCAGTTTTCACCGCAGGTCTAGCATTGTATTCATGAACCAGAAAGCTCAGGATGAACCGATGACATCTCATATCTCCATCTAATTCTCCCCAGTAGTAATCATAGTTTCAGTCTACAGCCACCTTCCTGCTTCCTTTCTCCAACAAATCCTGCCTGAGTGTCAGTATTCGCTGCAGGTTTTGTTCATGAACCAGAAAGCTCAGGATGAACAGATTACATCTCATGGCTTCATCTAATTCTCCCCAGTAATAATC
Organism: Phyllomedusa bahiana; assembly: GCA_025379985.1. NCBI lineage: Eukaryota > Metazoa > Chordata > Amphibia > Anura > Hylidae > Phyllomedusa > Phyllomedusa bahiana. The sequence goes on from JAODAL010001168.1 coordinate 151,895, forward strand.
ATAGTTTCAGTCTACAGCCGCCTTCCTGCTTTCTTTCACCAGCTAATCAGTATTCACAGCAGCTCTTGCATTCTATTCATGAACCAGGAAGCTCAGGATGAACAGATGACAGCTCATGACTTCATCTAATTCTCCCCAGTAATGATCATAGTTTCAGTCCACAGCCGCCTTCCTGCTTCCTTTCTCCAGCTAATCAGTATTGACTGCAGCTCTTGCATTCTATTCATGAACCAGGAAGCTCAGGATGAACAGACGACATCTCATATCTTCATCTAATTCTCCCCAGTAATAATCATAGTTTTGGTCTACAGCAGCGTTCCTGTTTCCTTTCTCCAGCAAATCCTGCCTGAGTGTCAGTATTCACTGCAGGCCTTGCATTCTATTCATGTACCAGGAAGCTCAGGATGAGCAGGTGACATCTCGTATCCTCATTCTCCCCAGTCTTAATTCTACTTGCAGTCTTCAGCCACTTTGTCTTCCCGGACACCTGCACTAAATATTAGCACCCCCCCCCCTCGCCATAACCCAGAAACCTCGCCGCCACCCCCTATATATCATCGCTTGTGCCGATCATTGCATGTTTCACAGAAAATCTATTAAATCAGCTGAAAATAATGAGATGCGGAGCCGAGGCGGCGGCCCGACGGCCACACTGTGGTCTTCATTGGAAGCGATGATTGCGCTACAATGAACACACTTAGCCAAACAAATCCGGTGGCGGCGCTGATCAGGGCCGGGTTTTTCAGGAGCTGCGACCTTTCGCTGACTCTCTTATTAGAAGTGGAATTTCTTAGTAAATATCTGGCAAGGACGGGATCCGTGTTTCCGGAAAAATGCGCGGCGCACTTGTTAGGCAGCCGGCAGCCGCGCGCTTCCCTCTAGATCCAATTAATGGGATGTTTCCTGCTCTTCCTCACCCGCTCGCTGACCCTCGCACTCAGGTAGCTCACCGCTTCTGTCCTGCAGGGTAAACGCGCAGCATCCGCCACACTGACGCCATTTTTTATGCATGAGTTTTTTTGTTTTTTCTTTTCTTTACTAACTTACCAATGCTCCGGACATGGCTGCTCTGTGCCGCACAACTCTGCAGATTCTGATTTATTTCTGATTTATTTGTATACCTGCTGGAGGACCTATAACCTGCCTATATACCTACTAGGAGAGCTATAACCTACCTATATAACTGCTGGGGGACCTATAACCTGCCTATATACCTATTAAGGGACCTATAACCTGCCTATATACCTACTGGGGGAGCTATAACCTGCCTATATACCTACTAGGAGAGCTATAACCTACCTATATAACTGCTGGGGGACCTATAACCTGCCTATATACCTACTGGGGGACCTATAACCTGCCTATATACCTACTGGGGACCTATAACCTGCCTATATACCTACTGGGGGACCTATAACCTGCCTATATACCTACTGGGGGACCTATAACCTGCCTATATACCTACTGGAGGACCTATAACCTGCCTATATACCTACTAGGAGAGCTATAATCTACCTATATAACTGCTGGGGGACCTATAACCTGCCTATATAACTGCTGGAGGACCTATAACCTGTCTATATACCTACTAGGAGAGCTATAATCTACGTATATAACTGCTGGGGACCTATAACCTGCCTATATACCTACTGGGGGATCTATAACCTACCTATATACCTACTGGGGGAGCTATAACCTGCCTATATACCTATTAAGGGACCTATAACCTGCCTATATACCTACTAAGAGAGCTATAACCCACCTATATAACTGCTGGAGGACCTATAACCTGCCTATATACCTACTGCTGGACCTATAAGCTGCCTGTATACCTGCTGGGTGAGATATAACCTACCTATATACCTGCTGGGGGATCTATAACCTACCTATATACCTGCTGGGGGAGCTATCTTACCTATATACCTGCTGGGGGACTGATAACCTGCCTATATACCCACTGGGGGAGCTATAACCTTCCTATATAACTGCTGGGGGAGCTATAAGCATAGTTGCCAACTTTTGAAAATGAAAAAGCAGGAGACTTTAGTGGGCGGCGCGCGTAGCGCGCGGCGGCAAAAATTTGCCGCCTCTGTTGCCAGGTAGTGCCCCCTCTGTTGCCAGGTAGATGCCCCCACTGTTGGCAGGTAGTGCCCCCTCTGTTGCCAGGTAGATGCCCCCTCTGTTGCCAGGTAGATTCCCCCTCTGTTGCCAGGTAGATGTCCCATCTGGTGCCAGGTAGATGCCCCCGCTTTTGACAGGGAGTGCCCCCTCTGTTGCCAGGTAGTGCCCCCATTGTTGCCAGGTAGTGCCCCCATTGTTGCCAGGCAGAGCCCCCCATATAGCTATTAAAAATAAAATAATAAAATCCACTTACCTCACCAGGCTCCTGCAGCACGGCCGCTCCGGACCGATCTCTTCAGCGGCGCAGGGGGGAAGTGAGAGCAGCCGCGCGTCACTTCCCCTGCAGCCGCGCGTCACTTCCCCTGCGCCGCTGACCTGTATGTGCGGCGCACACACCAGCGCCGGACATACAGGGGGAGGAGGGAGCGATCCCTCCTGCCTTCCTCCCTGCACAGCGAGACTCTGGGCGGGTGAAGCGGGCGCAGCGGCCGCTTCACCCGCCTGTAAAGGGGCGGCCCGGCGGCGCCAGAGTAGCGCACTAGCGCTACTCTGTCGCCGCGGCCATTTAAAGAACCCCCCGCCGCCTGCTGGCGGCGGGAGGAATGCCAACTCCCCCGGGAGGGCGGGAGGGGACCCCAAATAGCGGGACCCCCCTGCCAAAAACGGGAGAGTTGGCATGTATGGATATAACCTCCTATATACCTGCTGGGTAAGATATAACCTACCTATATACCCGCTGGGGGATCTAAAACCTACCTATATACCTGCTGGGGGACTCATAACCTGCCTATATACCCACTAGGGGAGCTATAACCTGCCTATATACCTGCTGGGGGTCCTATAACCTACCTATATACCTACTGGGGTACCTATAACCTGCCTATATACCTACTGGGGTACCTATAACCTGCCTATATACCCACTAGGGGAGCTATAACCTGCCTATATACCTGCTGGGGGTCCTATAACCTACCTTTATACATACTGCGGGACCTATAATCTACCTATATACCTACTGGGGGACATATAACCTATATACCTATTGACTGGGAGAAATATAAACTATATATTCACCTACTGGGTGACATATAACCTATCCTGTGTTATCCTACCTGCTGGCATTGTGTATCTAATCTAATCCTATCCTGTGTTATCCTACCTGCTGGCGTTGTGTATCTAATCTAAGCCTATCCTGTGTTATCCTACCTGCTGGCGTTGGGTATCTAATCTAAGCCTATCCTGTGTTATCTTACCTGCTGGCGTTGTGTATCTAATCTAAGCCTATCCTGTGTTATCCTACCTGCTGGCGTTGTGTATCTAAGCCTATCCTGTGTTATCCTACCTGCTTGCGTTGTGTATCTAAGCCTATCCTGTGTTATCCTACCTGCTGGCATTGAGTATCTAAGCCTATCCTGTGTTATCCTACCTGCTGGCATTGAGTATCTAAGCCTATCCTGTGTTATCCTACCTGCTGGCATTGAGTATCTAGGCCTATCCTGTGTTATCTTACCTGCTGGCATTGTGTATCTAATCTAAGCCTATCCTGTGTTATCCTACCTGCTGGCATTGAGTATCTAGGCCTATCCTGTGTTATCCTACCTGCTGGCATTGTGTATCGAAGCCTATCCTGTGTTATCCTACCTGCTGGCGTTGAGTATCTAAGCATATCCTGTGTTATCCTACCTGCTGGCATTGAGTATCTAAACCTATCCTGTGTTATCCTACCTGCTGGCGTTGAGTATCTAAGCCTATCCTGTGTTATCCTACCTGCTGGCGTTGAGTATCTAAGCCTATCCTGTGTTATCCTACCTGCTGGCGATGAGTATCTAAGCCTATCCTGTGTTATCCTACCTGCTTTTCCTGGCATCTTGCGGCATATAGTGATGTGTACTGTACACGCCGCTATACGCCTGGTACTGTAGAGGCATGTGCTGGCCGGCGTGTACTTCTATAACGGTGTGCGCCGACTCCCATAGACCTTTACATGTCACTTTTCTTCCGGCGCACAGTACACATTGGGGAAACCAGCAGGTAATCAGAGCTTTCAGTGAGAGCTATGAATTACTGTATTTGCGGGCCGTACTACGGGTGCATTGCACTACGGGTGTCTACCACTGAATGGTCACTGTATGGTGGAGCCTGTGTACACTGATAGCTACCACTATATGGTCACTATATGGTGGTTATACAGTCACGGAGCCTGTGTACACTGGTGTCTACCCCTCGATGGTCATTGTATGATGGAAATATTGGTTGGAGGGTTATGGTTTATGTTCAGGCACAGTTTGGCGGTATCTCTCCTGGATGCTGAATAGGCTATCCATCAGTCCAGGAAAGCTGGGTGACAGCAAACCCTTCCATTAGCTTTCTTCTAGAGCTGTTACATAGTTGTAGTGGGCGTGGCTTTTGTAAAGGGTGTGGCATAATGTGAAAGGGGCGTGGTAATGCATATTATTATTTTTTTTTTTAAACTGTTTTTATTGAGAGTCAATGTCTGAACATTATTACATCCAGAAACTAGAATGCAAAAGATTTACAAGGTTCACATCAACATAACTTACTTCGGTATACATCATTGAGTTCGACATTGAGCAAACATTTTCTCACACTACATAAAACATGTTATAGAAGCTTCGTAACATACCAGGCTTTACCTGTACATGTCATAACATAACTTCACTCTAATAAACATATTGTGTACTGAACAATGTAACACCCCTTCCAGTCCTCGATTAGTGCGCGTTTGCGAACCAGCGTCCTAACTAGGAAACCTCCACTTCTGCCCCCGCATATGAATAACAAGGAGGGGGGGCCTCCTCTTATGCTCTCCAAGCTTGCAGGGAGATAATTGGCAAAGAGAGAATAACACCAAGTTTCCCCTGTTTTTTTTTTTTTTTTTTTTTCCCCAACCTCACCTGCTCCCCTTCTTAGTACCTGAATACCGCCGTATGTTGCGCTGTGTGCTAAGTGGTGATAGGCTCTGTGCCCGCCAGCTGCCGTCCCATATACCACGTTGTTGTGCCGAAGCAAGAGTGCAGTTTCCTTCTAAGTGACCGTGGTTATATACCCTTCCCATAGCCTGAAGAAGTTTGTAACTCTAGCTTCCTTGTGCAAGGGCGCCTCGACCCAATCCATGTACATTAAGAATCTCAACTTTTCCTCGAACATCTCAAAAGTCGGGCCCGCAGGTAGGAGCCAAACATGTAAGAGTGTTTTGCGCGCTGCAGCCCCTACTAAGTGGAGCAAACGCTTCTCCTGCCTGGAACACCCATGTTCCGCTGCGCATGAGAGCCCAAAAAACGCCCACGAGGCCTCTAAGGTAAATGTTGTAATGCATATTATTAATGGGGGCGTATTCAGGTTTAGTGCCTAGGGCAGCATGACCTATAAATACAGCCCTGACCGCTGGAGCACAGTAACTACAGGAGCAGCTGAGTCTTATCAGCTCTGCAGTAAGTTCTTGGGTTGTATTTCCCCTATAACGTTGGTTAATGTATGAGTTCACATAGCGTATAGTGGCACGTACCTGTGCGCGGTGCAATATGGCTGCTGTTGAAAGTACGGGTGCACGTTTTTCGTGTTATGTGCTCTTATCTATAAAGAAAGGCCATTGAAAAAGCTGAGATAACATTCTGTGCTGTGGTAACATTGTGCGCTATCTGTTCTGTTTAGTTCTGCTATATCTGTATTGTTGTAGGCTCCTCGGGGGCGGGGCTAAAAGTTGCAGTTTGCATTGTAGTATCGATTTTTAATTTATTTTGCATGTTGTGACCTCCCCCTTGTTGCTGCTATACTAAACCCAGTTATAGGGGGAAATACACCCAGTATTGGCCACAGATCTGATCTGGATGTGATGAAATCCAGGAGCTCCTGCAGTTACCTGACCCTGATGATCATGTGATCACCAGTCATGGAAGCAGCAAACCTGAAGGCCTCTGGCTGATCTGTATATACAGTGCTCATTACGGGCTGTATATTCAGCCATTGGGAAGGCAGGGATGTTCTGCGAGCTCTGCAGAACATTTCAGAACATCCTTGCAGAGTTATATGCCGACCGCTGCCGAGAGGTTAAAAGTCAATGGGCAGGCAGTTCATATCTTTGTTCAGAGCTCGCAGCTTTATAGTTCTGACACAGTGCTTCAAATCTGCTGCACTGACATAGTTACATGAAAAATGTTAGCTGCCTCCAGTCACCACTAGGGGGAGCAAACTGTATACAGATTTCACAATACAGAAAAAGCGACTTCACATGTAAGTCGGGGATCGTTTTATTATTTTGATTGAAGTTTTTATTAAAAAAACACAATTATAACAAAAATGTAATAAGTTCTACGAGAGATCGATGCAAAAAGATAACGCAGGAGGTAAAAAACCAAATTGGACCAAATGACAAACTCATCTTTACCACATTTGTAGGTCTTTCCCTCTTACGAATATATCATTGACATAAAAGAAAGTAGAGACAGGTTGCAAAACATTCAGGGTAACGGAGCACATGCCCAAGGGACAGTTAGGGTATAGGGGAGGGGGTTCGCTGGCCTGGACACACATTACCCCCAACCAGGTGACCCAGTAGGGAAGCAGATGTTGCAGCCGGCAGGATCTGTCTGTGTATTGGGCTGGGAGAACCAACAGGCCTCAGTCTCAGAGCGGCAGCAGGGTTCCTGACACCTCCATGTGGCACGTGCCGCCAGCACCTCCCAGGTCCCCTCTCATTAGGGGAGTGCTATCATCATTAATACATCCACACTATTAGGAGCATGGCTGATGGATATGGGGCTCTATAGAAGCAGATTTCCAGTAAGGACGGATGTAGCCCAGAAATATCTTCCAATTCTGAGAATGAGAGAAATGCTACATAACACATCTAATGCAGCCGTCAGCCGGGACGACGACAATGACTCCACCGCATAATAAGACCCCGACCCGTCCTCCGGCCATTAATGCCTTATAATGTATTACTACAATGAGCGGCCGACGTAACAGCGGCGACAAAGGAACAACAGGACGGATGAAAGACCACAATCATTAGGTGACAGCTACTGTACAAACCCAGAAGGGATGGGGGCAGGGATGGGCGGCTGCTTTTTTATCTTTATCTATCTTGTTTTCATTTATTTTTTATATCTATGTGTATCCATCTATCTATCTCTCCCATATCTATCTATCTATCTATCTATCTATCTATCTATCTATGTATCTATCTATCTATCTATCTATCTATCTCATATCTATCTATCTATCTATCTATCTATTCTCTATCTATTCTATTATCATATCTTTCTAATACTTATCTATGTAACTATCTATCTATCTATTAGCTTTCTCGATATCTATTCTATCTATCTATCATCTATCTATCTATCTATCTATTATCCTATCTATCTATCTAATCTATCATATCTATCTTTTATATCTCATATTATTCCATCTTCATATCTATCTATCCTATCTAATCTATCTATCTATCTATCTTATCTATCTATCTATCCTATCTTTATTTCTCATATCTATCTATCTATCCATATCTTCTAATTCTATCAATCTATCTCATATCTAATCTATCTCATATCTATCTATCTATTAATCTATCTATTATCTATCTATTATCTAATCTCATTATTATCTATCTATCGCATTATTATCTATACTCATATCTATCTATCTCATATCTAATCTATTTTCAATCTCATATTCTATTATCTATTATCATATCTATCTCCATCTATATATCTATTATATCTATCTCATTATCTTTATATCTGATCTATCTATACTATCTATCTATCTATCTATTCTATCTCATATTTTCTATCTATTATCTCATATCTATCTATCATCTATATCTTTCTATCTATCTATCTATCTCCTTCTACCTATCTCATATCTATCTATCTCATTCGACAGTCATGGCCAAAAAGTTTGGAGAAATGTTACAAATGTTAATTTTTCAAAAGTATACTGCATTCAGGTTTTATAATGGATTTTGCATTATACTCCAGAATGTTATAAAGAGTGATCAGCTTAACAGCAATTAATTGCAAAGTAACTTGAGTTGCCTAGAAAATGAACTTTTTCACCCAAAACACATTCCACTTCATTGCAGGATGCCATAAAAGTGAGCAGCTAACATCGTTTCAGTGAATTGCTCCATTTAAACAGGTGTGGGTGTTGATGAGGACGGGTGCGAGATCAATTGTTCGTGAATAAGTAAGAATCACACCACTGGGACACTTTAAAAGGGAGGCTGGTGCTTGGCCTCATGTTTATTTCTGTTATACATGGTTTATCTCTAAAGAAACAAGTGCAGTCATCATTGCACTGCATCAAATACTGGATCTATCAGGGAAGCGTATCGAGCTAGAAAGAATTGCACATCAGTTAACAATCTATAGATCATCAAGGAATTCAAGGATGAGAGGTTCCTTTGTTGCCAAAAAGGCTCTGGGCGCCCAAGAAAGACCAGCAAGCGCCGAGGACCGTCTCTTAAAAGTGGTGTTTCAGCTTCGGAATCGGTGCTACCAGCAGTGCAGAGCTTGTCAGGAATGGCAGACGATGGCAGGTGTGAGGCATTGCATGCACTGTGAGGCAGAGACTCATGGAGCAAGGCCTGGTGTCAATGAGGGCAGCCAAAGAAGCCACTTCTCTCAGAAAATACATCAGGGACAGATGTTATTCTGCCACAAGGCTACAGGGAGTGGATAGCTGAGGGACGGGGGGGGTTAAAGTCATTTTTCTGATGAATCCCTTTCCGAATGTTTTGGAAATCCTGGAAAAAGCTTGTTCGGAGAAGACAAGGTAGAGCGATACCACAGTCTTGTCTCATGCCAACTGTAAAGCATCCAGAGTCCCATTTCATGTGCGGGTTGCTTCTCAGCCACGGGATCGAGCTCTTAACAGTCTTGCCTAAAAACACATCCATGAATAAAGAATGGTCAGCCTAGAATTTCCTCAGAGCAACTTCTCCTACCGTCAAGAGCAGTTTGGTGATCATACAATGACCTTTTCCAGCATGATGTGCACCTTTGCCTTATTAAAGCAAAGGGTGATAACTAAATGGGTCAGGGAACAAAAACTTAGAGATTTTGGGTCCATGGCCTGAAATACTCCCCAGATCTTAATTCCCCATTGAGAACTTGTGGTCATTCATCAGAGGACGGGTGGACAAACAAAAACAACAATTGTGACAAAATGCAAGCATGATTGTGCAAGAATGGACGGCACTATCAGTCAGGATTTGGTCCAGGAAGGTGATTGAGAGCATGCCAGGGAGAATTGCCCAGAGTTCCTGAAGAAGGTAAGGGTCAACACTGCCAAATATTGACTGTGATGCATTAATCATTATAACCGTAAATAAAAGCTTGTTGTTCCTCATTATATGTTTTGCACTTGTATTCTGTATGTGATAAAAACATTCAGACAAACACACATTAAAAACCAGAGGGCAAAAGATCAGGTGAATATATAATATTTGTGTCATTCTCAAAAATTTTTGCCATGACTGTATCAATCTAATATCTATCTATCTATTCATATCTATCTATCTATATCTATTATTATATATCGTATCTCTCTCTCATATCTAATCTATCTCATATTTATTATCTATCTATCATATCTATCTCATATCTATCTATCTATCTGATCTCATATCTATGTATTCTTATCTATTCTATCTATCTATCTTATCTATCTTATCTCATATCGATCTATATATCTATCTATCTATCTATGTTTCTCAATCTATCTATCTCTCATATCTATCAATCTCGATTCGATCTATCTCATATCTATCTATGTTCTATCTAGTCTATCTTATCTATTAGCTCTCTCTATATCATATCTATCTCATTATTTATCTAATAGATCTATCTATCTATCTATCTATATATTATTCATATCTATCTATCTATCTATCTATCATATCTATCTATCTATCTTATCTCATATCTATGTTATCTCATATCTATCTATCTATCTATCTATCTCATATCTATCTATCTATCTATCTATGTCTCATATCTATCTATCTATCTATCTATCTATCTATCTATCTATCTATCTATGCTATCTATCTCTCATATCTTCCTGATCTCATATTCTATCTATTCATATCTATCTATCTCTCATATCTATCTATCTCATATCTATCTATCTCATCATCTATCTAGCTATCTATTATCTCATATCTATCTATTCATATCTATCTATCTATTATCTTATCTATCTCATATCTATCTAATCTATCTCATATCTATCTATCTTATCTTATTATCTATTCTATTATCTATCTATTATTCATTATCTATCTATTCATATCTATCTATATTCATATCTATCTATCTATACCATATCTATATATCTATCTATAACATATCTATCTATCTATCTATCTGTCTATCTATATATCTTTCTCATATAGATAGACAGATATATCTATCTCATATCTATCTATCTATCTATTTATCTATCTATCTATCTATCTATCTATTCATCTCATATCTATCATCTATTTCATAAGTATGTATCTATCTTTCTTTCATCTGTTTCATATCTATCTATTGTATCTATTTATCATTCAGAAAGTAGTGTATTTTGAGGAGAAGACCTGGAGAAGGACTTTGCTGGGAATGTGGATAAACTCATCTCCACTCCAGATTTCGAATTGATTAGACTCCTTAATTAAAGAGCTCTCCCAGGAGCTGTTTTTTGGGGCCACCAGTGGAGTTGATTCATTGACTCCCCACCAGTGGAGTTGATCCTTGGGTAATCACAGTGGATTTGTTTCTTGGGGGCCCACCCAGTGGAGTGATGATTGTTGGGGCCCACCAGTGAGTTGATTATTGGGACGCCCACCAAGTGGAGTTGTCTCTTGTAGGCCCACCAGTGGAGTTTATTCTTGGAGCCCACGAGTGGAGTTGATTCTTGGGACACCAGTGGGTGGATTCTTGGGGCCACAGTGGAGTTGATTCTTGGGCCCCTCCAGGGGAGTTAGATTTTGGGCAACTAGTGGAGTTGATTCTTGGGGCCTCCAGGGGAGTTTGATTCTTTGGGGCATGTGGCTTTGATTCTTGGGGCCCTAAGGGGAGTTTGATTCTTGGGGCCAATAGTGAGTTGATTTTGGCGGCACTAGTGGAGTTGATTCTTGGGGACCCCTCCAGGAGGGAGTTAATTCTTGGGGCCACTAGTGGAGTGATTCTAGGGCCCACAGTGGAGTTGATTCTTTGAGGGGTCCTCCAGGGGAGTTGATTCTTGGGGCCACTGAGTGAGTTGATTCTTCGGGCCACCAGTGGTGTTGTTCTTGGGGCCCTCCAGGGGTGTTGATTCTTGGGGGGCCATAGTGAGTTGATTCTTAGAGGCCCAACAGTTAGAGTTGTTACTCAGGACGACAGTATAAATTGATCCTGGAGCTCAACCGTGAGTTTGATTCTTGGGCACCAGTGGAGATGATTCTTGGAGCCCAACCAATGGAGTTGTTTTATCAGAGTTCCACAGTGGAGTTGATTCTTGGGGACCAACCGTGGAGGTGATTCTGGAGCCCACCAGTGGATTGTTTCTTCGAGGAGTACACCAGTGGAGTTGATCCTGTGAGCCCACCATAGTGGAGTTGTTTCTCAGGGTCCACCAGTGGAGTTGATTCTTGGGGCCCATCAATTGAGTTGTTTCTCGGGGCTCACCCGCCCAGTTGATCCTGGAGCCCACCCTACAGCTACTGCACATGACTCTTGCTTTCTCTTTTCCTGTCTTCCCCCATTTAGAACAGCCCCAGGCCTGACATGCTCAGGGGCCCACCATAGACTAGTCCTATCCTGTGCATTACTGCATCCAGAGATTTTTACTTGGTAACTCTGGATATTCAATGTAGAATCCAGAGATGTCAGAACCTTATGTAATGAGGCAGTTGCATGGATTAGAGGGGATCGGCCTAGGGCTGGGATGTGTCTGATGCCGCTTTTGTCTCCGGTACGATGGTTGTATTTTCCACGCTACTCTACCACGTCCTGTGTCCTGCTCTACCTCTGTTATGAGTGCCCATGTTCACGGCTCCGGGGCGACTGTTTCTCTCCTTGGCAGCGCTCGTCGCCACCTTCGTCTCCACCATGAGTGAATGGCACAAGGCCACCGTTCCCGGTGAGCTCATTACCTGAAGCGCCCGATCTAAATAAACAAAAACGCTAAAGCGTTAGGGAGAGAATAAATCTATATAGGTCAAGTAACGAGTGCGCAGAGCCGGGCGCGCGCGGCCCACGTGGGGCCCCCGTTATTAATGAAATCTCTGTGGCAAAATAATAGAGCGCATCATGTTTATTTATAATGGAATGAGAAAGCTGACACATTGTAACGAGCCGACCTTTCCTGACATTCAGTCTTGGAATGGATTCTGTCTCCGGGGTTGGTGGGGTTTACTCCCCCGCATTACAGATTATTCGAGGAGGGGGGGATGGGTGTCAATAATAAAGCTCATTAAGAATTTAGAATATTTGCAATTACATTTTGTCGAATTTTCTATTATCCAAGGGTTAACATTCTAGAACATGGAATCCAATGTCGGCACAGTCCGTGGGTCACCTACAGACAGGCTCAGACTGGGCCCACCGGTGGGACTGGGGAATCCCACGTGTGGGCCCCCCACCGAGCCGCTGGAGGCCCGGAGGCAGTGCCGTACGCTCCCCAGGGGCAGGCCGACGCATCGAGTCAATGGAACGCCCGGGACGCGTCCCGAGCGCCCAGAGACAGCCAGGGAGTTGGGGACTAATGTCCCCGACTCCCGGGGCTGCACGGTGTCAGCGGAGCTCAGCGCCACTAGCATGCGCTCGCTGATCTCCCGGGCAGGCTGAAGCATTAGGCTTCAGCCTGCAGAGGCGCCTGCCCCTACTTGGTGATGTAGGCGGCGCGGTGTCGTCACTTCATCCGCCATCCGCCTATGCAGGCGCAGTACGGAGCCGGCGGCGGAGCAGGAGCGTCGAGCCAGGGTAAGTGGCTGGTGTTGTTTTTTTTTTTTTTTTAACTACGTACAAGGGGGCCCTGACTAAAGTTGGTCTCTGGCTACAGGGTCCTGGCTACAAGGGGGGCCTGACTAAAGGTAGGTCCTGGCTACAAGGGGCGGTCCCTGACTAGGTGGTACCTGGCTACAAGGGGGGGTAGCTGGACTATAAGGTGGTCCCTGGGATACAAGGGGGTTCACTGGTACAAGGGGGGAGGCCATGGACATAAAGGGGTGTCCCTGGCTACAAGGGGTGCGTCCCTGGCTACAAGGGGGGGGGGCCCTGACTAAAGGTGGTCACCTGGCTACAAGGGTGGTGTGGCTTACAGAGGGGGGCCCCATGAGACTAAAGGTGGTCCCTGGCTGACAAGGGGGGGCCTGACTAAATGGGGGATACTGGCTTACGCAAGGGGAGGGACTGGCTACAAGGGGGGTCCCTGGCTAAATGGGGTCCCTGGCTACAAGGTGGTTCCCTTACGCTACAAGAGGGGGTCCCTAGCTACAAGGTGGGCCTGGCTAGACAAGGGGGGGGGCCATGGTACAAGGGGGGGGAGGGGCACTGAATTCAGGGGGCCATGACTACAAGGGGGGCTCCTGACTAAAGGGGGATCATCACTGCAACAAGGGGGGTCCCTCTGGCTACAAAGGGGTCCCTGGCTACAAGGGACAGGTCCTAGCTGACAAGGATTGGTCCTAGCTACATAGGTGGCCCTGGCCTACAAGGGGGGGGGGGGGGCTGAATACAAGGGGTCCCCTGGTTCAAGGCAGTCCATGCGTTACAAGGGGGGGCCTGGTTGACAAAGAGGGCCTGGCATACAAAGGGGTCCCTGGTCTTACAACGGGAGTCTCTGATACAGGTTGGGTCCTGACTACAAGGGGGGCCCTGGCTACAAGAGGGGGTCTCCTGCTACAAGGGGGGTCCTGACTACAAGGGGTGGGCCTGGTGACAAGGGGGGCCCTGGGCTTCAAGGGGGGGCGTCCTGACTTTATAAAGGGGGTCCATGACTATAAAGGGGAGGTCCCTGGCTATAAAGGGGGGGTCCCTGGCTACAAAGGGGGGGTCCCTGACTACAAGGGGGTCTCTGGTATAAAGGGGTTTTCCCGGCTACAAGGGGGGGCCCTGCTACAAAGGGGGTCCCCTGGGAACAAGGGGGGCCAGGCTACATGGGGGCCCCGAATAAGGGGGTCCCGGTTTTAAAGGGGCCCTGGCTACATGGGGGGCCCCAGCTACAAGGGGGGGGCCTGGTAAAGAGGGGGGGGGCCCTGACTACAAGGGGTCCCTGGCTACAAGGCGGTCCCTGGCTACAAGAGGGGTCCTGACTACAAGGGGGCCCTGGCTACAAGGGGGGGGCCCCGGCACAAGGGGGGGACCTGACTACAAGGGGGGGCCCCTGCTACAAGGGGGTCCCTGGCTATAAAGGGGTCCCTGGCTACAAGGGGGTTCCCTGGCTACAAGACTGTGACATATGTGTGACTCTCTTCCTATTGTACTACACAATACAGTTCTGTTTTTCACACTGTATTATGTGGTAAAATGGGCGCGATTATGTCCGAGAGGCCGGTAATATCTTCATGTACAGTAGGGTGGGCCCCCGAGATCATTTCCCCTGTGGGCCCCAGACACCCCAGTCCGACACTGCCTACAGGAAGGTCTTGTCTACTTTGGATAATCCCTTTACATTAATACTTACTCAAAGGGGTCCTACAGCTGACAAATGAGGGGGTATCTGTCAACAGGTGATTAATTTCTCTGCAGCACTCCCAGAGGTAAAGTGAAGTATTACACACTTCCTGTCAACAAGTGATTCATTTCTCAACAGCACTCCCAGAGGGGAAGTGAAGTATTACACAATTCTTGTCAACAAGTGATTCATTTCTCAGCAGCACCCCCAAAGGGGAAGTGAAGTATTACACACTTCCTGTCAACAAGTGATTCATTTCTCAGCAGCACCCCCAAAGGGGAAGTGAAGTATTACACACGTCCTGTCAACAAGTGGTTCATTTCTCGGCAGCACTCCCAGGGGGGGAAGTGAAGTATTACACAATTCTTGTCAACAAGTTATTCATTTCTCAGCAGCACCCCCAAAGGGGAAGTGAAGTATTACACACTTCCTGTCAACAAGTGATTCATTTCTCAGCAGCACCCCCATACGGGAAGTGAAGTATTACACACTTCCTGTCAACAAGTGATTCATTTCTCTGCAGCACTCCCAGAGGGGAAGTGAAGTATTACACACTTCCTGTCAACAAGTAATTCAATTCTCAACAGCACTCCCAGAGGTGAAGCGTAGTATTACACAATTCTTGTCAACAAGTGATTAAATTCTCTGCAGCACTCCCAGAGGTAAAGTGAAGTATTACACACTTCCTGTCAACAAGTGATTCATTTCTCGGCAGCGCTCGCAAGGGGGAAGTGAAGTATTACACACTTCCTGTCAACAAGTGATTCATTTCTCTGCAGCACTCCCAGAGGTGAAGTGGAATATTACATAAGTCCTATCAAGAAGTAATTGATTTCAATGCAGCTCTTCCAGAGGTAAAGTGAAGTATTACACAATTCCTGTTGACAAGTGATTCATTTCTCTGCAGCACTCCCAGAGGTAAAGTGAAGTATTACACAATCCCTGTTGACAAGTGATTCATTTCTCTGCAGCACTCCCAGAGGTAAAGTGAAGTATTACACAATTCATGTCAACAAGTTATTAATTTCTCTGCAGCACTCCCAGAGGTGAAGTGACGTATTACACACTTCCTGTCAACAAGTGATTCATTTCTACGCAGCACTCTCAGAGGTGAAGTATTACACAATTCTTGTTAAAAAGTTATTAATTTCTATGCAGCACTCTCAGAGGGGAAGTGACGTATTACACACTTCCTGTCAACAAGTGATTAATTTCTATGCAGCACTCTCAGAGGGGAAGTGAAGTATTACACACTTCCTGTCAACAAGTGATTCATTTCTCGGCAGCGCTCCCAAAGGGGAAGTGAAGTATTACACACTTCCTGTCAACAAGTGATTCATTTCTCTGCAGCACTCCCAGAGATGAAGTGGAGTATTACATAAGTTCTATCAAGAAGTAATTGATTTCAATGCAGCTCTTCCAGAGGTAAAGTGAAGTATTACACAATTCCTGTTGACAAGGGATTCATTTCTCTGCAGCACTCCCAGAGGTAAAGTGAAGTATTACACAATTCATGTCAACAAGTTATTAATTTCTCTGCAGCACTCCCAGAGGTGAAGTGAAGTATTACACAATTCTTGTTAAAAAGTTATTAATTTGGCTGCAGCACTCCCAGAGGTGAAGTGAAGTATTACACAATTCCTGTTGAAATGAATAGGCAACTATGTTAATGGTTGAGTCTTTAAGGATGGAGACTATTCTCTACGCAGTTTAATAGATGGGGATCTGAACAGGAAACCTCAACTAAAGCTTCAGATTCTTCAATAAGGTATTTTCGAAAATGACCTTTGCAAAATAGACCATCCCTTTAAGTCAGAGGTGTCAAACCCATCTTTACCGAGGGCCACATGAGCATTATGGTTGCCTTTGGAGGGCCTCAGCTGGTGGCTAGGGTTCCTTGATGGGGTTGTCATAGCTCTGCTATCACCTGTGAGTTGCTGAATAGATCAGTGTGGAGGTGTGACTACAAGATGGCGTCCACCCCCTGTGCTAATATATCTATCTATCTATCTATCTATCTATCTATCTCATATCTATCTATCTATCTATCCTATCTATCCATCTATCTATCTATTTATCTATCTTTCTCATATCTATCTATCTCCTATCTATCTATCTATCTATCTATCTATCTATCTATCTATCTATCTATCTCATATCTATCTATCTATCTATCTATCTATCTATCTCATATCTATCCATGTAATATCTATCTATCTATCTATCTATTTATCTATCTTTCTCATATCTATCTATCCATCTATCTTTCTATCTATCAATCTATTGATCGATAGATAGATATAAACACTAGACAGGAGATGCATAGGTATCAGTCGCACCCAGGTATGTTAGGTGGGACTTGTTACCGTTATATATATGGTGGTCCTGAGGTAGAAATCTCTTCTTGTAGGTAAATTTAGCCTAATGCAATGTTGAGAAGGTTTCATGAAAGTCCAAGCCCTCCACGGTCATAAATGTTCTTTTCTCCATGTTTAAAGGAAAACTTACAACCATCATGAAGCCCATTAGACTCCCCATTGGCTACTTTAGATGCAGCTATGTTTTTTAATCTTAGCCCAAATCTGTATAGCATTGTGCTGAAGGGAAGCCATGGTAGCCCATTTGGGACAAACCAGGTTCTGCTTGGTCGTGTAAATCCTCTGTTGTCACCCGCAGATGATTGGCTGAAGACACTTATGAGTACAAGACCAAGGAATCTGTTCTGCAGCTTTAGGAGAAGGGACTTTGGTCCCCATTGCTGGAGTTCCTCCTTAAACCCTGACTATGTGAAAATAGTGTTTTGATGCTCCCTGTATGCGCCTGCTTAACCCAGAATGAGAAAATGACTGAGGACCTCATTTATTTTTTGCACCCATTGTACATCACCAAAACGCTAGGGTTTTGCATCAGTGCATCTTGATGATCTGTCAGATGTGGAGCTGGGAGGACACGGGCAATCTATACTCATTATAGACCCATGCAAAGAACAGAAGGTCTACAGCAATAGTGAAGGGCCCGGGGCAAACTGCAAAGACTGCCTCTACCCTCGAATATAAAAGTGCAGCTGTACGGGCAGAGGTAGCAACAGAAATGGAGGGGGGACTAACAGAGAGAGAAGACAGAGAAGAGAGACAAAGATTGAGGGAGCAGAGTGGTAGCTATATGGGGGGGGGAGGCAGAAGGGGAAAAAGGGGGCTCCCCCAGTATTATAAATGACACTACGTAGGAAGGGCCTCTGTTACAGATTTAGCTTTTGTCCCAAAAGATTTAAGTTTTGGCTCTTGGGGAAAGGGAGAGACAGAAGAAGAAAGGAAGGTTAAGTGAGGTGTTTAAGGGAGGTGTGGGGTGGCAGAGAGGAAAGAAGGATGAAGGAAGATGGGAAGAGAGAGGTGTGGGGTGGCCGAGAGTAAAGAAGGAAGAATGAAGAAGGGGAGAGAGGTTTGGGGTGGCGGAGAGGAAAATAGGATGAAGGAGATAGGGATAGAGAGGTGTGGGGTGGCAGAGAGGAAAGAAGGATAAAGGGAGGTGGGGAGAGAGAGGTTTGGGGCGGAGAGGAAAGAAGAATGAAGGAAAATGGGGATAGAGAGGTGTGGGGTGGCAGAGAGGAAAAAAGGAAGAAGGAAGATGGGGAGAGAGAGGTGTGGGGTGGCGGAGAGGAAAGAAGGATAAAGGGAGGTGGGGAGAGAGAGGTGTGGGGTGGCGGAGAGGAAAGAAGGATGAAGGAAGATGGGGAGAGAGAGGTGTGGGGTGGCGGAGAGGAAAGAAGGATGAAGGAAGATGGAGAGAGAGGTGTGGGGTGGCGGAGAGGAAAGAAGGATGAAGGAAGATGGGGAGAGAGAGGTGTGGGGTGGCGGAGAGGAAAGAAGGATGAAGGAAGATGGGGAGAGAGAGGTGTGGGGTGATGGAGAGGAAAAAAGGATGAAGAAAGATAGGGATAGAGAGGTGTGGGGTGGCGGAGAGGAAAGAAGGATGAAGGAAGATGGAGAGAGAGGTGTGGGGTGGCGGAGAGGAAAGAAGGAGGGGGATAAGGGCTAGAAGAAGGAAATGAACAGAGTGGAAGAGCGGGTTAAATTCATGCTGAGAATAAATAGATGAAGGAAGATGGGGAAAGAGGTTTGAAGTGGCAGAGAGGAAAGAAAGAGGAGGGAATAGAGTTGAAGAAAGGGGTAAAATAATGATGAAAATAGAGAGGGGGTAGGAGAGAAAATGAATGAATGGAGCAGGATTAAGAGAAGAAAAACAGTGTAAAACCATAAAAGCAGCAGGAGAAAGAGGGAGGAGGACAAACCACCAACAAGGAGTAGGAGACTAGGGAGAGAGAAAGATGGGGAGAGACACAGAGGAGAAAAAAGTAAGGCTTCAAGTTAAAATGCACAAGACTGGAAGAGAGTGTGTAAGAGAAAGTGAAGAAATGGAGGGAGGTGGGAGGTCAGTGAGAAGGAGAACATTAGAGACTATGAGTGAGATTAGGGTAATAAAGTAGAACAGAAGGAGGTGGAGGTTATCCTGACCGGGTGACCAAAAATACCAGAATAGAAGCCTTAGGAAACATCCACTCATCAGCAGGAGGGACACTGAGATATTAGCAGGGTCAGCACCAGGGACCCTCATAGAGCACAGGGGTCTGAAAGGTAAGATACAAATGATGGTCCTTTCAGGAGCCTCCTGACACCACCACAGAGACCACATCCCTGCCCAGGTTCTTACTATATATTAAACTGTGGCCACAACTAACCCGGAAGGGGCCAACTCACTCCCGAAACAGCAGAGGAGGATCTATGGAGAACCTCTGGTCAGATTGCAATATTTTCTTGGATTTTCATTGGTTTTTCACTCATGTCCAAGAGTTTGGGATCTTGTCCCAATTTTGCAAACATTTCTTTTGTTGATCGGAAATAGTGTTGATATTTTGATTCAAGTCAACTTCGACCTGAATATCAGAAATTCGATTTGAGTTGGCCAGAATAATATTTTGCCAAAAACTGGTAAAAATTTACTCTAACCCTAACCCCATCTGTGGCAATTTTGGCACATCATGTCCCAGATACATTGATTATGGGCTTAAGACACTTTCGGCATGCTGCTTAATGGGTGGGTGTGGCTTATTAAAAAGTGGGTGTAACCCCAATGGGAAAGTAGGTGTGGCTACTATGAGACATGCTGCGTCGACATCTGCGCCAAAATTCTGGCATGGAAAGTAAGCCAAAAAGTGGTTTAAAAAGAGACAATCCTAAACCTGCACCTATTTATCAAGCAGCATGAGCCACTGTGATAAATCTGGTTCATCTTTAGACCGCCTGTCTAAGTTTACACTGCATAACTTTTAGACAGTGATAGTAATTGAGGGTCACTGTTCTAGAGGCCAGAAAACACCCGTGGGGCAAAGTGATCAATCCTGTGTAACTCTCAGATGGTGTAAAGTTAGACAGAACAATGCATCCCAGGTATCATTGTGTTCATAAATCTGGTGCAGGTTAGGACTGTCTAGTCTAAATTTACACCATTTTTTTAAGTTGGTTTACTTTATACTTACGCAGCTCGACGTTGTGTGAGCAAGCTAGAGAAACAAAGCATCAACATATAGACAAACTATAACTTCACACAATACACCCATACATCCCAAACAATAAGTAAAAAGGGAGCAAGGGGGGAGAGAGAGAGGAAAAATAAAAAAAAAAAACGAAAGAAAAAAAAAAGGGGGGGGGGGAGGGAGGGGGGGGAAAGAAGAGGAACGTGCTCACCTACCACATCGAGCACATTAAGAGGTAATTGAGAGAAAAAGCAGGGAATTTAGAAAGAGCGTCCAATGAAGCCAGGTCTTACGGAATTTATCTATTTGTTCAGGAGTACAGACAATCAGCTCCTCCATCTGTCTCACAGACCCAATCTCCGCAAACCATTCGTCCAGGGATGGTGGGACAGTTGATTTCCATTTACGTGGGAAGTTGGTTTACTTTAAGCCTCTAACTGTACCCAAATGTTGGCGCACACTGAGCCACACCCCTTTTATAAAAGCCACACCCATTTTGACAGGCAAGGTCCAGAAGTGTCTAAAACACATAATAGTACATTCTTTGCACCACATTTATTATCTATTGGTTACTAGGGATATGTGTGAAAGGTGACTCCCCCAGACCCTAATATATGAATTATTGAGCGCATACTATAGATATGGGGAAACATGTCGGGAAGGGCCAGTTTTGTATGGTCATACATTTGCTATATTATGTACTTTGAATACCAGCTGGGTCCTATATCATCTAGGGCTTTATAGCAATAACCTCCATAGGGTGGGGGCGCCCTTTTCGGGGCGATTACCTTGACAATTAGTCAGGATTTATTAGGGCAGAGACAGGTGATAATTTTGGACCAATTTCAATCTTGGATATGGCTACTTCACTTTATTGGACATCACATATAGTGTAGGAGTAATCAGGTCATGTGAGTAGATACCCATACCAGATTTTGGCACTGTTCTATCTTATAATATTTTTACCTATTTTTTGTCCCACAGACTATATAATATTGTGGCCATTGTGTTTGTAATATATTACTATTGACTGGTTTTAAGCATTTCTAGTAAAAGTTAAAAGGGTTTTCCAGGACTATCTTTTTATTTGGTATAGGACTGACAACTGTATTATATTAAACTTTGTAATTCATACTTACCATATTTACCTGTCCGAACCAGGCAAAAAGTCCTGTCCTTCCCTCCCCTCTACTACCTGCAACCCATGTGATGTTCATTGATCACATGGCCTCAGTGAACGTTTTGTCATCACTCAGTAGGTGTGTTTTAAAGCCAGGCTCAGCTCAGGAACACTCCCATGTAGTGGGTGTTACCTGTGCAGAGAACGTTCTGGCTTCTTTCCCTCTTTCCAGCCTGTATTTTCAAAGTGAATAGAAGTAATTACAGGGGAGGGGGAACTGTGTGCTTATCTTTGAGTTCTGCTGCCAAACCTTGGTAAAGGGAGCAGAGGACAGCAGTTCAGAGCCGGGGAGGGGGGGGGGGGGGCGGGTTGTGTACTTCTGTCATGAAAATGATGACTGCAGCGATGTACAGTTTTATAGTGACTCATGAGTCATAACTATCATAATTATCATGACAGCAAGTTCAGTGCTGAGGGGTTGTGTACTGCGTTCATGAAAATGATAACTGAAGCTCAGTACAGTTTAAACACTGTGACTCATGAGTCCTGGCTATCATCATTATCATGACAGCAAGTACAGAGCTGGGATAGATTACACACTAATGTCAGCACAATGTCTAGCAGTGATAACTATGGAAAGCCCTAGATTGCAATGCAGTCTGGGAGTTGGAGGAAAGAGATGCTGAAGAACTGACACTCCCACAAGCAGAAAGTTTCACTACAAAAAGTGGATCTTATGATAAATGAACAAGGAGGCCAAAGAAAATAAACACATGAAGGTAGTGAAATATCTTTACTTTTCAATCTAAATGCAGTTTATAGTATTCTAGGAAATCTTTAAACTTCCAGGTAACCTCTTTAACTTTTAGTTTCTTTTTTTCAGTGATATGGTTTTGTTCCATTAAACTAAGACATGGCCTTTTTCAGCAACTATTATAAAGTAGGTACAACATTATTTTTGGTGTAAATCGTGCCAGAATTCTGGCACAGCTGTCTTGATAAATGTGCCTCAATTTGCAACGCTTTTTGGTGCATTTTTAAAGGGGTTGTCTCATTACATTGATTCATCTCACCTCAGTCCTGTTTTCCTGGTTTCATTTTGAATTCAGGGGCGTGTTTACTGGCTTCTACTAGGCTGCAGTAGAAGCAGGGTCTGTAGCTATAGCAACCAGTGCTAGCAGTCTATCAGGAGGGATTGAACAGGTCTGTAGCTATAGCAACCAGTGCTGGCAGCCTATCAGGAGATGGAACAGGTCTGTAGCTATAGCAACCAGTGCTGGCAGCCTATCAGGAGAGATCAAACAGGTCTGTAGCTATAGCAACCAGTGCTGGCAGCCTATCAGGAGAAATCAAACAGGTCTGTAGCTATAGCAACCAGTGATAGCGGCCTATCAGGAGAGATTGAACAGGTCTGTAGCTATAGCGACGAGTGCTGGCAGCCTATCAAGAGAGATCACACATGTCTGTAGCTATAGCAACCAGTGCTGGAAGCCTATCAGGAGAGATTGAACAGGTCTGTAGCTATAGCAACCAGCGCTGGCAGCCTATCAGGAGAGATCGAACAGGTCTGTAGCTATAGCGACCTGAGGAGCTGATGCAGCCCATACAAGAGGGGATATCTAGGAATAGGTAGGACACTGTTAATGGACATATATTGCAAAGTGACTTATTATTGCAAGATCTTTAACATAAAAAGCAGCAATCCCTGTAGTGAGACAACCCCTTTAAAGGGGTTTTGCCAAGAAGTCAGTTCCTTATCTGTTATCTGATCAGGAGACAAAATTAACTCAGCATGCTTAGTCACGGGGGAAAGAGAGGGGGTCTGAGCAGACACTAAGGGCCATATGTATGAACTTGTTTAGGTCTAAAACTCACTCTTTTGCTCATAGGTTACTATGGGCAAAAAAGTGAGTTTTAGACCTAAACAGGTTCATACATGTGGCCCTAAGTGCCAGGGAGCATTTACAATGTTTAGTCAAATAATAACATTAGAACCAGTGGATTCTCTATACAAAAGACAGGATATTTCTCCACAGTCCCTTGCAAGCTCCTTCATGTTCCCTGCCATCAGATAAGAAGTGCAGACAGCGCAAGCCCAGCCAGATCAGCTCCTTGTCCTGTCTAATGTAAACTGTCAGGTAACTAAGGGCATGGAAAGAAAGCTGTAGCTCTCACAGGCTTCACTTTTTGTAATCACATATATTTAGAAAAGTGATTAAATACCCATTTTGGAGGATCCCACGTCAACATTACATCGTGGCAAAACCCCTTTAAAGAGAACCTGTCACA
The DNA here is from genome assembly GCA_025379985.1 of Phyllomedusa bahiana. Taxonomy (NCBI): domain Eukaryota; kingdom Metazoa; phylum Chordata; class Amphibia; order Anura; family Hylidae; genus Phyllomedusa; species Phyllomedusa bahiana. The sequence continues at coordinate 175,621 of JAODAL010001168.1, forward strand.
TAGGTTATGCCCCCCTTGCTGAGGACAGCACAAGCTAGTGTTAGACCTGCTGTTTCCAGCGCTGTGTCCCTTATTCTGTAAGATGCTGAGGGCAGCACAAGCTAGTGTCAGACCTGCTGTTTCCAGCGCTGTGTCCCTTATTCTGTAAGATGCTGTAGTTTTCGTGTATTTAATGCTCAAATCTGCAGTTTTCAGCCAGAAGAGTCATTCGAAGAGTCCTTCAAAGAGTCAGTTTTTTTCAAACCCGGCCAATCGGAGGCTAGCCCCGCCCACCCCAACTGAAAAACCTATTACTTTGAATATATAGAAACATGTGCATAACTGTCAGTGGGCGGGGCTAGACTTTGGTGGGCGGAGCTAACACCTACTCATGAATAAGATTTGAGGGAGTAAATGCTCTAAAACTGTTGCATCTTACAGAATAAGGGGCACAGCGCTGGAAACAGCAGGTTTGACACTAGCTTGTGCGGTCCTCAGCATCTTACAGAATAAGGGACACAGCGCTGGAAACAGCAGGTCTGACACTAGCTTGTGCTGCCCTCGCATCTTTCGATAGGGACACACCTGGAAACAGCAGTCTGACACTGCTTGTGCGTTCTCAGCATCTTACAGAATAAGGGACACAGCGCTGGAAACAGCAGGTCTGACACTAGCTTGTGCTGCCCTCAGCATCTTACAGAATAAGGGACACAGCGCTGGAAACAGCAGGTCTGACACTAGCTTGTGCGGTCCTCAGCATCTTACAGAATAAGGGACACAGCGCTGGAAACAGCAGGTCTGACACTAGCTTGTGCTGCCCTCAGCATCTTACAGAATAAGGGACACAGCGCTGGAAACAGCAGGTCTGACACTAGCTTGTGCGGTTTCGCTTCTACAGAATAGGCACAGCGCTGGGAACGCAGTCTGACACTAGCTTGTGCTGCCCTCAGCAAGGGGGGCATAACCTATGTGACAGGTTCTCTTTAAGACATATTAGTAAATGAGGGCCAGAGAGTTCTATGAGCAACAGCAATCAGAAAAGAAGCAAAATTTCAGCACAAGGTCATGGAGAACCCTCTTGTTCCTCGCCTCCTACGCAGAGCTCATCCTGTATACATAATGCAGAGATAACCGCAATGTATGCGGACGCCCGAACAGGTATTTGTTATCACTGCCTTTGCCAATCACTTCCTATGAAAAGAGATTGAATTCCGCTCCCCGGCTTCCCCCGGCTCCGGCCCCGTATTGGCGTCCAGGCAGTGTGAATACATTCCACTTTATCACTGAATTAAAAGTGCTTTTATGGGATAAGGGGATGGGAGATTAGGCCGCCCTATCAGGAGCTTCCAACCGCGCTCGCTTAAACTTGCCGACTTGCAATCTGCCGTGACTCCGGAATAATATACACGGTATAGAAAAAAAACCATTAACATACAGCAAACAATATCACATTCACCTAGATTGACAAAGTTCAAATTAAACGTGTGCTTTTGTATCCCGCCGCATGTTTTATCGCCGCGGCCGGTTATGTAGCGTATTCTCCGGCAAAGCATTATTTCCTGAAAGATCAAATAAACGGCATTTCTTTGGCGTCGCCTTAAGTCTGTTTGCGTTCCCCGGATGCCTCTTATTGGAGTGTTTATGTAAAGAGCACGGGCTTGTCGCCGCCCGACACTTGTTTATGCGCTGCACTCGATTTTTCCGTAGGGAGCCATGACAATAGGACGGCGGTACAAGACTATTTTGTCAGACCTATAATTTATAGGAGCAAGAAGAAAAAAAAAAATTGGAGAGAGTCAAAGAAGGCCGAATGGTGGATTTTTTTTTTCGCCCCTTTCCTTACCTGCTACCGTGACCGCGGGCTTAGTGATTATATCTTACACAGCATGTTCAGCGCGCGGTCTCAGAGCGACAGGACGCAGCATTCACCGGCGAGAACAGAATGACCCTGAGATACAGGATTTATAAAGAGGGGGATGACAGGTCCACAGCTCCGGGGTCCTTTCATTAAACCGGATCATCAAATTCAGGCAGATATAATATAAAACGGTGGAGAAGACGGGAGGAAGAGCCCGGGGGGGGGGGGGGGGAAGAAAGGATATTTATAAAGAGCAGAAGCTTGAACTCCATACATTGTTACATAAATATATTTTAGCGCAGGACGTATATCGCCAATGGTGGGGTCTCCCCCATCCGGGACACCTTCTATTAACCAAAACCTAGAGACTCCCCTATCTAATAGGATGTCAAGCAGAAGTATTGGGTGTAATTGTCCCTTATCTGCCATATAAGATCATTGGAAGCAGTGGCTTTTGCTGTGGTGTACTCTCCATTGTTTCCACCTCTTTGGGGATGGTTCCTAGCTCTCCACTGCTCCCATCTCATCTGGGATGGTTCCTAGCTCTCCACTGCTTCTAGCTCAGCTGGGGATAGTTCCTACACTCCACTATTCTCACCTCTTTTGGGGATGGTTCCTAGCTCTCCACTGCTCCCATTCCTCTAGCGTGAATAGTTCCTAGTTCCTGCTTTAGCTCAGCTGGGATGTTCCTACCCACAACTCTCACCTTTGGGGATGGTTCTGCCCTCAATGCATCCCAACTCAGCTAATTATGGTTCCCAGCCCTCTACTGCTCCCATCTCATTGGGAATGGTTCCAAGCTCTCCACTGCTCCCAACTCAGCTGGAAATAGTTCCTACACTCCACTACTCCCACCTCTTTTGGGGATGGTTCCTAGCCCTCCACTGCTCCCACCTCAGCTGACGATAGTTCCTAGCCCTCCACTGCACCCACCTCAGCTGAGGATGGTTCTTGCCCTCAACTGCTCCCAACTCAGCTAATTATGGTTCCCAGCCCTCTACTGCTCCCATCTCATTGGGAATGGTTCCAAGCTCTCCACTGCTCCCAACTCAGCTGGTGAATAGTTCCTAGCACTACATGCTACTCCACTCAGCTGGAGATGGCTCCCAGCCCTCCACTGCACCCCCACAACTGGGGATGGCTCCATGGTCTCCACTGCTCCGACCTCAGCTGGGGAAGGTTCCATGGTCTCTGTTGCTCTCACCTCAACTGGGGATGCTTTCTAGCCCAACACTGCTCCCGTCTCATTGGGGTTAGTTCCTAGCTCTCCACTGTTCCCATCTCATTCGGGATAGTTCCTAGCTCTCTAATGTCTTCCACTCATCGGGGATGGTTCCTAGCTCTCCACTGATCCCAACTCAGCTGGGATGGTTCATGTCCTCCAATTGACCACGGCTGGGGATGGTTCCCAGGTGTCTACTGATCCCACCTCAGCTGGGAATGGTTCCTAGCCCTCCACTGCTCCCAACTCAGCTGGGGATGGTTCCTAGCTCTCCACTGCACCCACCTCAGCTGGGGATGGTTCCTAGCCCTCCACTGCACCCACCTCAGCTGGGGATAGTTCCTAGCTCTCCACTGCACCCACCTCAGCTGGGGATGGTTCCTAGCCCTCCACTGCTCCCACCTCAGCTGGGGATGATTCCTAGCCCTCCAGTGCACCCACCTCAGCTGGGATGGTTCCTAGCTCTCCCTGTGACCCACCTCAGCTGGGGATGGTTCCTAGCCCTCCACTTGCACCGACCTCAGTGGGATGGTTCCTAGCCTCTCCACTGCACCACCTCAGCTGGGATGGTTCCTAGCCCTCCTCTGCACACACCTCAGCTGGGGATGGTTCCTAGCTCTCCACTGCACCCACCTCAGCTGGGGATGGTTCCTAGCCCTCCACTGCACCCACCTCAGCTGGGGATGGTTCCTAGCTCTCCACTGCACCCACCTCAACTGGGGATGGATCCTAGCTCTCCACTGCACCCACCTCAGCTGGGGATGGTTCCTAGCCCTCCACTGCTCCCATCTCAGCTAATGATGGTTCCTAGCCCTCCTGTGCACCCACCTCAGCTGGGGATGGTTTCCAGCCTTCCATTATTCCAATCTTATTGGGAATGGTTCCAAGTCCACTGAACTCATCTGGAAATAGTTCCTACACTCCACTACTCCCACCTCAGCTGGAGATGGCTCCCAGCCCTCCACTGCACCCCCACAACTGTTGATGGCTCCATGGTCTCCATTGCTCCGACCTCAGCTGGGGAAGGTTCCATGGTCTCTGTTGCTCTCACCTCAACTGGGGATGCTTTCTAGCCCAAAACTGCTCCCGTCTCATTGGGGTTAGTTCCTAGCTCTCCACTGTTCCCATCTCATTCGGGATAGTTCCTAGCTCTCTACTGTTCTTATCTCATCGGGGATGGTTCCTAGCTCTCCACTGTTCCCAACTCAGCTGGGGATGGTTCATGTCCTCCATTGATCTGACCACGGCTGGGGATGGTTCCCAGGTGTCTACTGATCCCACCTCAGCTGGGACTGGTTCCTAGCCCTCCACTGCTCCCAGCCTCAGTTGGGATGTGTTTCCTAGCTCTCCACTGCCCACTCAGCTGGGGATGGTTCCTAGCCCTCACTGTCTTATCTCTCTTGGGATGGTTCCTAGCTCTCCACTGCCACCCACTCCTATGCTGGGGATGGTTCCTAGCTTCACTGCTCCCACCTCTGCTGGGAATGGTTCCTAGCCCTCCACTGCACCCACCTCAGCTGGGGATGGTTCCTAGCTCTCCACTGCACCCACCTCAGCTGGGAATGGTTCCTAGCCCTCCACTGCTCTCATCTCATTGGGAATGGTTCCTAGCCCTCCACTGCACCCACCTCCGCTGGGTATGGTTCCTAGCTCTCCACTGCACCCACCTCTGCTGGGGATGGTTCCTAGCTCTCCACTGCACCCACCTCAGCTGGGGATGGTTCCTAGCACTCCACTGCTCCCATCTCATTGGGAATGGTTCCTAGCTCTCCACTGCTCCCATCTCATTGGGAATGGTTCCGAGCTCTCCACTGCTCCCACCTCAGCTGGGGATGGTTCCTAGCTCTCTACTGCACCCACCTCAGCTGGGGATGGTTCCTATCCCTCCACTGCTCCCATCTCATTGGGAATGGTTCCAAGTCCACTGCTCCCAACTCAGCTGGGAATAGTTCCTACACTCCACTTCTTCCACCTCAACTGGGGACGGTTTTGAGGTCTCCACTGCAACCACCTCAGCTGGAGATGGTTCCTAAACCTCCACTGCACCCTCCTCAGCTGGGGATGGTTTGATGTCCCAATAGGCTCTCGAACCTGTTATTGTCTGATGGTAGACATCCCCTTAAAGAGCAAAACTGTAACATTGTATTACTTCTAGGCTTGTCTCTATAATTCCACCCATGGGTTTCAATTGCAGACCTTGCCTAAATCTTTGGTTTTGCCAACATAGGTGAGTCATGACAATCTGATGCCCCAATAGGCTGTAGAATCTGTTCTTGTCTGATGGTAAACAGCCCTTTTAAGAGCAAAACTGTAACACTGTTTTACTTCTAGGCTCATCTCTATTATTCCATCCATGGTTTTCAATGGCAGACCTTATTTAATTATTTGGTTTTGCCAACATAGGGGATTCATGACAATTTGATGCCCCAATAGGCTCTATAACATGTTCTTTTCTGAAAATAGACACCCCCTTTAAGAGCAGAATTGTAACATTGTATTACTTGTAGGCTCATCTCCATAATTCCCTCCATGGGTTTCAATGGCAGACCTTGCCTAAATCTTTGGTTTTGCCAACATAGTGGAGTCATGACAATTTGATGCCCCAATATGCTCTAAAACCTGTTCTCCTCTAATGGTAGAGAGCCCCTCTAAGAGCAAAACTGTAACATTGTATTACTTCTATACTTTTCTCTATAATTCCCTCCATGGGTTTCAAGGGCAGACCTTACCTAAATGTTAAGTTTTGCCAACACAGGGAAGTCATAACAATTTGATGCCCCAATAGGATCTAGAACCTGTTCTTGTCTAATGGAAGACATCTCCTTTAAGAGCAAAATTGTAACATTGTATTACTTCTAGGCTCGTCTCTATAATTCCATCCATGGGTTTCAATGGCAGACCTTGCCTAAATGTTTAGTTTTGCCAACATAGAGGAGTCATGACAATCTGAAGTCCCGATGGCCACCAGAACATGCTTTTGTATAAAGATAGACATCCCCTTTAAGAGCAAAATTGTAACATTGTGTGATCGCTTGTATTGGGGTAAAGGTTCTCTTGTCCTTCTCAGCGTTAATCTTAATCTCATCCCCGCACTCTGTGGATTATGTTGTCATGAGCCTTGTGTTCTCCTGATTGCTGTTTGCGGAGATCGCCGGGCTCCATGACGCGTCCGCCTTCACAGCGCCAGGACTCAATAAAACCCAACGACCATATCTCAAAGGAAACACTTGTTTTAATCCGTGTTGCCTGCAACTTACATGAATACCAAAGATAAATATTAATAGGGGATTGATGTATTTTCCCCTGTGCGGGGTTTTTTTTTTCCCGTTCCGGTCTGATATGTTAAAATCTTAAAAATGTCAAAGAAAAATGTGCAAATCACAACCTTATGAAGCGATCACCAGAAAGGCGGCCGCCAAATTAGAGGAGAAGGAAGGAAACAGAGGGAGTTTTTGTAGCCAGATCCACGGAGGCCGCGCCAACGTCTCGTCGCTGATTTCCATCCTAAGTGGAATGAGAACGGCCTTGGGACTCGGCGGCAGAGAGATTGACTCCATCAATCCGGGAAGTGGCCGCAGCAAAAGAGACGAAACTACAGCAACTTATCCCATAGAGCACGGGTGTCAAACTGCGGCCCTCCAGCTGTGGGGAAACTACAACTCCCATCATGCATTTATATAATCTATACCAGTGGGAATGATAGGAGCTGTATTTTCCCAACAGCTGGAGAGTCGCAGTTTGACACCCCTGCCATAGAGGGAACAGAAGTGTCGAACAATTCTGGGGAGGGGGCACTGACACAAGTCCATACGCCGTCTACCTGTCACCATCAACACTGGGCCTATCAAAAGCGCCCACTCACTCCAAGAGCTGCAATCTGAATTCTGCTGTATTAGAGCTCACATCACAGAGCAGCAACTGTACTTTCTATGACTGGATATCGATGTTGCAAAATCTATCATCTAACACCTAATCATCCACCCGGGGCACAGAACATTGCCCCCGCTTCACAATGGCTTCTGGAATAAGATATCTTGCTGCAGTTCGCTATCTAGACCAAGTGATCATTGTTATATCTGTAGGTGGAATTATATCATGGCTGCGACAATGCAAATTTGTCAAGCATTTACCAATTACAATCCACATTGCTAAGTTACTGGTAGTGTCTAAATTCTGTGTAAACTAGGTATAATGCTGAGAAACTGCAAATACGTTGATGATCTATCTATCTATCTATCTATCTATCTATCTATCTATCTCATATCTATCTATCCCATACCTATCTATCTATCTATCTCATATCTATCTATCTATCTATCTATCTATTTCTATCTCATATCTATCTATCTATCCTCATATCTATCTATCTAACTATCTATCTCTTCTATCTATCCTATCTATCTATCTATCTCTATTCTCATATCTATTATCTATCTCCTATCTATCTATCTATATCTATCTTTTCTATCCCATATCTATCTCATATCTATCTCCTATCTATCTGTCTATCATCTATCTCATATCTATCTATCTATCTATCTATCTACCTCATATGTATCTCATATCTATCTATCTATCTATCTATCTATCTCATAACTATCTATCTATCTATCTATCTATCTATCTATCTCATATATCTATCTATCTATTTCATATTTATCTATCTATCTACCTATCTATCCCATATCTATCTGTCTATCTATCTATCTATCTCATATCTATCTCTCTATCCCATATCTATCTATCTATCTATCTATCTCATATCTATCTATCTATCTATCTATCTCATATCTATCTATCTATCTATCTATCTCATATCTATCTATCTATCTATCTATCTCATATCTATCTATCTATCTCATATCTATCTATCAATCTATCTATCTATCCATTCATTTTCTATCTATATATCTATCTCATACCTATCTATCTATCTAATATCTATCTATCTCATATCTATCTATCTATCTATCTCATATCTATCTATCTCATAACTATCTATCTATCTAGTATCTATCTATTATCTATCTATCTATCTATCTCATATCTATCTATCTATCTATCTATCTATCTATCTATCTCATAACTATCTATCTATTCCATATCTATCTATTTATCTATCTATCTATCTATCTATCTATCTATCTCATAACTATCTATCTCATAACTATCTATCTATCTATCTATCTATCTCATATCTATATGATATCCATCTATCTATCTATCTATCTATCTATCTATCTATCTATCTATCTTCTATCTATCTATCTATCTATCTCATATATATCTATCTATCTCATATCTATCTATCCCATATCTATCTATCTCATATCTATCTTATCTATCTATTTCATATTCTATCTATCTATCTACCCTACATATCTATCTTTCTATCTATCTTTCTATCTATCTATCTATCTATCTATCTACATCTATCTCATATCTATCTATCTATCACATCTATCTATCTATCTATCCATTCATCATATCTATCTATCTATCTATCTATCTATCTATCTATCTATCTATCATATCTATCCACTCTATCTATCTATCTATCTATCTATCCATTCATTTTCAGACTATATAATCTATCTATTCTCATACTTATCTATCTATCTATCTATCATATTATCTTCTAATATCTATCTCATATCATTATCTCATATCCATCTTCTATCTCATATCTATCTATCGATCTATCATCTATCTATCTATCTACATTATCTATCATCATTTTCTATCTATAATCTATCTATCTATACCTATCTATCTATCAATATTATCTATGTATCTATATCATTTCATATCTATCTACTCATATCACCATATCTACTATCATCTATGTACTATCCATCCCTATCTACTATCTAACTATCTATCTATCTACTTATCTCATATCTATCTCATATCTATCTATCTATCTATCTTCTTCTATCTATCTATCTATATCTATTCATATCTATCTATCTATCTATCTCTTCTATCTATCTATCATCTCTATCTATCTATCTATCTCATATTATCTATCCCAATCTATCTATCTATCTCTATCTATCTATCATCTACTTCTATCTATCTATCTATCTATTATCTATTCTATCATCTATCTATTATCTATCTCCTTCTACCTATCTCATATCTATCTATCTATCTATCTATCATCTATCTATCTATCACTACTATCTATCATCTATCTATCATCTATCTATCTATCTATCTATCATCTATGTCCAACAGCAAGATGTATCACTCTGGGCATGACCTGAAATGGTATCAGGAGTCTGTACCCTAAATCATTTGTTGATGACATCTTATGGCTTTGGCTGATAGACCAGGATCACATTCAGGCCACAGGTTTACTGTACTCTACCGGTGACCATGGTTGAGACTGGGGTAGGCAGGGTGGGCATCACTGGGGAGAGGGGAACAGTTTATGTATAACACTTATCGATGGATATTACACACACGACTATATAGGGCCTTGGATTGTCTACAGAGGAGACGCATTCTCCTAACAGCTACTCTGGGCACCAGGAGATCCTGTCCTGCCAGTGTCCGTGACTAAATCCATGACCCATTATGTGACAATTCTTGATACAATTTGACACTTGTTAGTTGTAGCTGTAATCACCTCTATAGCGGCAGTGGATCTGGAGGTTTTCTCCTGTTCCCCACTCCCTTGTTTAGTATCAATGCAGCTGCTCTGCACGTGGGACAGCACAAGGCTGGGGCCTTTATCATGGGCCCTTTATCATCTGCATGTTCTGCTTCTATGGATGACCTGCGCCAGGACATTGACTTTGTACAGTCACCTCCTCTGATGTATTCCAGCTCCGCACACGGGAAGAGTTAATCTCCATATCCCCCTGTAAGAATACTAATGTTCCCTCCCCGCTGTGATATATCGCCCTCAGTGATGCCCTCCAGTTTCTGCAGGAAGTGATGGATCAACAGACGAGATCTCGCCACAGATGTCTGTGTGATGCATTGCTCTATTTTACACTTGCGATCGTATCAAACGTACAGGATACAAGTCCCTGCATATGATACAAATAGATGGGGCTGAAATATAGCTGGCGGCTGTCACTGGGCAGGTGCGGTGCCAAGGACACATCTTATAGAGGCCGGCGCCAGCCCTGGGGTTATGGCCGCTGTCAGGACTCCTGGGAGGATTTCGGGATTGGATTGGATATTGTTATAGGTGAAGTGTAATATAGGGGGGCAACAGGATGACACTATGGGGGCATCAGGAAGACAATATAGGGGGGCAACAGGATGACACTATGGGGGCTTCAGGATGACAATATAGGGGGGCAACAGGATGACACTATGGGGGCTTCAGGATGACAAAATAGGGGGCATCAGGATGACAATATAGGGGGGCATCAGGATGACAATATAGGGGGGCAACAGGATGACACTATGGGGGCATCAGGATGACAATATAGGGGGGCAACAGGATGACACTATGGGGGCATCAGGATGACAATATAGGGGGGCAACAGGATGACACTATGGGGGCTTCAGGATGACAATATAGGGGGCACAGGATGACAATATGGGGGCAAAGATGACAATATGGGGGCATCAGGATGACAATAGGGGGGCAACAGGATGACATATCAAAAATATTTAAAAGGGCATCAGTGTGGGACAATGTATAGGGAAGTGTTAGGGAAATGAAGATAAAGGAGGAGGTCACGATGACCCGGGGACGATGTAGGGGAACATCAGAATGTCAATGTGGGGGGGGGGGGATCATAAGGGCACAGCTATCGCCTCCTGGCCACACGGCTCCTACTACTAATATATAACAATACTACTGCTAAGAATATGACAGCAATTCTATAGCTATAAATAGAATTACTACTACGTCTACTACTCATACTACTAATACTCATGCTACAATAATACTACTACTAATCATACTACAATACTACTACTACTATTACTAATACTCTTACTACAATACTACTATTAATCATCCTACACTACTGCTACTACTACTATTACTAATACTCTAACTACAATAATACTACTACTAATCATACTACAATACTACTACTACTATTACTAATACTCATACTACAGTACTACTACTACTACTACTACTACTTATACTACAATGCTACTACAACTGCTCATTCTACAGAACTTCTATTACTCATACTACAATACTACTAATACTGTATACTACTACTGATACTAAAATGCCACTACTACTATTTCTACTGCTACTCATACTACAATACTACTACTCGTACTAGAATAGTACTACTACTCCTACTCATACTACAATACTAATACAACTGCTCATTCTACTTCTACAATACTTCTATTACTCATACTACAATACTACTACATACTACTACTACTAATACGCATACTACAATACCACTACTACTACTATTACTACTACTCATACTACAATGCTACTACTCGTACTACAATACTACTACTACTCATACTCATACTACAATGCTACTACAATTGTTCATTCTGTAAGGCTACTACTACTCATAAAACAATACTATTACTACAACTGTTCATACTACAATACTACTAATAATATATACTACTACTGATACTAAAATGCCACTACTACTATTACTACTACTCATACTAAAATACTACTACTCGTACTACAATAGTATTACTACTCCTACTCATACTCCAACACTAATACAACTGCTCATTCTACAATACTTCTGTTACTCATGCTACAATACTACTACATACTACTACTACTAATACTACAATACCACTACTACTAGTACTATTACTATTACTCATACTACAATACTACTACGTATTACTACTACTAATACTCATACTACAATACTACTACAACTGTTCATTCTGTAATGCAGCTACTACTCATAAAACAATACTATTACTACAACTGTTCATACCACAATACTACTACTACTAATAATACTCATACTACAATACTACTACCAATACTAATACTACTACTGCTAACAATACTCATACTACAATACTACTACTGCTACTACTTATACTGCAATACTACTACTTTTAATTCTACTGCTCATAGCACAATCCTCCTCCTCCTATGATCATCACTCCTCCTTTCCCCATAGGCCCCTCTGTATTCCTCTGCATGTTTTGTGTGTTTGCCCCTCTATAGGGCTTGACCCGTGTTGCCTTTTCTTGTCGGTGCTCTGTGTCAGTGTATGTTAAGCCCCCAGTTGCTATAGCAGTCCGTCGGGAGCCCCTGCAGTCAGGTATCTGTGGGGTTGGCAGGAGTCAGAGTGGATCATGATCTGTGGGGCACGTGCCGGCTCCTGAGCGCACGCCATTGATCTACAGACAACACTCATCCTCCTCCACCAATCAGGTCGTACCATAGCAGCTAGTGCATTGGGACCTTAGACCTAAGTTGAGTTTAGAGTTAGATTGTTTTAGGGTTACTTCACTTCTCCATGGAGTTCCGGCACTGTCACTCCGCTCACAGTCTATGCACCAAACCAACCAGGGATTGCTTTGCACCATTATAATGCTACAGAACATCTAAAAACCCATAATTCAGAGAACTAACCCATGACCACCAGGACCATCCCCAAACCAAGCCCCTGGCTCCAGCTTATGTTGTAGGAGTCTCCCACTAAGATTGAAAGAGTCGACAGATAAAGGCGCAAAATTAGTTAAAATAAATCAATCAATGGATGAAAATGTACAAAGTAATTGATCCCAATACCAAGACCCACCTCCTATTATCCGGCCAGGTCTGCAGGACACATCTCATGACCTATCATCCCAGTGTTTGCTTTTCTCACAACCACTGGACCACCAGGACCATCTCCCAAACACCCACTTTCGGATAGGTTTTGTCTAAATCTTGCCCATTTTTCAGGATTTCCCCATTAAAATAGACACAGAAGAGAGATAGGTGCAAAGTTAATTAAAATAAAATCACACTGTCCTGAAACAGCTCCCACTACTCCACCAGGACATATAACTTATCACTTCCCCACAGTAAAAAAAACTGTGGGGAGGAGGATAAATTATGTGTCCTGGTGGGATAGTGGGAGCTGTTTCAGGACTTTTTTTTTTTTTTTTTTACATTTTCTTCCCTTTTTCTCTGCCGGGGATCATTCCTCTATTCTCCAGGTCTCTTTAGTTTGCAAATGAAAAGTTTGTATGATGAGAGAAGACGAAACTCAACAATTCCTTAATCCACTTCCAGTCTTAGCTTCCTCAAGTGATCTGAGCCCCTGTTACCTGCATGGTAAATTGTCATTGCCACAAAACAGCCAGATGAATCCCTCCAACTTCTTGGAGAAAAAAACCCACAACCACCGGACCACCAGGACCCTCCCCAAAAAACACCCAGTTTTGAACAGAATTTGCCTAAATCCTGCCCATTTTGCAGTCATTTCCCACAAGGTCAAACAATTCGACAGATTAAGGCACAAAATTAGTTATAATTAATCACTAAATGAATGAAAATGTGCAAGATAATGAATCACAATGTCCAGACCCAACTGCCGCTGTCAAGCTGATTTTGCAGGAGTTACTCTAGGACCACCAGGACCATCCTTAAAGCGCCCACTTTTGCTTAATTCCTACTTATTTTGCAGGAATAACCCACAACCACAAGACCACCAATGTACAATAATGAATTACAATGCCAAGACCCAACTCCCACTATCCCACCAGGTCTGCAGGCTGCATTACATGATTGATCACCCAAGTGTTTATTTTCCTACAACCACTGGGCTACCAGGACCATCCTCAAAATACCCACTTTTGGACAGAGTTTGTCTAAATCCTGCCCATTTTTTTTTTCAAGTAATCCACAACCACAGGACCACCAGGACCTTCCCCTGAACCGAATGTGCCTAAATCCTGCCCATTTTGAAGTCGTTTCCCACAAGGTAAAAAAATTTGACAGATTAAGGCACAAAATTAGTTAAAATAAATCAGTAAATGAATATTGAATCACAATCTCCAGACCCAACTCCCACTATCCCACCAGGTCTTCAGGCTGCATCACATGACTGATCACCCAAGTGTTTTTTTTCCTACAACCACTGGGCTACCAGAACCATCCTCACGACACCCACTTTTGGACAGAGTTTTTCTAAATCCTGCCCATTTTGTTTTTTTCCAAGTAATCCACAACCACAGGACCATCAGGAACATACCCCAAACACCCAGTTTTGAACAGAATTTGCCTAAATCCGGCTTATTTCACCGTAGCCTCTCAGTAAGACTGAAAAATTTGATAGATAAAGGTGCAAAATTAGTTAAAATGACTCACTAAATTACAAGGTAATAACTCACAATGCACAAGCCTGGCTCCCACTATCCCACCAGGATACATGATTTATCACCCGTGTTTTGTTTTTTTCCTACAACCAATGGGCTACTAGGACCATCCTCGAGACACACACTTGTGGACAGGGTTTGTCTAATTCCTTCCCATTTTTTTCCCAAGTAATCCACAACCACAGGACCACCAGGAACATCTCCGAAACACCCAGTTTTGAACAGAATTTGCCTAAATCCTGCCCATTATATCGTAGCTTTCCAGTTAGATAAAACATTTGTCAGATAAATGTGCAAAATTTATTAAAATGAATCACTAAATTACAAGGTAATGACACAAAATACATAGACTTGACTCCCACTATCCCACCAGGATACAGGATTTATCACCTAAGTGTTTTTTCTCCTGCAACCACTGGGCTTCCAGGACCATCCCCAAGGCACCCACTTTTCGGCAGTTTTTCAAAATCCTGCCCATTTTTTATTTACCAGTAATCCACAACCACAGGACCACCAGGAACATCCTGAAAACACCCAGTTTCGAACAGAATTTGCCTAAATCCTGCCCATTTTGCTGTAGTCTCAGAGTTAGATTGAAAAATTCAACAAATAAAGATGCAAACGTAGCTAAAATGAATAACTAAAGTACAAGGTAGTGACTCACAATGCACAGACCTGGCTCCCACTATCCCACCAGGATACATTTATCACTCAAGTGTTTTGTTTCCTACAACCACTGGGCTACCAGGACCATCCTCAAGACACTCACTTTTGGACAGAGTTTTTCTAAATTCTCCCCATTTTTTTTACAAGTAATACACAACCACAGGACCACCAGGAACATCTCCGAGACACCCAGTTTTGAACAGAATTTGCCTAAATCTTGCCCATTTTACCATAGCCTCCCAGTTATATATAAAAATTTGACAGATAAAGGTGCAAAATTAGTTAAAATGAATCACTAATGCCCAGACCTGGCTCCAACTATCCCACCAGGATACATGATTTATCACCTTAGTGTTTTTTTTTTTTTCCTTTTTATACTTGAATTTTATTTATTTTTTGCTGTCTTTCGGCTGCGGGACATATAACTATTTACCTGGTCTCTTGCAAATTAAAAGTTTGTGTGGCGATAAAAACATAAAAACACGAAAACGTCCCCCAATCCAAATCCAGTTTTAGCTCTTTGAGTGATCCAAGCCCCTGTTATCTGCCTGGAAAATTTCCATTGGCAGCAAATGGCCAGATGAAGCCCTTCAACTTTTATGTGCAAATGCATTCTTTTAACTCGATCTCCAGTGAAAGGCGGAGGACAATTTTATTGAACGCGCTTTCTGGCTTGGAAAAAAAAAAAAAATTGCATTGAGATCATGGATTTTCTCTCCTCTCCTGTTACTTTGAGGTTTTTTTTTGCGCGGAGCTGATGGACTTGTGAGCAGTAAATTGCATTCAATTAAAATCTCGGTTGATGCTACATGAGGATAACTAACAACAGGCAATTATGCCATTTAACAGCTGTTAAGTGTTGCTAATTGGATGCTACAGAATGGCGCAGCGGAAAGGAGATTGTGAACTCAAATGAACAAAGCGGCGCACACAAATAAAAACAAAGAGAAATTAGGAGGCCGTGGAATAAGGATTCGGGGGAGAAGAGCCCAACTTCTGCGCCCAACCACCACCACTTAATGGCGTGAGAGGGGGGCAGCCGCTACTCCGCCATATTGAGCGGTGAACAACAGCCAGGAGCTATGACACTGCTGAACTGGGGGCGACCACCGACTACTACAGGATTATGATCCTGCAGAAGGACACAGGAACCCTCTAGTGCTTTGGATTCAGGTTAAATTTAACCTAAACTTCAGCAATTCAACTCAGGTCGGACAGGATTGAATTTTGGAAAAAAAAGGCAAAAATAATATTGACCCTAAGGCCAACCATAATCCTAACCTTAAACTGAGGTCAGGGTTAGATAGACATGAGGTTTTGATGCATTTTTGCACATGCATATACAGGATAGGACACAGGTTTTTTTCCACTTCTAGTTATTGCAACATTAGGGTTAAGGTTGGACTAATCCAGACTTCAACACTAACCCCACTCCTAACACCAACCTAAAGCTCAACTCTAACCCTAATCCAAACTATAACCCAAGCTATAACTCTAACCCCAACCCTAATTCTAACTACACCCCTAAAAACTCCCAACCCTTTAAACCCCCTTAGTAAATGTTTTCCCCCTTTCTCTAACTAAAAATGGCAATTTTAAATTTCTAAAACCCTTTTTAACCCTAAACCTTAAATCTTTCCTTAAATCCCAAAATTTAATCTAATTCTAAATTAATCCTTACTCCAACCCTAACTATGACCCTAATACTAACTTCAAAAGTAAGCCCTTTTTATCCCCAACCCTAAACCCAACAACAACCCGAACTTTTTAGAAAACCCTTTAATTTTCAATAACTTTCCCCCCAAATTTTTAATCTTTAAAACAACGGGGGGGGCACCCAACCTTCCCCAACCCTAGCTATAGCTTTTTTAACCCCTAAAAACAAAACTCCCCCCCCCCCAAAGCCCTTTTTCTCTTAAAAAACCCAAAATCCTTTTAACCCCAACCAAATTGGGCTAATTTAAACCCCCAAAAACCCCAAAAACCCCTTAAACCTAACTCCCAACCTAAACCTAAACCAACCCCGTAGCTATAAAACCCCTTTTCCAAAATTCAAACCCCAAAACCTAACTCTAAAACCCAATCCCTAAACCCCAACCAAACCAATTTAAACTAACCAAAACCGATAATCCTTATCCAAACTCCAACCTGAAGCTTAAATTTAACCTAATCCTAAATATAACCCTAATACTAACTCCAATGTTAAGCCTAACTCTAACCCTAATCCTAACTACAACCCCAAAACTTAATTTAATGGTTTAAACCCAACTTAACCCCATCCCTTTTCACCCCCCCCTAAAACCTAGCTTTAAAACCGTTATCTAAACTCAAACACAAAGCTTAAATCTAACCTCATCCTAACTATAACTCTAACCCTAATATTTACTCCAATACTAAGCCTAACTCTAACCCTAATCCTGACTACAATCATAGCTATAACTCAAACCCTAATACTAACTCCAATGCTAACGCTAATCTTAACTTCAACACTAACCCTAATCTTAACTACAACTCCAACCATAGCTCTCACCCTAGTTTTAACTCCAACAGTAACCCTACCTCTAACACTAACCGTAACTACAACCCAAGCCATAGCTGTAACCTCTACAATAACTCCAACCCTAAAAAAACATAAAAAAAAATAACAAAAAAACTAGAGGGCCCTGGAAAAAGGTTAAGGGGAAAAGGAAAAATGAACACCGTCAACCCCCACCATCCCAAAAAAGTGGGGGAAAGGGGGGGACCACTCCCCTCAAAGGGGGGAACAAAGCAAGGAGCTATTACACTGCTGAACTGGGTGCTGGGCACTTGCTACTACTTCAATGATGATTGACACTCAACAGGGATTATAAACTTGTGAAGAAAAGGTCCCTAGTGCTTTGGGTTTGGGTTAAGTTTTAAATTTGACCCCCAATTTAAAATTAACTCCGGGAAAATTTTAAATTAAAAAAAAAAAAAACCCCGGCATACCTTAACCCAAAAAAAATTAAGTTAGGGTAGCTACAAAATTTTCAGCATTTTTAAAATTTCATATGAGTTCTGTGGTAGTTCAAGTCTGACAGCCCTTCTAGTTAATGTAACATTTAGGTTAGGGTTAGAATTGTACTAATCCTAACTCAATCACTAACCCTAATTCTAACTCCAACCCTAAACCTAATGCTAATCTTACCCCTTACTCCAACTCTTAGCCTTAACTCAAATCTTAACTCTAATCCTAACTCCAACCTTAACTGTAATACTAACCCTAATCTTAACTCCAACACTAACCAGAACAAATTTTCCCCCCTCTAACCCCTTTAAAAGGGGGGGTCCACTACAGGGATTGGTGCTTTTTATGTGAAGATCTTGTAAAAACAAGTCACTTTGGGAAAATTTCAATTTCCCTTACCCGTTTTTCCCACCATTCCAGTTTTCCCCTATTGGGATGGGGTGCATCAGCTCCTTTCCCGGTCCCTTTTAGCTACAGACCTGTTTGAATTCCCATCCCGATAGAGCCAAAACTGGGGCCCAAAGCCCCCCCGGGCCCGGGGTCCTCCTGCTGTCACTGCGGGCCCTGCCTTTTTTTCTGCTAACAATTGGGGCCCAGTACTGCTGATTGTGGGTACCCCCATCAATGTTTTTAAATTTAAAAAATTATTAAAACCTTTTTAACTAACTATCTTATCTTTTTCTATCTATCGATCTAACTCATACCCACCTATTCCCCATCCTCTATCTATCTATCTATCTATCTATCTATCTATCTATCTACTATCTATTTATATCTATCATTCATAATATCTATCTATCTATTATACTATTTCTATCATTTTCTTATCTATCAAATCTATCTATCTTTCTATCTATCTTATCTATCTATCTATCTATCTACTATCTATCTATCTCAATCTATCTACTTCTCAATATCTAATCTATTTATATCTATCTATCTATCTATCTATCATCTATCTAACTCATATCTATCATCTATTTATCTATTTTATCTATCTATCTATTTAATCTTTTATATTTTATCTATTCTATCTATCTACCATATCTATTTATCTATCATTCTATCTATCTATCTATCTTATCTTTCTCATATCTATCCTATTTTATCTCATATTTTATTTTAAACTATCTATTTTTATACTATCTCATATCTATCTATTCCATATTATCTATCTATCTATCTATCTCTATCTATCCTCATATCCCTCTATCTCATCATATCTATCTCATATCTATCTATCTAAAATCTATCTATTCTATCTTTAAAATTCTATCTATCTCAATATCTATCTAAACTATCTATCATATCTATCAAAGCGTGCAGGTAAAGAAGAAAATTGCGGCCTCGTGTTTTTTAAACAGAACAAACGCTCCACCCTAGTTATTGAAGTGTTATATTTATTAAACGTGAAGGAAAGCTAAAAACAATTTTCACTAGTATAAAACAAACACTGTACAGCCTTACGCGTTACACACCAAAACCAGCGCTTCTTCAGAGGCACCTATCTATCTATCTCATATCTATCGATCTAGCTACTTCATATCCATCTATCTAATATTTATCTATCTATCTCCTATCTATCTATCTCATATCTATCTATCTATCTATCTATCTATCTCATATCTATCTATCCCATATCTATCAAACTATCTATCTCATATTATCTATCATCTATCTATCTATCTTTTCTATCTCATATCTATCTATCCTATACTATATCATCTATCTATCTATTATCTATCTATCTATTATCTATCTATCTATCCCATATCTATCTATCTATCTATCTATCTATCGCATATCTATCTCATATTTATCTTTCTATCTATCCATCTATCTCATATATATCTATCCCATATCTATCTATATCTATCTATCTATCCCCCTTTTTCATCTTTCTATCATCTTTCTATTATCTATCTATCTATCTATCTATCTATTTTCTATCTATTATCTAATTCTATCTATCTATCTATCTTCTATTATCTATCTATTTTATCTATCCAAACTATCTATCTATCTAAAATATCTATCATTATCTATCTATCTATCTATCTATCTATCCCTATCTATGTATCTATTATCTATTAAACTATCTATCTAATCGCAATCTATCTATCTCATTTTATCTTTCTATCTATCTCATATATATCTATCCCATATCTATCTATCTATCTATCTCCTATCTATCTATCTATCTATCTATCTATCTATCTATCTATCTATCTATCTATCTATCTATCCCATATCTATCTCGCCCATATCTATCTATCTATCTATTAATATTATATCTATTTATCTTATATCTTTCTATCTCGCCCATATCTATTTTTTCTTTTTTAGTTTTGGGCACCATGTTGTGAACAAACAATAATTTCATTATTTTCTTCCCGTGAGTCGGAGAACACAACCTTACAATCCACTGTAAAGGAATAATATGACTTATTACATTTTCTTTCATCCGCATCAGAATTTATTACTTTTACATTTTTCCAATTGTTCTACAGAAATGACTAAAGGGTTAAAAACAAAGCACATAACAAACTAAAAAAAATTCTCTCCAAAGTGAAATAAAATCCTGGCGTTAACCAGGCGGCGCAGGGCGGCCATTAGCGTTCCTCTCTTGACTTTGTGTTGAGCGTGGCTTTATAATTTGTGGGCCGGCTATGAGTACAGTCGTACCTGGGCCTTTTATGCTTTATGGGGGCCGCACGCAGCGCTGTGAATGTCGCACGGTATGGGCTCTCTATTCCATGGATCCATTGTATGAGAATCTGAGGGTCTTGGCTGTAATTTCTTGACGGGCATGTTATAAAAGAGCAGAGCTGTGAAAGTGGAGAACCGCTGTGAAGCATTGGATGTGGGATTATTTCCATTTTTTTAACCCAGAAGATTTTTGAGACGCATTATGGTAATTTTATAACAGACGTGGGGGGCCCTTTCTCCAATTTTAAAGGGACCCCTCATTTTTAAAAAGTGTGGTCTTTTGGTGGGCCCCCATGTTAAAAAGCGGGGGGGCATAAGCAGAATGATTTAAAATAAAATAGTTGGGCCAAAAATGCATCAAAACCCTTCCCGTCATCATTCTGGTCCATGTCACCTTGGGGGACCTTACGTGAGTGGGAAGGGTTGGGGGCAGAAAGTCCTTCAGTCATCACTTTTTGGGCCATGTCACCTTGGGGGTCCTTAAAAGGGGGTGGGCCGGAGTGGTAGAAATCCCTTTAGTCTATTCGGGGCCTGTCCCTTGGGGGTTTAATGGGCCCCCGGGGTGGGCCCTTTTGGAAATTACCCCCTTTGGGGGGGGCCCTTATTTGGGGAATTAATTGGGGGTTTTTAGGGTAATAGGAGGGTGAATTTAAGTTTTCCCTTAGAATTTGGCCCTGTAAATTGGGGGGTTTATTGGTGGGGCCCGGGTGACAGAAACCAGTATCATTTGTCCAATGTCACCTTGGGGGTCCCTTTGTGGTGAGCAAGAGTGACATCGAAGGGCCTTAGTATCACTTGGTCCAAAGCACCTTGGGGGAACTTACATGAGTTGGGCCGGAGTAAGTCAGAAAATCTTCAGTATAATTTGGTCCCAAAGTCACTTGGGGAATCCCTTTGATAAGGGGCCAGGAGTGATGTCAGAAGTCCCATCAGTCATCAGTTCTGGTCCAATGTCACCTTGGAGGGATCCTTACATGAGCTGGGCCAGGAGTGAGGTCAGAAGTCCCTTCAGTCATCACTTCTGGTCCAATGAGCTGGGCCAGGAGTAATCAGAAGTCTCTTCGTCAATTTTGGGTCTAAGTACTTTGGGGGCATCCTTACATGAGCTGGGCCAGGAGTGACATCAGAAGTTCCTTCAGTCATCACTTCTGGTCCAATGTCACCTTAGGGGGATCCTTACGTGAGATAGGCCACGAGTGACGTCAGAAGTCCCTTCATCATCATTTCTGGTCCAATGTAAACCTGGGGGCCCCCTTACATGGTTGGGCCCGGGGGTGCATAAACGTCCCTTCAGCATTACTTTGCCCAGGAGTGCCGTCAGAAGTCTCTTCAGTCATTACTTCTCATCCATTGTCATCTTGGGGGAACCCTACGTGGGCTGGACCAGGAGTGACTTCAGTCATCACTTCTTTCCAATGTCACCTTGGGAGGATCCTTACATGAGCTGGGCCAAGAGTGACATCAGAAGTCTCTTCAGTCAACACTTCTCTCCAATGTCACCTTGGGTGGACCTTACATGAGTTGGGACAGGAGTGATGTCAGAAGTCTCTTCGGTTATCACTTCTGGTCCAATGTGACATTGGGGGGGACCCTTACGTGAGTTGGGCCAGGAGTGAGGTCAGAAGTCCCTTCAGTCATCATTTCTGGTCCAATGTCACCTTGGCGGGACCCTAAGGTGAGATTTACTGGAAGTGACATTAGACGCCACTTTGGACGTCACTTCCAGTCCAACATCATTTTAGGATATCCTAATGCAATGATCGATTGGAAGTGACATTGGATACAAAATGATATCAGAGCGCTATGTCTCTTCAATGTCCAATGTCAGCTTTGGGTACCTTTATGTAAATTGGACCAAAAATGATTCAGAATACTTAGACATCACTTAGACTAACTTCGTCTATACCCATTTAGGAATCCTAATGGATTTGGGCCTACAAATGACATAAGAAGTGACATGGGACATCAGAGTGTAACATCATTTATGGATCAGTGTCACCTTGGGGGATCCTTATATGACTTGGACCAGGAGTGATATCAGTCATCACTTTAGACATCACTTCCCGTCCGACATCACCTTAGGATATCCTAAAGTGAGTCGGACCACAAGTGATGTCAGATGGCACAACATCACCTTAGGGTACCCAAACTTGATGATACATTGGAATTGGCATAGGACGGGAAATGATGTCAGAGCACAATGTCACTTCTGGTCCAATGTCACCTTGGGATATCCTTATATGAATTGGACCATTGTGACGTCAGAAGTCACTTCAGATGGTAGTTCCAGACTAATGTCCCCATAGGGTACCCTAGCGTGAGTTGGACCGCAAGTGAAATGGGATGTTATTTTAGTTGTCAATTCTGGCACAACGTCACCTTAGGGTTTCCTAGTGTGGATTTGGTGACAATGTTTTAAAAAAGGAAAACAGAGTACCAATTCGGGGAAACCAAGGTGAAGGGAGGGAAAAATTAATGGGGTTGTTGACCAAAACTGATAGCATATAAATAGAGTCATTGTTTTTAAATCCATTGATTCCCAATGGAAGGGTCCCGATCACCTCGCCGTTCAAAATGAAGAGGTTTCATGGTTTGTTCGGGGATCGTTCCACCTCCACTAGACATTGATGGCACATCCTATCATTAAGCCATCAATATCTATGGTAAGACACCCCCTTTAAGCACTGCTGGTCAGTGAGGGTTACGCTTACTGTCAGGGCTAGGGCTAAGGTTATGGTTACAGTCAGGACTAGGGTTAGGTTTAGGGTTAGAGTTACAGTCAGGGCTAGGGCTAAGGTTAGGGTTACAGTCAGGACTAGGGTTAGGTTTAGGGTTAGGGTTACATTCAGGGCTAGGACTAAGTTTAGGATTACAGTAAAGAGTAGGGTTAGGGTTACAGTCAGGGCTAGGACTAAGTTTAGGATTACAGTAAAGAGTAGGGTTAGGGTTAAGGTTACAGTCAGGGCTAGGGCTAAGGTTAGGGTTACAGTCAGGACTAGAGTTAGGGTTACAGTCAGGGCTAGGGCTAAGTTAGAGTTACAGTCAGGACTAGGGTTAGGTTTAGGGTTACAGTCAGGTGAGGGCTGAGGTTAGGGTTACAGTGAGGGCTAAGGTTTGGGTTACAGTCAGGGCTAGGGCTAAGGTTAGGTTTAGGATTAAAGTCAGGACTAGGGTTAGGTTTAGGATGAAAGTGAAAAAAATTAGGTTCAAGACATCTAGTCAGCACATCTAAGTAATATTGGGCCCTCTCAGTGGCTGGTGCCCATATCACTGCCCCGACGGGTTTTGGTTTTAACCAGCCTATCCCCTTTGAGGGGTTACAGTGGTTTAAAAAAAATCACTCACCTCACTTATTGCACTTAACACGTAGAAGAACTGAAATGAGTTGAACAAAAATGGAATTGACTCCTCGGTGAAAGCAACAAAAGAACAAAACGGTTGTTTATAAAAGAAGAAGACGCATCGAGCGACTAAAGGCTCGTGACTCACAGCGAGAGCTTAAGGTCGCTGCATGTTGTGAATCATGAAGTGTCCGGAGGGAACCTGGGAAACCCCTTATTTTTTTGGTGGGGGGCCCCTCTTGACACTTCCCATGTATAATCTGCTGAGATGGGGAGCAGCTGTAATATGTGCACCCCTACCTCTGGAATCAGCAGGTTTAAATATCCTGAAGGTTATGGTGGAAGCTATGATGAGCGGCAATGCTAAGATGGAAGCAAGGAGCAAAATACAAAACCCGACAGATTCATCAGCCAATGATTTATAATAATTGTAGAATGATCAACCAAGTCATGTGTGATAATTCCCAATGACCAACAGGGGCATGGCTGGAACTTATCGACTGTGGGCATAAGCTGCTTGGTTGAATGGGGGCTGTCATGTGGATGTCCCTACTATCATATAAAAGAACCTACAGATAAGTCTTATCCATTGGCCACACTAAGCAGTTGCTCGACGGCCCCTGGAACATCGGGGCTACGGTTGGTCAGAAGTAAGACCTGGGAATCCTGAGTTGACCATTGCCTTCTTGCCCTGCCCATTAGTCTAGTGGGCTGTAGGACACTTTAGGCTGTGAGAAGTGAGTTTTATACAATATATATATATATATTTTTATAACACCACCGGCCCCCTTTTTAGGTACATTCCAAATGCCCTTAACATTAATTTCTAATCAGCCCCTCACTGGGGCAATCAGTGCATTTAGGCATGTAGACATGGCAATACAATCTCCCGCAGTTTAAAGAGATCAGTATGGGGAAGAAAAGGGGTTTGGGGGTGCCTTTGAAGTGGCATGGTTGTTGGTGCCAGAGGGTGGTCGATATTTCAGAAAAAGCTGATCCTTTCCCGGGTTTTTCACGCACAACCCCTCTTGGGTTTACAGAGAAGGTCCGAAAAAGAAAAAACATCCCGTGGCGGAGTCCTGTGGGCGGAAATGCTTGTTGAGCCAGATCAAAGGAGGGGCAGACTGGTTCGAGCTGAAGAAAGGCACAGGACTCAAATAGAAAACCCGTTAAACCCCAAGGTGGGGAAAAGAGCATCTTTTAAACCACAGTGGGCCCAACTTTGAGGCAGATAGCCTACAGCGCAGAAGCCCAACCGGTGCACCCCTTTTTCAGCTAAAAAAAGGGAAACTGAGGCCCAATTTCCCAAAAGCTCATCGAAAGGGCGTAGAAGATTAAAAAAAAATGTTGCTTGGTCTGAGAGTCCGATTTCGTGCGACATTCAGATGGTGGGGGTCAGAATTTGGCGGTCAACAACATAAAAAGCATGGATCCATCCTGCCTTGTATCAACGGTTCAGGCTGGTGGTGGTGGTGTCAGGGTTTTGTGGGGAATATTTTTTGGCCCCTTTTTGGGCCCCTTGGTCCCAAATTGAGCATCGTTGAAATGCCACAGTAGAGTATTGTTGTGACCATGTCCTCCCTTTATGACCAAAATGAAACCCAACATCGGGGCTACTTTCAGCAGGATAATGCGCCTGTCATAAAGCTGAAATCATCCAGACTGGTTTCTTAAACATGACAATGATTTTCACTGACTCAATGGCCTCCACAGCACCAGATCTAATCAGGGGTGTCCAACCGTTACTAGCATGGTTTTCCCAAATTAAAGTGGCCATGAGTTATATATATATATATATATATATATATATATATATATTTCTTCCATTTGAAGGGCCCATTATTGAGGGTGGGGGCCCAGCTTACCTAGGCTCCTACATGTATGTGCCCTTCATACCTACCTACACACCTGGGACCCTGCTTTCCTACATAACTGGAACCTTACGTATTCATGGCTCTACCTACCAACTGGTGGCTTACCAGTCTGTCAAATAGGGGACCTTCTTAATGAAGAGCTAACCTACCTATTGTTATGGTAGGTGAGCAGGTAGTGGATCCACTCGACCCCCGCAAGCATTGGTACGCGACTAGCTTGCGGAGGCAGCCGAGGTGCGGCGAGGTACCAAATCGTCGGGCAAACTCGTAGTCGGAGACAGGCGGGAAGGTCGCCCTGACTACGGCAGCAAAGGTTCACGGACGGAGAAATGTAGCAAGAGGTTCAGTACACGGGAGACGTAAACAAGGCTTCCAAACGCTTTCACCATAGGCAGAACGGCAGAGAGCTGTTGGAGGTGGAGCCCTTATATAGGGTCAGCAACCGGCACTAGCCAATTACAGGCGCGCTGGCCTTTTAAATTTGAGCGAACCAGCGCGCACGCCATAGGGAGCAGAATGTGTTGAAGGTTCCATTCGGAATGTGTTGAAGGTTCCATGTGGAAAGTGTTGAAGGTTCCGTGCGGAATGTGTTGAGGATTCTGTGCGGAATGTGTTAAGGTTCCTTCGGAATGTGTTGAAGGTTCCTTTGGATTTTGTTGAAGGTTCCTTTCCGGAATGTGTTGAAGGTTCCCTTTCGGAATTGTTGTTGAAGGTTCCTTTCGGATTGTGTTGAAGGTTCCCTGCGGAATGTGTTGAAGGTTCTGTGCGGATTGTGTTAAAGGTTCCGTGCGGAATGTGTTGAAGGTTCCTTTCGGAATGTGTTGAAGGTTCCGTGCGGAATGTGTTGAAGGTTCCATTCAGAATGTTTGGAAGGTTCCGTGCGGAATGTGTTGAAGGTTCCGTGCGGATTGTGTTGAAGGTTCCGTGCGGAATGTGTTGAAGGTTCCGTGCGGAATGTGTTGAAGGTTCTGTGCGGATTGTGTTGAAGGTTCCATTCGGAATGTGTTGAAGGTTCCTTTCGGATTGTGTTGAAGGTTCCTTTCGGAATGTGTTGAAGGTTCCTTTCGGATTGTGTTGAAGGTTCCTTTCGGAATGTGTTGAAGGTTCCGTGCGGAATGTGTTGAAGGTTCTGTGCGGAATGTGTTAAAGGTTCCGTGTGGAATGTGTTGAAGGTTCGGTTCGGAATGTGTTGAAGGTTTTGTGCGGAATGTGTTGAAGGTTCTGTTCAGAATGTGTTGAAGGTTCCGTGCGGAATGTGTTGAAGGTTCTGTGCGGATTGTGTTAAAGGTTCCGTGTGGAATGTGTTAAAGGTTACGTTCAGAATGTGTTGAAGGTTCCTTTTGGAATGTGTTGAAGGTTCTGTGGGGAATGTGTTGAAGGTTCTGTTCGGAATGTGTTGAAGGTTCCTTTCGGGATGTGTTGAAGGTTCCATGTGGAATGTGTTGAAGTGTCTGTTCAGAATGTGTTGAAGGTTCCATGCGGAATGTGTTGAAAGTTCCGATCGGAATGTGTTGAAGGTTCCATGTGGAAAGTGTTGAAGGTTCCGTGCGGAATGTGTTAAAGGATCCGCGTGGAATGTGTTGAAGGTTCCGTGCAGAATGTGTTGAAGGTTCCATGCGGAATTTGTTGAAGGTTCCTTTCGGAATGTGTTGAAGGGTCCTTTCGGAATGTGTTAAAGGATCCGCGTGGAATGTGTTAAAGGTTCCGTTCGGAATGTGTTGAAGGTTCCTTTCGGAATGTGTTGAAGGTTCCTTGCTGAATGTGTTGAAGGTTCCGTGCGGAATGTGTTGAAGGTTCCATGCGGATTATGTTGAAGGTTCCTTGCGGAATGTGTTGAAGGTTCCGTGCGGAATGTGTTGAAGGTTCCGTGCGGAATGTGTTGAAGGTTCCGTGCGGAATGTGTTGAAGGTTCCGTGCGGAATGTGTTGAAGGTTCTGTGCGGAATGTGTTGAAGGTTCCATTCGGAACGCACTAAAGATGCGGCAGAGAGCTGTTGGAGGTGGAGCCCTTATATAGGATCAGCAACCGGCACTGGCCAATTACCGGCGCGCTGGCCCTTTAAATTTGAGCGAGCCGGCGCGCGCACCCTAGGGAGCGGGGCGCGCAAGAGGACGTGAGGAGGCAGGAGCGCGGTCGGGTGAGTATAAGTGCTCCGGGGAACGAGTGCGCCCACGGCCCGATACACAGACCGCGGGACCACTCGCTCCCGGCGCAGGGGAGCAAGCAGGGACACGGATGCGCCCGCAGCCTTCCCCACGGGCTGCAGCGCCATCCGTGACACCTACTGGGGGCTTATTTATGTATTGAATGTGGGGAAGCCTACCTAATCGGAAGGATATGTCTACTATCTGCCTACCTAATTTGGAGGGGCCAGCTTATATGGAGGCACGAAAGAAATTACAACTGGGGGCAAAAAAGGGGGCTTGATAGTGATATGATAATAATTCTTTCATAAATTCTATAGTCCTATAAAGGTGATTAAAAGTTTGCAGGTTTTTTTTTTTTATGAACATTTCTTTTCCGTCAAGTTGAATCAACGATTCATTTTCCGTTGCCCACCTTCCCCCAGTCTTTTTCTTCTATGTCTATTCTTCCGTGCCCTTGCTTTATTATTGTAGAAACCCAGCTGTTTGCAGAATTTGTCTATTCATAAGTATCAACACTCCTACTTGTTGTCAAGGCCTATACAAGGCCATCCAGGGCCGCCATTAAGGCAGTACAGGGGGTACTGTTGTATGGGGCCCGGTAAAACAAGGGGCCTCCGCTGCAAGCTGGGTTGATGTGGTTGTGAGCCCAGATGCTTCAGCTGTAGGGGGCCCTGAAATTTCTGATGGCGGCCCTGAGGCCATCTCCTAAACGTGGCGTTTTAGGCATTGAGCAGTAGAAGTTAGAATCTATGTAGAAGGTTATAGAGGAGCATTCTGTCATGTGCAGTAGAACCACTGACATTTAGATCTCTCATATGACTAGGGCATGCATACTAACCAGAGTTTAAGAATAATTTGAGGTCTGTTTTTATTACTAATGGACTAACTAATAAAAAAGTGATTATTAATGAGTGGGTTATTATAATAAATGAATAATAATAAACAGGTGTTGCTTAAATGATGATTAAATTGTATTGTCCAATAAAGATATGCTATCTGTTTTGCATAACGATACTCCTACCAAAAAAGCTTATAAATTAATCTTGCCAAACATTTAATAAAGGAGAAGGGCTGTACCGACATTTTGGAAATGTCTCTAGTTCTTTTGACCATGTCTATGCACATACGCTCGAGTTAATTTATAATTTGGAAACCGCACAAACAGAGCTGGGAGATATTTTAATCTCCATTAATAATAGCCATCTGGTCGTGGTTAGAGGCATGGCCTGGTGTGCTGTTATGTGATTGGGCCGGGTCCAGTGCACTGCTTTGCCCTGGGGTCCTTAAAGGGGTTGTCTCACGACAAAGAATAGCTTTCAACATGTAGGGAACACTAAATGAAGACTTTTTCCAAATATATTGCTTTGTTCATTTTTTATGTTGAGGAGCTACAACTGATTTTATCACCTTCAGAAGGCTTTCTGGTTTCCCAAGTGACTGACCTGTGTACTCCTTCTCCCCTGCTGTTTGTTCTATCTGATAGCAGGGAGTGATGGCATCACACAGGTCGTGGGCCAGCAGTGAGAGCTTGTGTATTTTCTGATCTTTCAGACAAAAGACAGGAATTACTCTACTGTTTACATTACCTCAGAAGCTTCTCTGGACCTCAGAGAAGGTCATTTATTTAATCTAGACTAATAAACAGAGAGGTCTGAATACACAGAGCTCATATGCTAATTACAGACAGCTTGACCAGGAAGTGACAGAGCAAAGCAGCATTATTTCATTCATGCATCCCATGAAACTTTGAGATGAGACAACCCCTTTAATGTTGTTAAGACAGCCCTGCGCCTTATTGGTGAATGGATCCATGTGGGTACAGAAGACATGGTATGGTCAATGAGTGAGGGAGGAGAGTGCATGGCAGTGGCACAGTTGGAGTATGTTCACATGGCAAAACATTGCAAATCCGTGGCTAAAATCCAAACACTTCACGTGGATTTTAGACACTGGGCATTTTGCTACTTTTCTAGCCCCACTTCATTGAGGCTGATACTCGTCTCAACAGTCCAATGTTATAACTGAGTAGATTCCAGGTCAAAGAACAGACATGCCTCTTCATATTTGAAATGCACATCTAGAAATTCTAGACATCATTAGGATGTGAATTGCAATTAGATATGGACCGGGAACCCGACATGGAATCTATGACAAATTTTCCATCCAAATCTGTTGTGTGAATATACCCCTAAGTCAGTGTTGGTTTTGGGTGCCTGGGGCGCACTAGTTGAATTGATTCTTGGGGCCAACTAGTTGAGTTGATTCTTGAGGACCACTAGAGAAGTTGACTCTAGGAGCCTATCAATGGAGCTTATTCTTGGGACCTATTAGTTGAGTAGATTTTTGGGGATCACTAGCGATGTTGACTCATGTGGCCTATCAATGGAGCTTTTTCTTGGGACCCATCAGTTGAGTAAAGTTTTGGGGATCAGTAGAGAAGTTTACTCAAGGGGCCTCTCAATGAAGCTTATTCTTGGGACCCACCAGTTGAGTAGATTTTTGGGGATCACTAGTGAAGTTGACTCATACGGCCTATCAATGGAGCTTATTCTTGGGACCCATCAGTTGAGTAGATATTTGGGGATCATTAGGGAAGTTGACTCATGTGGCCTATCAATGGAGCTTATTCTTGGGACCCATCAGTTGAGTTAATTTTGGGATCACTAGCGAAGTTGACTCATGGGGCCTCTCAATGGAGCTTATTCTTGTGACCCATCAGTTGAGTTAATTTTTGGGGATCACTAGCGAAGCTGACTCCTGGGGCCTATTAATGGAGCTTTTTCTTGGAAACCACCAGTTGAGTGGATTTTTGGAGATCACTAGAGATACTGAATCCAGGAACCTATCAATAAAACTTGTTCTTGGGACTCACCAGTTGAGTTGATTTTTGGGGATCACTAGTGAAGTAGACTCTAGGAGCCTATCAATGATACTATTTCTTGGGACCCACCAGTAGAGTAGATTTTTGGGGATCACTAGTGAAGTTGACCCTTGAGTCCCACCAGTGGAATTGATTCTTTGGGCTTATCCTACAGCTAATGGATATGACTGACCATACTGCACATCATTCTTGCACTCTGCCTCTTGCCTTTTCCCATTCTTCCTAAAATGTAGCCCAAGCCCTGGCATAACCAGGGGCCTACCGGGGATCCCCAGTGGAACTATCACATCTGATAGGTCCAATGCTATGGTAACCAGAAGTAACATCACACGTTGTATCCAACATCACTTCCCATTACCTTACTGTAGGCCTTGTGTTTAAGGTGACATCGGCCATTATTCTGTCTATGTTGAAGTTACCAGAAATGATATTGAATGTGACGTTCAACATAACTTCCATTTAGCATAACTGTGGATCTATGTTGAAGTAGCCGTAAGTGACACCAGACTAGTAAGTCAACCCAACACCATAATTTAGTGCCAAACATTACGGTTCTTACTCACGGTTAGGGTTAGTGTTCAATGCATTTTTGGTCACTGATTTGGGCCAGATTGTGGTGAAATTTGACTTCACCCCAGATCTAAAGCACAACACTAGATCTCACCTTATGATAGCAAGAGCTTTGCCATATCACAACACTAAGCTCTGCTACATCTCATCGGTCTTGTTGTTTTCCATTGATTATACACTGGAAATCAATACATTGTGTATCCCTAAACCTTCTGAGGACAATTCATCTCCAGCCATAAGTTCTACCAGGGAATCCCTCGTCCTAGTGATATAAAGGGAGCTACAGTTTTCTTGCCTTTGCTCCATTGACTATGTCTAGTCTCAGCTTTGTAACGATTTACCCCTTTTTTAGGGTAAGACGTGGGGTCCGGCTTCATCTCATGTCCAGGATGGACTCCATGTAGTAGAGCCCTCCTCTGCCATGTCTCCTCGTACATTACCGCAGAAGTGTCTGTATTTCATCTTGTGCTCTAATGACTTTCCTGTAGCGCTGTCCTGTCTCATTAAGAGTGTGAAGAATAACTAATACATTATAGCTGGGGGCCCGCGCATTGGGATGTCATTGGGGGATAAACTGCTTATTATGCCAATTGGGTGTTGCCGCTTACTTAGAAATTGATGGGAAGTGAGTGGAGGGCTGTGCGTGCTGCCTTCTGGGTGGCAATGATCCTCACAGTGGTCTTGGTCAAATTGAGTCATAGAGAGAACATTTTTTATTTTTTTGCTCGACAGGCACTGGGAACATGATATTTACTGGACGCGCTTCAAGGGTTTTCTCGATCTGGAATCTTGCTTAGTGCATGCAATACGAGATGAGAGGTTAACGCTGCGTGAGACCACACAGATGCAATTCATACATGACACAATCAACATTGGGAACGGCGTGCAAGGCTCCGCGGCCATTGTTCTCTGTCTATAGACTCTCTATGGTGAGAGCAGACGCGGCGGACGGTTATAGGCTGCACACACACTGCATTGTTTGCTTATTTAGGGCCCATTATGATTGGACGGCCATTATGAATGGTCCTAACAAAGGCAAATATGCAAAGTTCATAAAATGACGTTGTATAGTGCAAAGGCTCTTCCTTAACCCACATTTAACCATAACCATAGGAAATATACTTAAAGGGGTATTCTCACCATGCTGTGTCATAGAGCCTACACTTCACATCCAGCTTCAGGCTCCCACTTCCTTTTCAAGCTGTGGGCAGTTCTACAGCTTCAGGCTCCCACTTTCTGTTCAGGGTGTAAGTGGTTCTACAGCTTCAGGCTGCCACTTCCTGTTCAGGCTGTGGGTGGTTCAACAGCTTCAGGCTCCCAATTCCTGTTCAGGGTGTGGGTGTTTTTTTACAGTTTAAGGCTGCCACTTCCTGTTCAGACCTTGGGTGGTTCTACAGTTTTTAAGTCTTCCCAACTTCCCTGTTCAGGGTGTAGGTGGTTCTACAGCTTCAGGCTCCCACTTCCTTGTTCAGGGTGGCAGGTGGTTCTACAGCTTCAGGCTCCCACTTCCTGTTCAGGTTGTGGGTGGTTCAACAGCTTCAGGCTCCCAATTCCTGTTCAGGGTGTGGGTGTTTTTTACAGTTTAAGGCTGCCACTTCCTGTTCAGACCTTGGGTGGTTCTACAGTTTTAAGCTCCCACTTCCTGTTCAGGGTGTAGGTGGTTCTACAGCTTCAGACTCCCACTTCCTGTTCAGGGTGCAGGTGGTTCTACAGCTGCAGGCTCCCACTTCCTGTTCAGGTTGTGGGTGGTTCTACAGCTTAAGGCTCCCACTTCCTGTTTAGGGTATGGGTGGTTCTACAGCTTCAGGCTCCTGATTCTTGTTCGGGCGGTGGGCGGCTCTACATATTCAGGCTCCCGATTCCTGTTTGAGCTGTGGGCAGTTCTACAGCTTCAGGCTCCCAATTCCTGTTCAGGCTGTGGGCGGTTCTACAACTTCAGGCTCCCACTTCCTGTTTAGAATGTGGGCAGTTCTACAGCTTCAGGCTCCCACTTCCTGTTCAAGCTGTGGGTCATTCTACAGCTTCAGTCTCCCACTTCTTGTTCAGGTTGTGGGCAGTTCTACAGTTTCAGGCTCTTCCTGTTTAGGCTGTGTGCAGTTCTATAGCTTCAGGCTCTCACGTGCTGTTTAGGCTGTGGGCAGTCCTACAGTCTCAGGTTCCCACTTCCTGTTCAGGCTGTGTGTGGTTCTACAGCTTCAGTCTCCCACTTCCTGTTCAAGCTGTGGGCATTTCAAGAGCTTCAGACTCCCACTTCCTGTTCAAGCTGTTGGTGGTCCTACAGCTTCAGGTTCCCACTTCCTGTTCAGGCTGTGGGTGGTTCTACAACTTCAGGCTAATAAGCAGAACCAACCAATCTATGTGCCTAGATTTCCATCACATACATTTCCCTCCTCAGGTCCTTTTGCTTGAGCAACTGCCTATTGTGCCCAATGGATAAGATGTCCCTGAGCAGGGTCCAGTTTTGACCTCAACCCAATTACTACAGTATGTGGCGGTTTTTTAAGATCCTTCCATCTCCTTACTATTCAGTCATGTCTCATATCCATTCAGGAGACCCCGTAACCATTTAATTGTGGCTCAACCTTAAACTTGTTCATCTTGCTGTGCCGACACGTGATGGAGGGGTCACCACTCATTCCGGGTTCCCCGTAGAAATGAAGATGAGCTCCCCCATGTCTATTCCCCATGTTCTCAGCTTCCATCTCCAGCTCTTCTCTGACCCTTCCCGCCTTTGCCTTTTAACATTACCTGACTGAGCTTTAAAATAACTCCAAGGATTCTACGTTTATTCCCTGTCCCAGAACTGGATTCAACATTTCTCTCCAAATCCCCTGTTTAAGAGCTTTTTATCCCGGGCTGACGTCTTCTCCTGCGCATTAAGCACAATTTATTTCCAGCTCATCATCTCGTCTCAGGCAGATCCTGTACTAGACTCGTAAAACACCGAGACCCCCAACTGCGGAAGGGGGAAAAAAATTCTTAATCTGACGGATACTTTGTGTCTTGAAGGTTTGAGTCAATGTAACAGTGCCCTGGGTTCTCTATTTTTCATGGAATTTATACTATAAGGGGTTGAAGAGTGAAGAAATCAGGCGATACCTTTTAGAGGCTAACTTAGTATATTTGATGGTGAGCTTTCGAGAGAACTAGCTCCCTTCTTCAGACATGATGTTATACAAGAACTAAAAATTACAGACTTTTTTATACACAAAAGACATGGACCTTCAAAGGATCTTAGAATCCTTAAAAATAACAAAATGCAATATAAGTAGAGAAGTCATTTATATAGATCAAGAAATAAACAATGTGGAAACTTGTGAGGCATGACAGAGGGATCAGTAATTCTTCGTCTTATCTCGTAGCCATCAGGTGTAGTTTGTGGCTCTCACAGTTCACACATAGTTTGACATAAATCTGGCATGGATATTTAACCCATTTTGCAGAGTTTGAAATTGTTGCATTATTTTAAAATCCCATTCCTTTCTCTCCCTCGGCGTCTTAAAATGTCCCATTAAAACCATAATCTTCAAATCTTCAATATCTTCAAATCTTCATCTCTGACCATTGTATTGAAGATTTGAAGATTATGGTTTTAATGGGACATTTTAAGACGCAGAGGGAGAGAAAGGGGTGGGAATTTAAATTAATGCAAAAATTTCAAACTCTGCAAAATGGGTTAAATGTCCATGCCAGCTTTATGTCAAACTAGGTGTGAACTGTGAGAGTCACAAATTATACCTGATGGCTCAGAGAGAAGATGAAAAATTACTGACCCCTCCATCACTACTCACAAGTTTCCAGATTGTTGATTTCTTGACCTGTTGTAAATGACTTCTCTACTTATATTGCATTTTGTTATTTTTAAGAATTCTAAGATCCTTTGAAGATCCAGGTCTTTTGTGTATAAAAAGTCTGTGAATTTTCAGTTCTTGTATGACATCATGTCTGAAGAAGAGAGCTAGTACTCTTGAAAGCTTACCATCAAATAAACTCAGTTAGCCTCTAAAAGTATCGTCTGATTTCTTCACTCTTCTACTACTTTCAATGGCGAACACGGTACAACATTATACCACTACTATAAAGGGTTGCCAGAGATTGATAATAAGGGTCTACTTTTGGCCCATGTAAACTGTATCACTTTCGTTAATAACCTGCAATACCAGATACAGACCATGGAAAAGAGAGGCGCTGTTTCTGGAAAGATACACTTGTAAGCCAAAAAGTGTCCTGTTTCTGGGGAATAGTGTGATTTTCTTAAAAGATATTCAAAAAGACCAATGGAAAAAGAACTAGAACTCAGCACCACCTATGGGATGTAGCGTTCCTTAAGTCACATCCAACTTACTGAGCCTTGTAATGTGAACAGGATTGAGGCCATATCAAATATTCATCTGCAGATAGCTGTTCTGTAATGATTGTCCCTCATTAGTGGTTAGTTGGGTGAGAGGCTCTAGCTTCCCAAGTAGTCTTAAAAATATGGGAATCTAGTAAGAGAACAAAGAATGATTTTCAACAACGGTCTTAGATACACACCCTATTCAGGTGCTCACCAAGATCATATAAAAGGAAATTAGCTAGACCACATGGGACCGGGCCTCTGCCCCTGATGAAGCCAGTTTAGCTGGTGAAACATGTTGGGGAGGTCAGGCATGACATTTTAATTTGTGATTTTCTACCTCTTTTTCACTGTGTTACCTGCTGCAGAGGGTTTCACAAGGAAACCTTATATGCTTCATGCCCATCAGATTAGGGATGATTGCCCAAGTAAGATGCTTTTGGATCCTTTTTGCAGTAAGCAAATCAATGTATATATAGGGTTTCCCTGTTGATATAATAGGCGGTGTCCCACCAGATTTGAAAATAGAAAAGGAGTTATTCCTTCACAATTAGAAAGGGATACATTTATGAGACAAATTGAGGGGTTAGAAATCAGGTTTTTAAAAAGTGTGTTATAGAGGTTAAGTGTTATACATAATAAAAGTTAAGTTTTAGTGCTTCATAGACTGAGAACTGATAGAGTTTAAGTTTGCCTATGGCAAAATAATGATTATAGGCTCTAGCTTCAGCTCAAAAGGGATAACGTTTGTTATTAGGGAGAGGCACCATGAAGGTGTGTGGAAACTTATACAGCATTAGTCACTCCACTGAAATTATCGGACCTCTAATCCCTGATGAAGCCAGGTTAGCTGGCGAAACATGTCGGGGAGGTCAGATATGACGTTTTAAATTGTGATCTCTAACCTCTGTCTACAAGTGTCACCTGCTGCACGGGTGTCACAAGGGGGGCCTTATTTGTTCTGTGTCCATGAGATTAGGGACGACTGCCCAAGTAGTTGGCTTGGGATCCCTTACTGGAGCTAGTACTTTGCTATAGATATAAGGCTCTCCTGTTAGTAGGTGGTGCTCCACCAGATTTGATAATAGAAAGGGAGTTATTCCCTCTTTCAGAAGCAAAAAGGGTTAAATGACGAGGTTAGAAATCAGGTTTTTAAATAGTGTGTATAGAGGTTAAGTGTTATATATAATAAAAGATACGTTTTAGTGTTTTTTACAGATAGAGAACTGATAGAGTTTAAGTTTGCCTATGGCAAAATAGTAAATATAGTGATCAAAAGTCACTCTTTGTTCTCTTGCGAGATTCCCAGTTTTTTGGAGATTATGTGACAACAATATGATGTCACATTGATAACACACTACAGAAGTCAAAGAGTCTGGGAGCAATGGAGATCAGTGTTGGTGGAAATAGTACCAGCTCTGTGTCATTTACAACCTTAGGGACATGGCATCTTTGGTTGCTCTTGTAAGACACAACACATGATGTGAGGGAGTCCAGTGTTGTTGGACAGAAGGTGGTTTCCTTAAGAAATCCTTTTCTGTTCTCCAATAGGACTTGACCTCTGGGCCATGTACAGTCATAGAGGTGTGACATCTTTGGTTGCCATTGGAAGACATAACCACATGATGTCTCATATTCCTTTCTCTGTTTTCTAAAAGCACTAGAACTCTGAGTCATGTACAACACAAGTGTATGAGATCTTCAGTTGCCACTGGAGAACACAACAACATGATGTCCCATGGATCTTACCCCAAAGAAGTCAAAGAGCCTGGGAGCAATGGAGATCAATGTTAGTGAAGGGAGAGGACAAGCCATATTTATCATTTACAACCATAGAAACATGACATATTTTGTTGCAGCTGGAGGACACAACCATATGATGTCCGATGGAGCTTACCCCAAAGAAGTCAAAGAGTCTAGGAGATCAGTGTTGGTGGAAATAGCACACGCTCTGTGTCATTTACAACCATAGGGACATGGCATCTTTGGTTGCTCTTGTAAGACACAACCACATGATGTCACATGGGTAACACATCACAGAAGACAACCAATAGTGTGGGAGTGATGGAGACCAGTGTTGTTGGATAGAAGGTGGTTTCCTTTCTCTGTTCTCCAATAGCACTAGACCTCTGAGCCATGTCCACCCACAAGGGCATGACATCTTCTGTTGCAATTGAAGGATACAATCATATGATGTCACATGAATGTTCCCCCCCTCCCCCCACAGAAGTGGGAGCAATGGAGATCAGTGTTGGTTGGCTCTATGTGCCATTTACAGCAATAGGGACATGACATCTTTGGTCACCATTGTAAGATGCAAGCACATGATGTCCCATGGATCTTATCCCAAAGAAGTCAAAGAGTCTGGTAGCAATGGAGATCAATGTTAATGGAAAAAGAGTACAAGCCCTACTTGTCATTTACAACCATAGTAACATGACATATTTGGTTGCAGCTGGGGGACACAACCACATGATGTCCCATGGATGTTACCCCACAGAAATCAAAGAGTCTGAGATCAATGTTGGTGGAAATATAAGCTCTATGTGTCATTTACAACCATAGGGATATGGTATCTTTGGTTGCTCTTGTATTCTAGCAGGACATAGGGTAACGTACACCTTGGTGGTGGGCGCCCAGTGGTAAGGTCAAAGTAGCTAAAACAATGGTGGATATATAAGGAAGAAAGCAGGACTGGCACTGGTCAGAGGAGACACAAAGGTAAGAGGTAGTTTCTTTTCTCTGTTCTCCAATAGGACTAGACCTCTGGGCCATGTACAATCATAGAGGTTTGAAATCTTTGGTTGCTCTTGTAAGACAGAACCACATGATGTCACATGGATAACACATCACAGAAGACAACCAATAGTGTGGGAGTGATGGAGACCAGTGTTGTTGGACAGAAGGTGGTTTCCTTTCTCTGTTCTCCAATAGCACTAGACCTCTGAGCCATGTCCACCCACAAGGGCATGACATCTTCTGTTGCAATTGAAGGATGCAATTGAAGGATGCAATCATATGATGTCATATGGATGTTACCCCCACAGAACTAAAAGAGTCGGGGAGCAATGGAGATCATTGTTGTTGGAAAGAGAGTACAAGTCCTGTGTGCCGTTTACAACCATAGTAACATGACATATTTGGTTTCAGCTGGGGGACACGACCACATGATGTCCCATGGATGTTTCCCCAAAGAAGTCAAAGAGCCTGGGAGCAATGGAGATCAGTGTTTTTTGAAAGAGAATACAAGCCCTGTGTGCCGTTTACAACCTGTGACCACTCACATACCTTTGGCCGCCATCTTGGCTCAGCCCAGGGGTATTCAGCTTGCAGGATCGCCGTCCTTGGTAAGACAGATGGCACTCTGACACAGGTCTTCTGTTTATCCTGGCTTGAGCCAGTTTTATTAAGGCACAGGGTATAGAAGAAAACATACATAAACAAAACCTCGGCCGTCTGGCCACTAACTACACATATGTAAAGAGTCCCTCTCTCACATGTGAACAGGACCTAATGTCCAGTCTCACAAAAACCCTTTCTCCCAGTCTCCCGCTGGGTCCCGGCTTCTTCCAAGCCTCGGGGGCCAGAGCCTCTCTCTCCAGCTCCAGTGCTGCTACAGGTTCTGGCAGCAACCACGCCCCCCTGTACATCTGAAGGCCCCGACTTTTTATAGGACGCCCGAGCCCTATCCAAAACGTGGCCTGGAACATGGGGAGTAGACGCCCACCCAACGCATTGTCTACTCCCAATAAGAGCCAACCCAGGAACGGCTGAAAAGCCAAACTAATCGTATACAGTGGCCAACCACTTAGAGTGGCTGACAATACATACAGCTGGCTCTTATCCCACCAAGGCCAGGTATCCTTGGTGGCATGTTGTATATACCACTCTGGTATATCTCCACCTAGTGGCAGCAACAGGCAACTACATGTAGCCAGTCTTACAAACCATAGGGACATCTTTGGTCACCATTGTAAGACACAATCACATGATGTCCCATGGATCTTACCGCAAAGAAGTCAAAGACTCTGGTAGCAATGGAGATCAATGTTAGTGGAAAAAGAGTACAAGCCCTACTTGTCATTTACAACCATAGTAACATGACATATTTGGTTGCAGCTGGAGGACACAACCACATGATTTCCCATGGATCTTAACCCAAAGAAGTCAAAGAGTCTGGAAGCAATGGAGATCAGTGTTGGTGGAAATAGTATGAGCTCTGTGTCATTTACAACCATAGGGATATGACATCTTTGGTTGCTCTTGTAAGACAGAACCACATGATGTCACATGGATAACACATCACAGAAGACAATAGTCTGGGAGTGATGGAGACCGGTGTTGTTGGATAGAAGGTAGTTTACTTTCTCTGTTCTCCTATAGGACTAGATCTCTGAGTCATGTACATGCATCAAGGTGTGACATCTTTGGTTGCCATTGGAGGACACAACCACATGATGTCACATTGATAACGCACTACAGAAGTCAAAGAGCCTGGGAGCAATGGAGATCAGTGTTGGTGGAAAGAGCACGAGCTCTATGTGTCCTTTACAACCATAGGGACATGGCATCTTTGGTCACCATTGTAAGACACAACCACGTGATGTCACATGGATACTGCATTATGGAAGACAAACAAGGAACTAGGAGTGAAATGGACCAGTTTGGTTGCATGGAAGGTGGTTTCCTTTCTCTGTTCTCCAATAGTAATAGACCCTCTAGCTATGTACAACCACAGGGGGTGACATCTTTGGTTGCCTTAGGAGGATACAACCAAATGGAGTCACTTGAAATAGTAAAAAAGTGGAAGGCTACATGGGCATAGTGGAGACAAGTAATGGAGGACATCTGGAGGGTAAATGTTTATTTTTCTTGCAAAACTTTAGTTACCAGAAGTTCAAGCAATACGACAATGGGACAGAAATCCCTGCTGGAAATTAAAAAGAAAGAAAAATCTTCTGTACTTTGCAGACTCAACAAATTTACGAAATTGCAATACACTTGTGCCAATACCTGGTGCTTCCTGGAAGTGACATTTTGACTCTAGTTATTAATGTTTTGTAAGAATACAACAAAAGTCCTTGTTTTTCAATTACTTGCTTCGTTACATAGAATCCAACAGTGAGAGAAAAATCCCCCCCCCCCAACATACCCCTGCCCAACTCTCCCGAGGCTCCAAGCTAGTTATTATATTAAACATATATGAAATGAGGTTCTTATGTCACAGGTGCCATTGTATACGAGGCAGGAGGAAGTCAAGCTGTGCAATGACACAGCTCTTGTAAGATTTCGTCGGGTTTGATAAAGCTTGCCCATTGTCTGCTCATGTAGTAATGGCCGCCTGAGAGGCTAAATTAGGGGGAAAATCTGCTTTTGTTTGTGCAACTGCTATTATTATGCCTTTCTTCATACAGAAACTCATTTCCTGGCTGTTCTAGCAGCGGTATAATTGCTAGGCTGTTATAATATTGATTGGTGTAATGTTATTATGGTAATAATAATTTGATTTAATAACACCACGAGATGAACGTTAGATTTTTCTTGTAAAATGATTGACAAAGGCTTTTGTTAAATATTCTATGAAGCTCAGACTGTAGAGTTTATGTTAAAATTCAGTCCTATTGCGAGGAAGGTGCTGCCTGAAGTACTAGATGCCGAGTGTAGAGGTTGGCAGCTATTTTAGCCAAGCCAGAGTTAAGTGATCTACAGCTGTGTTCTTCTTTGCCTTTCTTTTGGCTGTTGAGTGGCATGAGGTGACCAGCATTGAGAAAAACCGAATTTCAAAATATTCTGTCGGGAGCTGTTTATGCTATGTCTGCCTTTCTGTGGCCCCCAGTGGTTGTGGTGGAATTGCCCACCTGTTTAGAGATTTGCGAGCATGGCACAATGATGTAATACATTTGTGAGGTAATATATTGTAGTCTCTAACTAAATTTGTGGAGGAGTAATGGTGGACACATCCATATGCCAAGCTAGAAATTCTAATAAACATTGGACCATGTAATACATGTTAAATCTGGGTCTGTCACGGATATGTTTTGTGTTAGTAGCTATTCAAAATGACACCTAGGAGAATCCCACCTTTATGACATCTATATGCCCCAATCAGACATCTGTTTACCTTAATATAGAATTATTTAGCAAAACTCTGGAGTTGTTTATGCTATATTGTTTATGCTATATTTATGTGGTCCCCAGTGGTCGGGATGTGAATTGCAGCCTGCTGAGTGTTTTGAGAGCAATACTGTATTGAATTTGTATGGTGGAAAATTGCAGTTTTAATGAAATTTGGGGAACAAAGGTGGACAGATCGGTACTTTTAATTAATAAAAAAAACATATGAGCCAAAAATAAAAATGAGTGCAATACAAAAAATTGCTGGTGTGCAGGGTGTACTGGAAGAGTTATATTTTGTTATTCTTGACCTCAATGTTCTTCAGAGATTCTCAATGTGTTTCATTCTGTCCTCTTTCAAGGTGGCAGCAGTCCATATGTCAAATCCTTTGATGTATCTCTATCAAGACAACCCTTTCCATATCTCCTATTAGGGTATATTAATATCATAAAATGGTGGGTTCCCATTCTCACATACCTCGCTTATTAGCTAAAATGAATAGTCCCTAACTTATTAGAAGTTCTGGATTGGCACACAGGTTCATCCACCCTTACCTTTCCACAAATTAAGTTATGGACAGGGTCAGACTTAAGTTCTTTGGGCCCACCAGCGCAAAATATTCTAAGGGACCACCAGATGAAATTATTCTACTGGCCCACCATGTGAGGGTCAACCCACTTCGATACCCAAGTAAACTTTGCATGTGAAAAGTTTAACAGGATATTTGGTTTTAAAGGTGGCTGGAAGTGAGGACATCTTCTGCTGGATGTTTGGAATCCTGAAATATTAGGTGTACAATATTGTGACACCTGAGGACCCTCTGTTACCCTGATGGGTCAGTCCAACCCTAATTAGGGACTCCAATTTATCATCTTACAAATTGAATACATCATATAGACACATATAGCATAAA
Organism: Phyllomedusa bahiana; assembly: GCA_025379985.1. NCBI lineage: Eukaryota > Metazoa > Chordata > Amphibia > Anura > Hylidae > Phyllomedusa > Phyllomedusa bahiana. The sequence continues at coordinate 218,519 of JAODAL010001168.1, forward strand.
CAACACCTGACAGAGTCACTTGAAATAGTGTTTTTTTCTTAATGCTGGTCATCTCATGCCACTCGTCTTGGGATATGTTGTAGCAAAAAGAAAGGTAAGAGATGAAACATCTGTACTATAGAAAAAACCCTTTTAAATGCCTAGACATTGATGTAAATATACATTGTGAACAATAAATTAAAAATAATCCCCAAAATTTTGAATATAATGAAAAAAAAAGAAGAAAAATTACCCTACATTCATTCAAGTCCCAAAGTCAAGAACATGTCTTATTTACGAAATGTTGCACCTCCGGTACCCTAGTGGGCAAATCCAACCCTTGTCATCGACTTCAGTTTGCAACTTTGCAAATTTAATAAGTAAAACCCTCAGCAAGCTGTAATTTCCATCTCAACTATTGGGGGCCAAATAAAGACACCCATAGCATAAAAAACTCCCGGCAGAGTCGCAAGTAATTGTGTTTTTTCTCAATGCTAGTCATCTTATTCTTATGCCACTTATCTTGGGATATGCTGAGGTAAAAGAAAATATAAGGGAGAACACATCTGTAATACATTACGCTTCATAGAAGTTGCAGAGATAAGGCTAAACATGGAAATGGGGATTGAGGGGGGCAGCTGGTATGAAAGACAATTTATTGCCAGGTTTCTAATATTGGACTCCTAATCAGGATCAGTTGATATTTTTATGAAGCTACCTTATTAAAGGTCTAGGGTTTGAGATAAATAATATGAATAATAATATAAATATATTCCCCTCAAAAATTAATATAGTGAAAGAATAGGAAATATGACACTACAATCATTCCAATGTCCCAAAGTTAGGAACAAGCCTTAACCTTCAATAAATCTTGTACCTCCAGTACCCGGGGGTTATGAACTCCAATATGGGCAAAAATACATGGAAATCCCTAAAGAAGCATTTATGCTATTTATCATACATGAAAAAACTTTGAGACTCTTAGTTCACATGTTTTTGATCAAAACGTGTTTAAGCCACCCACTTTTCACAGGCTGTTTTATGAGTGCAGCTTGTAGGGTTGGTGTGTTTTTTTTTATTTTTCTCTCTGGATAATGGAGGTCAGTTGACCCAATGAGAGGCCTGAATTTGGCTCTATTGAGAGATAAAGATAGCGTAGGACCACCCAATCTGAGACCACATTGTAAGTTCGTGGGTGGCTTAAACACTTTTTGATCAAAAACATGTGAACTAAGAGTCTCAAATTTTTTTTCATGTATGAGAAATAGCATAAATGCTTCTTTATGGATTTCCATGTATTTTTGCCCTTTTTGCAGTGGTGTGCCACTGGTAATGGTGTGCGTGTGTATATTTATATGCCGCAACTCTGCCAGTGGCACCCAGGTTCACATTGAGTTTTTTCAGAAATGTTTTTTTGTGCAGAACTATACATTGTATTTGACATATATTGTTTTTAATCTATATAGGGAGGAAGTGATGCCTCCATTTTGGTTTTCTGCACCCCACCTACTTTTCACAGGCTGTTATAACAGTGCAGCTCGTAGGGTTTGTGTGTTTTTTTATTTTTCTCTCTGGATAATGGAGGTCGGTTGACTCAATGAGAGGCCTGAATTTGGCTCTATTGAGAGGTAAAGATAGCATAGGACCACCCGATCTGAGACCACGTTGTAAGTTCGTGGGTGGCTTAAACACTTTTTGATCAAAAACATGTGAACTAAGAGTCTCAAAGTTTTTTCATGTATGAACTCCAATACCACCCTAAAAATGTAATACATAATTGCGACATGACTGCTCAACTCCTAGCCACAAATAAATATACATAGCATAAACAACTCTGATAGAGTATCATAAAATTGTGTTTTTTCTCAATTCTGGTCATCCCATGTTACCAATCTTGGGACATGTTGAGGCAAAAAGAAGAGAAGGGAGAACACATCTTTAATGCATAAGGTCTGACTATAGGGAGGGGGCTGGAGTCCGTCTGAAAAGCAAGTGTTTGCCAGGTCTCTGATGCTGGATCCATAAGGATCCACTGAAATCTTTTAGGAAACAACCTCTTTAAATGTCAAAGCACTGATGTAAGTATTTATTAGGAATGATAACTATTTGAAAAATATTTGGATATAATAAAAAAAAACAAGAAAATGACTGCAATATTTCTAAGTCCTAAAGTCAAGAACATGCCTTAAGCTTAACAAAATCTTGTGGGCTAAACCAACCCTGGTCATATACTTTAATGAACCACCTTACAAATTTAATACATCCTTGTGACATTCTCAGTCACATATAAACACATAAATCATAAACAACTCCCAACAGAGTATCATGAAATTTAGTTTTTTTCTCACAGTCGGTCTTTTAAGCAAGTGATTGGTGGATTGCTGATGCTGGACTCAAAAATATTTTTCCTAGGACAACCCTGTAAATGCCTAGGCATTGATGTTATTACATAATAGGAATAACACATCTTTAATACATAAGGGCTGACTATGGGGAGGAGTCTGGAGTCAGTGTGAAAAGAAAGTGATTGAAAGGTTTCTGATGCTGAATCCATGAGGATCCATGGATATCGTTTAGGAAAAAAAAACCTTTAAATGACAAAGCATTGATGTAAATATATATTAGGAATTATAAACATTTGAAAAATATTTGGATATAATAAAAAAACAAGAAAATGACTACAATATTTGTAAATCCTAAAGTCAAGAACATGCCTTAATCTTAACAGAATCTTGTATTTCCATTATCCTAGTGGGCTAAGCCAACCCTGGTCATGTACCACCTTACAAATTTAATATATCCTTTTGCCAATCCAGCAAAACCATCAGCCATATATAGACACATGCAGCATAAACAACTCCCAACAGAGTATCATGAAATTATGTTTTTTCTCACGGTCAGTCTTTTAAGCAAGTGATTGGCGGATTGCTGATGCTGGACTCAGAAAATATTTTTCCTAGGACAACCCTGTAAGTGCCTAGTCATTGATGTGATTACACAATAGGAATAATACATTAAAAACTTTCCAAAAAATTTGGATATAATGTAAAATCAAGCAAGAAAAATAACCCTACTTTCATATCAAAGTTCCAAAGTTAAGAACATGCCTTAATCTTAACAAAATCTTGTATTTCCATTATCCTAGTGGACTAAGCCAACCCTGGTCATGTACTTTAATGTACCACCTTACAAATTTAATATATCCTTTTGAGCAAAACCCTCAGCCATATATAGACACATGCAACATAAACAACTCCCAACAGAGTATCATGAAATTGTGTTTTTTCCTCACGTTCGGTCTTTTAAGCAAGTGATTGGCGGATTGCTGATGCTGGACTCAAAATATTTTTCCTGTAAATGTCTAGGCATAGATGTGTTAACCTAATAGATGTGATTACATAATAGGAATAATACATTAAAAACTTTGCAAAAAATGTGGATATCATGAAAAAACAAGCAAGAAAAATAACCCTACTTTCATTTCAAAGTTCCAAAGTCAAGAACATGCCTTAATCTTAACAAAATCTTGTATTTCCATTATCCTAGTGGACTAAGCTAACCCTGGTCATGTACTTTAATGTACCAACCTTAACAAATTTAATATATCCTTTGAGCAAAACCCTCAGCCATATATAGACAATGCAACATAAACAACTCCCAACAGAGTATCATGAAATTGTGTTTTTTTCCTCACAGTCAGTCTTTTAAACAAGTGATTGGCAGATTGCTGATGTTGGACTCAGAAAATATTTTTCCTAGGACAACCCTGTAAGGGCCTAGTCATTGATGTGATTACATAATAGGAATAACACTTCTTTAATACATAAGGGCTGACTATGGGGAGGAGTCTGGAGTCGGTCTGAAAAGCAAGTGATTGAAAAGTTTCTGATGCTGGATCCATAAGGATCCATGGGTATCCTTTAGGAAAAACCCTTTTAAATGCCAAAACATTGATGTAAATATATATTAGGAATTACAAATATTTGAAAAATATTTGGATATAATAAAAAAACAAGAAAATGACTACAATATTTCTAAGTCCTAAAGTCAAGAACATGCCTTAATCTTAACAAAATCTTGTATCTCCAATATCCTAGTGGGCCTAGCCACCCCTGGTCATGTACTTTAATGTACCACCTTACAAATTTAATACATCCTTTTGACATTCTAGCAAAACCCTCAGCCTCAGATAAACACATATAACATAAACAACTGCCAACAGAGTATCACGAAACTGTGTTTTTTTTTTACTCACGGTCGGTCTTTTAAGCAAGTAATTGGCAGATTGCTGATTTTGGACTCATATTTTTCCTAGGACAACCCTGTAAGTGCCTAGTCATTGATGTGATTACATAATAGGAATAATACATTAAAAAGTTTCCTAAAAAATTGGGATATAACGAAAAAAACAAGCAAGAAAATAATACTACTTTCATTTCAAAGTTCCAAAGTCAAGAACATGCCTTAATCTTAACAAAATCTTGCATTTCTATTATCCTAGTGGGCTAAGCCAACCCTGGTCATGTACTTTAATGTACCATCTTACAAATTTAATATATCCTTTTGACAATCCAGCAAACCCTCAGCCATATATAGACAGATGCAACATAAACAACTCCCAACAGAGTATCATGAAATTGTGTTTTTTACTCACGGTCGGTCTTTTAAGCAAGTTATTGGCAGATTGCTGATGTTGGACTCAGAAAATATTTTTCCTAGGACAACCCTGTAAATGTCTAGGCATCGATGTGATTGCATAATAGGAATAATACATTAAAAACTTTGCAAAAAAATTTGGACATAATGAAAAAACAAGCAAAAAAAATAACCCTACTTTCATTTCAAAGTTCCAAAGTCAAGAGCAAGCCTTAATCTTAATGAAATCTTGGGATACAAGACACTGTACATGAAATTAACAAGGATTTATTGATTAGGCTATGACTATAATTCAGTGGCTGAGCGCGGTTTAACGCGGCGAGAGAAGGACGCTGATTCCAAGCAGATACATATTTATTAAAACGCCGCGGTGATGTATGAAGTATTATTGGCCTGAACTAACGTCACTGGAGATCCGGGGGTTCATCCTCGGCGCGGCCGGCGCTCATCACTTCAGAGCCGTCCTATCATTATGGATCATACGTTTTCAGGGCCGCTTAATCTGTTCTGAATAAGAATTTGATCCTTAGTCTTCTTGAGCATCGGCTTTACGGCTTCAGCTGAAATAATCTTCATTCCATCCCGAACCAAATGAAAATAAATACGTCTGCAGATTTCGGTGTTTGAGGAACGGGGATAATGGTTTTATGTCATTTACTTTACATTTGAAGCAGTCATTCATTATTTAAGGTGCTCTTCAGGATGAGCCGCCTCTTGAGTACATCTTGTGTAGGAGCGTTCATACCTTCACAATCGCTATAGTCTTAATGACGTACCGGGGGCAGGATTGTAGCTAGGTAGTGGGGCTGCAAGACAGGTGGTCTGGTTGTTGGGTATCAGAAGAGGCAGTAGCTAGGAGGGTAACCAGGGCATGTAAAAGAGAGTGCCAGCAAAGGGTGAATATTTAGCCTGTCCCAGGGACCCAGATGGGGGCACAGTTTTTTTTTATTTTTTAAAAAACCTTAGTTCATTAGAAATTTCTTTAATGTATTCTGTAGTGCCAGTAATTTTGCTTTCTTGCAGTTGTATACAGGGTTTCTCACTGCTGCAACAGTCTGTTAGGTCACATGACCTGCATTCTGGTTTTGATGCTGACTGAGGCACTGTGCTTTTGATGCTGACCGAAAGTCTGTCTTTTTATGCATTCCTATGAGACTGATTATGAACCTCCCATAGAGAAATTCACTTAAATGTCACACAACCAGGCTGGGTGTTTCAGCAACTCCGTGAGCAGTGTCAGCAGTGAGAAATCCTGTATTCAGTTGCAGGTCAGCAAAATTACTGGCAATATTGTGCATATAGAAGCAATTTCTAATGAAGTAAAGGGGAAAAAAAAACCTTAGCTCATTAGAAACTGCTTTAAACTATTCTGTGGTTCCAGTAATTTTGCTTTCTTGCAGCTGCACACATGATTTCTCACTGCTGCAACAGTCTGTTAGGTCACATGACCTGCACTCTTGTTTTGATGCTGACCGAAAGTCTGTGTTGGTATAGATTCCTATGAGACTGATTATGAACCTCCCATAGAGAAATTCACTTAAATGTCACACAACCAGGCTGGGTGTTTCAGCAACTCAGAGTGCAGGTCACATGACCCAGTGTCAGCAGTGAGAAATCCTGTATTCAGTTGCAGGTAAGCAAAATGACTGGCACTACTGTGCATATAGAAGCAATTTCTAATGAAGTAAAGGAAAAAAAAACCTTAGTTCATTAGAAATTTCTTTAAGGTATTCTGTAGTGCCAGTAATTTTGCTTTCTTGCAGCTGCACACAGGATTTCTGGCTGATGCAGTCTCTGTTAGGTCATATGACCTGCACTCTGTGCTTTTGATGCAGAAAGGAAGAATGTCTTTCTATGCATTCCTATGAGACTGATTTTAAACCTCCCATAGAAATGCATAGAGAAATTCACTTCCAGTTCACACTATCAGGCTGGGGGTTTCAGCAATTCAGGGTACAGGTCACGTGACCCAGTGGCAGCAGTGAGAAATGACCCCAGTGACTCGCTCTTGGAGAAATGAGAGACAAGAATGAGTTTTATTATGCCACATGACCCCAGTAATCCCATCCCTGACATGTTACATGACCCCAGTAATCCCATCCCTGACATGTTACATGACCCCAGTAATCCTATCCCTGACATGTTACATGACCCCAGTAATCCTATCCCTGACATGTTACATGACCCCAGTAATCCCATCCCTGACATGTTACATGACCAAAGTAATTCCAGCCCCGGTATATTACATGACCCCAGTAATCCCATCCCTGGCATGTTACATGACCCCAGTAATCCCATCCCTGGCATGTTACATGACCCCAGTAATCCCATCCCTGGCATGTTACATGACCCCAGTAATCCCATCCCTGGCATGTTACATGACCCCAGTAATCCCATCCCTGGCATGTTACATGATCCCAGTAATGCCAGCTCTGGAATATTACATGACCCCAGTAATCCCATCCCTGGCATGTTACATGACCCCAGTAATCCCATCCCTGGCATGTTACATGACCCCAGTAATCCCATCCCTGGCATGTTACATGCCCCCAGTAATCCCATCCCTGGCATGTTACATGACTCCAGTAATCCCATCCCTGGCATGTCATGACCCCTTTAACCCAACCCCGCATTTTACATGCCCCGTAATCCCTCCCGAGTTTCATACCCCATAATCCCATCCCTGACAGTTTAAAATCACAGTAACCGTCCTGGATTTTCATGACTCCCATAATCCCTCCCGGGAGCTACTGATCCCCTAATCCCATCCCCGGCTGTTCAGACCCCGTAAACCCACCCTGGGATTTTACCCCTAACCCCCCTGGGGGAAGACCCCGTAATCCCCTCCCTGGCATGTTTCAGACCCCGTAATCCCTCCCTGGCATTTTACATGACCCCCGTAAAACCCATCCCTGGGGTACATGACCCCATAATCCCCCCTGGATGTTCATGACCCCAGTAAACCCTCCCGGATGACATGACCCCCGTAATCCCATCCCTGGCATGTTACATGACCCCCGTAATCCCATCCCTGGCATGTTACATGATCCCAGTAATCCCATCCCTGGCATGTTACATGACCCCGGTAATCCCATCCCTGGCATGCTACAAGACCCCAGTAATCCCAAACCCCGCATGTTACATACCCCCTAATCCCCCTCCCTGCATGTTACATGATCAATAATCCCCCCCCCCGGCATGTTCATGACTCCATAATCCCCCCGGCATGTACAACCCATAATCCCCACCTGGCATGTTAAATGACCCCGGGAAATCCATCCCCGGCATGTTACTGACCCCGTAATCCCTCCCTGGCATGTTACTGACCCGTAACCCACCCCGGATGTTTTTCAGACCCCCTAATCCCCCGCCCGACATGTTACAAAACCCAGTAATCCCATCCCTGCATGTTCCCCACCCCCCGTAAATCCCACCCTGCATTTTAAAGACCCGAATCCCCTCCCTGGCATGAAAAACCCAGTAATCCCCTCTGTTCTCCCCCCCGTAATCCCACCCTGCATGTTACATGTCCCCAGTAATCCCATCCCTGGCATGTTACATAACTCCAGTAATCCCAGCCGTGGCAGGTTACATGACCCCGGTAATCCCATCCCTAGCATTTTACCTGAACCCAGTAATTCCACCCTAGGTATATTACATGCCCCCAGTAATCCCAGCACTGACATGTTACATAACTCCAGTAATCCCAGCCGTGGCAGGTTACATTAACCCCGGTGATCTCATGAAGCCCAAACATCCCTGGAAGAAGCCAAACAAGTAATTGAGCAAAATCCTGGGTGAGGAAATGTAGATGTAATGTAGAGCGGAGGAGACACGGGCTGAATGGAACATTGTTTGCAAGCCTCTCCTGTTTTGCATGTGTCAGAGACCTCGGCAAATATTCTCCCGTTAATGAGCTCGGAAGATTTATATTTTTCCCAGACGCAGACACAGAATTAAGTTGGGGACTTAGTTTCTGTGGTTTGTGTGGAAGTCGCCTCCATCTGCTGATAATCACTTGTGTGTTATTCTTTAAGTCACACTGTAATTATGAGGAGTGACAGAGCGGCTCTGACAGGAGGGACCTGCGCCGTCGCCTACTGCGCCACCAGTGCTGCTCAATTATTCAGGGCAACGAACAACAGAACCACAAATCCCAGCAAATCCATCCATTATATGATTGGATCTCATTAGACCCAGCTCCTTAGCTTGGTTTTCTGCAAAAATTCACATGAAACCTAGAGGATCTAGCTCTCATCTCCAGTGAGTCCTCATTATGTTACCTCAGTGTTTTTGGAAGTCTAGAGTTAGCAGTAGGTGCTCTACTTTCTCTTTACACATATACACAGCCTGAGCAGCTCTCCCTCCAAACTGCTTTGTATATATTTTCCTCAATATCTACAGCTTGTGTGAGTTTCCTTTCTTGGATTTTGTTTCCTCTTCAATACTATATCTTGTCTTCTGGATTTGTTACCTGGTTCTTGCATCAAAATCCAGATCCCAGAACAGGGGTTAAAGGGTGAAAAACAGTGGGCTCCTTACACCCTGCTCCCAAGCGTGGTTCTATGCAAAAAATCACAGGGGGCCTGGAGGATCTAGCTCTCAACTCTGGTGAGTCCTTATAATGTTAGCTACGTCTTTTTAGAAGTCTAGAGTTTGCAGTAGGTGCTCTGCTTTCTCTCTACACCTGTACAAAGACTGAGTTTCTGTCTCTCGCTCTCTGCAAACTGCTTTGTATATGTTTTTCTCCCTATCTACAGCCTGTGTGAGTTTCCTTTCTTGGATGCTGCCCCCTTTCTTCAATGTACAGTCTCCTTCCCCATCCTGCTGCTACCTCTAACACTGAGAAAAGGGAAGAGGAGAGCAGAGAACAATCAGAAATAGGAGCAATGACTTGATGGATTTATTTGATTTATAGCAGCATCAGCAGCAGGTGAAGGCCTTACACAGACTTCACAGCAGCTGAATTATGGGAAAGTTTGTGTTGCGAGTACGGCCAAACACTCTGCTCCCCTGTACTGGGAGCTCCCATAGAACAGACTGGAGAGAACACAGCTCTCCCCTGTACTGGGAACTCCCATACAACAGAATGGAGAGAACACAGTGCTCCCCTGTACTGGGAACTCCCAAAGAACTGAATGGAGATAACACACCACAAACGCTCCCCCTGTACTGGGAACTCCAATAGAACAGAATTGGGAGCAAGCGCTCCCCTGTACAGGGAACCCCATGAAAATAATGGAGACAAAAGCGCTCCCCTGTACTGGGAACTCACATAGAAAAGAATGGAGAGAACACAGCCCCCTGTACGGGGAACTCCCATAGAAAAAGAATGGAAACACAGCACAGCTCCCCCTGTAATGGGAACTCCTCATAGAACAGAAAGGAGAAAAAGGGGAAAACATAACAAGGGCCCCCTCCCCTGTACTGGAGCTCCAAAGAACAGAATGGAGAACACAGCACTCCCATGTACTGGGAACTCCATAGAACGAATGGAGAACACAGCCTCCACTGTATGGGAACTCCCATAGAACAGAATGGAGAGAACACAGTGCTCCCCTGTACTGGGACTCCCATAGAACAGAAGGGAGAGAACCCCAAGCGCTCCCCTGTACTGGAAACTCCCATAGAACAGAATGGAAACACAGGCTCCCCTGTACTGGGAACTCCCATAGAACATAATGGAGAACACAGCGTCTCCCTGCATGGGAACTCCCATGGAACAGAATGGAGAACACAGCGCTCCCCTGTACTGGGAACCCCCAAATAGAATAGAATGGAGAACACAGTGCTCCCCTTTACGGGAACTCCCATAGAAGAGAATGGAAAAACACAGCGCTCCCCTGTACTGGGAACTCCCACAGAACAGAATGGAGAGAACACAGCGCTCCCCTGTACTGGAACTTCCATAGAACAGAATGGAGAACACAGCGCTCCCTTGTACTGGGAACTCCCATAGAAGAGAATGTAAAACACAGCGCTCCCTTGTACTGGGAACTCCCATAGAACAGAATAGAGAGAACACAGCGCTCCCCTGTACTGGGCACTCCCAGAGAAGAGAAGGGGGAGAACACAGCGGTCCCCTGTACTGGGAACTCCCATAGAACATAATGGAGAAGTCGGCGCTCTCCTGTACTGGGAACTCCCAAAAGAACATAATGGAGAACACAGCGCTCCCTGTACTGGGAACTCCCATAGAAAAGAATGGAGAACACAGTGCTCCGCTGTAACGGGAACTCCCATAGAACATAATGGAGAACACAGCGCTCTCCTGTACTGGGAACTCCCATAGAACAGAATGGAGAGAACACAGTGCTCCCCTGTACTGGGAACTCCCATAGAATAGAATGGAGAACACAGTGCTCCCCTGTACTGGGAACTCCCTAGAACAAAAAGGAGAGAACACAGTGCTCCCCTTTTACTGGGAACTCCCATAGAACAAAATGGAGAACACAGCGCTCCCCTGTACTGGGAACTCCCATAACAGAATGGAGAACACAGTGCTCCGCTGTACGGGGAAAACTCCCATAGAATAGAATGGAGAACACAGCGCTCCCCTGTACTGGGAACTCCCATAAGAGAATGGAGAACACAGCGTCCCTTGTACTGGGAACTCCATAGAACCGAATGGAGAACACAGCGGTCTCCTGTACTGGGAACTCCCCTAGACCAGACTGGAGAACACAGCGCTCCCCTGTACTGGGAACTCCCATAGAATAGAATGGAGAACACAGAGCTCCGCTGTACGGGGAACTCCCATAAAATAAATGGAAAACCCACAGCGCTCCCCTTTGTACTGGGAACTCCCATAGAGGAGAATGGAGAACACAGCGCTCCCCTGTACTGGGAACTCCCATAGAACAGAATGGAGAGTGGTGGGGATGTGTAACCAGCTCTCCATTCTGAGCTGACACTTCATGGGCCTGTTTCTACGATAGATGCAGATCCCCAAGGTGGGACCTGCACCCATCAGACTTTGATGGAATATCCTATTGATAGTCAAAGTTTGAGATGGGGACACCCCCTTTAATTTTGCATTTTGGAAATAAATGAACAATGAATCCAGTTTGACGGTGTCCTTCGCCTTCCTTGATGATCTCTAACAGGTTAATCTTCATTTACATGTAATCCTGACTTCTGCCCATAACTGTATTAGAAATGTAATTAATAAAATTAATTTTTCATCCCCTAATGACCTTTCATGTTCCCATATCGATTGAAGGGCTCATTCTTAATGCATGTATACACTAATTGATTTTTTTCTTTTATTTGGATAATGAGGAGCACGGGGACCGCGGGGATCCTTGTTCTACTATAAAAAATAAATAAGAATCAAAAATCATATATTTGTAGCAGCAAATTCATCCTCAATGGGGAAACCAGCTACAAAGAGCATCTTACTCTGGAGGACCCAACACCCCAGACACACCAATTATTTCAATAGGGAGACTGTAATGCTTCATTTGCCCAATGGTGGTGCTGTAGGAGAATTAACTACTTCCTGTGCCCCCACAGAGGATTTTTTTGGGGGTCTCAACTGCAAGAAACCTTGTGATCAGTTTTTTGTGAAAGGACTAAAAATGATATCTAAGTGTTACGGGCACGTGGATGAGGCACTGGGTCAGCCACAAGTCTTGATGCAAGACTAAGCCAAGAAGTGGAGGCTACGGAGCCCCCTGGTCTTCACCCTTTAACCCCTTACAGTGATAGCTGGAGTGTAGGCTGGGTACAAGGAGAGAGAGAGGGGGTCAGGTCAAAAGCAGAAGTTCTGGGCAGATGGAGTTCAAGCAATAAATGGTTAGAATTAGGCTTAGGAGTTAAAAAAAATATGGGGTTTGTTTCAAACCTAATTTTTTTTCCCACAAATTTGGTGAAATCAGTGTTAACCCGAACAGGTTTTCAAGCAATAATATTAAATTTAAAGGTTTTTTTTTTTTGCTATCTGGTTCTTTGGCAAAGTCTGCTCTTCAGACAGTTCCACAGCTTCAGGCTGCCACTTCCTGTTCAAGCCAAGGGCGTTTCCACAGCTTCAGGTCCCAACTTCCTTTTCACGCTGAGTTGGCAGTTCTACAGCTTCACGCTTCTACTTCCTGTTCAGGCTGTGAGAAGTTCTATAGCTTCAGACTCCCTGTAAGGGACCGGTCAGGGACACACGAGAAGACACAGACAGAGTGAGGCCCTGATGCTGGTCCCAACCACTGTCCCTGCCTTTTGGGGGTACCCGACTCCTTAAAAGGTCGGCCCCAACCAGAAGACTGAACACTATGCTGAATACGCGGCAACACAAGACACTGACAAACAAATACAAAACACAATAAGGGAACGTCAGGCAAGCAAGGTAGGCAACAAGCGGGAAGCGCAGTACCAAATCGGGAGACTGAAGAGAAAACGTAAGACAACCAAGTCGGTAACTGTTGGGCAATGCAGTACAAAATCATGAGGAGAAGAATAGTCAGAAGCCAAGCAATGTGAGGTAACCAGAAAATCCCAAGAGAACAGCAAGCAAAAGGTATAGGAAGGACCCAATATAACAGGCACAAGGGACAGGTAAGGGAATCCTTAAATAGGGAACCGGTCAACACAGAACAGAGGTGATAGGTGGAAAGAACACAAAGCCGGATAGGGAAACACAACTGTCAATCAAAGAGGAACACAGTTTAACTAAAAGGGTGCTGGAGGATTCCTGGCCACGGGCGTTGGCCAGGAATCAATTAACACACAGGGAAGGAAGGACTCAGTTCACACTGGTAACTAAGAATACAAGGTATTATGTTAAAAACCATGGCTTTAGTCGCAACGGCTGTGGCCGGCGACCAGAACTCGAAGCTGGGGGTCTGTCGGGCATGATCATGACACTCCCACTTCCTGTTTAGTCTGCGGGTGGTTTTACAGCTTCAGGCTCTTACCTCCGGTTCAGGCTATGGGTGGTTCTACAGTTTCAGGCTCTTACTTCTTGTTCAGGTTGTGGGTGGTTCTACAGCTTCAGGCTCCCACTTTCTGTTCAGGCTGTGGGTGGTTTTACAGCTTCAGACTCCCACTTCCTTTTCAGTCTGTGGGTGGTTTTACAGCTTAGGCTCTTACCTCCTGTTCAGGCTATGGGTGGTTCTACAGTTTCAGGCTCTTACTTCCTGTTTAGGCTGCAGATGGTTTTATAGTTTCAGGCTCCAACTTTCTGTTCAGGCTGTGGGTGGTTCTTCAGCTTCAGGCTCCCACTTCCTGTTCAGGCTGTGGGTGGTTGTACAGATTCAGGCTCCCACTTCATGTTCAAGCTGTAGGCAGTACTATAGCTTCAGTCTCCCACTTTATATTCTGCCTGTGGGAGCTTCTACAGCTTCAGGCTCCCACTTCCTGTTTAGGCTGCAGATGGTTTTATAGTTTCAGGCTCCGACTTTCTGTTCAGGCTGTGGGTGGTTCTTCAGCTTCAGGCTCCCACTTGCTGTTCAGGCTGTGGGTGGTTCTACAGCTTCAGGCTCCCGCTTGTTGTTCAGACTGTGGGTGGTTCTACAGCTTCAGTCTTACACTTCCTGTTCAGGCTGTGGGCAGCTCTACAACAGTGACTGACATTTAGACTCTGCTATTCCTAGCTGAGCCTGTCAGAGGGACATTGGTGATGGGGGGGAACATGAGGTTACAGAGCTCTAAAGGGTTAAACTTTGTCAGAATGAAAAATAAACTCTTTTGCTGCTGATAAAACACAGCATGGAGGGACATTACCATCAGAGTTGTAGAAGAGAGGGGTTCAGTAACCTAGGAAATCTTATGTAAACAAGCAGGAGATAAGACACAGCCGGGAGTGATGTCACCATTCCGAGTACACGAGCAGATAAGAACTGCTTTAAATCTAAAACAAAGCAAAATCAGAACAGCAATGTATTTGGTAATAGTCTTTATTTACCTTTGCCTGCATGTTTACAGCTAATCAATGTGGTGAGAGTGCCCCTTTAACACAGCCCATCCCAATGAAACTGTCAAGGTGCCATGGAGTGTAGCGTGTTCAGTGTCAGGTTAATGTCTGCTACATCAGTCGTCGCTGGGGTTAACCTGTATCTCTAATTGGAATCCTGGGCAGCTCCACACATCAGCATGCCGCATTACAGCTTGCTCCATACGCAGCCCTGTAGGACAGGGGATGCTTGGCCAGTCTCTGTTCTGTAATGAAAGACTTTCCATTTGAGGGGTAACTCATGCATGAACCCCAGGACCATTATCGAGCCTCTGTGAGGCTTTCCCATGAGTGATGATATGTTACAGTAGCTGATGACAGGCGTTCCATCTCATTCCTATGACACGCTCATTATTCACACTCACCTTCAGCATCAACTGTCTTTGGAAACCAAGGAGACAAGACTTTCCTGTTTCTATCATCGATGGCCAAACATATTTGCAAAGTTTTACATTTTATCCATTTCATTGCACTTAATATTAGTATAGAGAGCAATATAGCAAACCGTAGGTAATGAATAGTGACATCTTACATGGACAGTCGTGAGCCTTTGCCATATGCATTGTAATGGCATACAGATGTCATAGCAGGGTTCACCCTATTTTGGACACCCCCCTCTATTAGCCAGATCGGACAACTACTAAGAGGGCCCTAGTCTCACTTTGCCATACTCGGACTGGCTAGGTATGACATAAATGGCAACATCCAATACTTCATCTTATCTATACAGGCAGTCCCCGACTTACACCATTTCGACTTACATCTGTCCCCTAGTTACAAACGAAGACTTATGGGGAATGCTGGCACTTGTAGTTCCATGTTCCACAGTAGATAATAGCTGTGGAACTACAAGTTCCAGCATGACACAACAGCACATTAAGTGAAAATGAGGTAAAATCTTCTTAACAGGGGCACAGACAGCAAAACAAATGTAAAAACTCTTCCTTGCACTATCCAAAGCTGGAGTTACATTTAATAAATATACCTGTTCCGACTTGCATACAAATTCAACTTAAGAACAAACCTACAGTCCCTATCCCGTTCGTAACAAGGGGACCGCCTGTATTGACAATCTAAACTCCCCCACCCTCCCAGTAATTTCAGCTGTCTCATGGGAGTTTTCAATTGGATGAAAAGCTGATTGCTACCAGGTTATGGTCAATAAGGGTTTGTCTTGAATGCTATGTAGCACTGTTTAAAGATAATTGCTTTATATACTCTCCAGTCCTATGACTATACAACCAGTTCATTTGTGTCCATCCTTACCTTTCTGCGCATTTCATTAAGAACTCCAATTTCACATACAATCAAATTCAATACACTATTGTGATAGGCTAGAAAAAAATGTCAACAGGCTGCAATTCCCATCATAACCACTGGGGGCCACATATAAACACATATGTGTAGCATTTACAACTCCCGAGAGAGGCTACAATTCCCATTGTAACCACTGAGGGCCACATATAAACACATATGTGTAGCATTTACAACTCGAGAGAGAAGCTACAATTCCAAACATAACCACTTGGGGGCCACATAGCAACACATATGTGTAGCATTTACAACTCCCAAGAGAGGCTACAATTCCCATCATAACTACTGGGGGCCACATATAAACACATTTGTGTAGCATTTACAACTCCTGAGAGAGGCTTCAATTCCCATCATAACCACTGGGGGCCACATATAAACACATTTGTGTAGCATTTACAACTCCTGAGAGAGGCTTCAATTCCCATCATAACCACTGGGGGCTACATATAAACAGATATGTGTAGCATTTACAACTCCCGAGAGAGGCTACAATTCCCATTGTAACCACTGAGGGCCACATGTAAACACATATGTGTAGCATTTACAACTCCGGAGAGAGACTACAATTCCCATCATAACCACTGGGGGCCACATAGCAACACACATGTGTAGCATTTACAACTCCCAAGAGAGGCTCCAATTCCCATCATAATCACTGGGGGCCGCATATAAACACATAGGTGTAACATTTACAACTCAAGAAAGAGGCTACAATTCCCATCATAACCACTGGGGGCCACATAGCAACACATATGTGTAGCATTTACAACTCCCAAGAGAGGCTCCAATTCCCATCATAATCACTGGGGGCCGCAAATAAAAACAAAGGTGTAACATATACAACTCAAGAAAGAGGCTACAATTCCCGTCATAACCACTGGGGGCCACATAGCAACACATATGTGTAGCATTTACAACTCCCAAGAGAGGCTACAATTCCCATCATAACCACTGGGAGGCACATAAAAACACATATGTGTAGCATTTACAACTCGAGAGAGAGGCTACAATTCCCATCATAACCACTGGGGGCAACATAAACACGTATGTGTAGCATTTACAACTCCAGAGAGAGGCTACAATTCCCATCATAACCACTGGGGGCCACATATAAACACATATGTGTAGCATTTACAACTCCCGAGAGAGAGGCTACAATTCCCATCATAACCACTGGGGGCCACATATAAACACATATGTGTAGCATTTACAACTCCCGACAGAGCATCACAAAACCGTTTTATTCAAAGCTGCTCATTTCATGCCTCTGATATCAGGTTCTGTTGAGGCAAGAGGAAATATAAGAGAGGACACATCTGTATATCTGCATATTATATTATAATCAAGAAGTGACAACGGACAGAAATGGATACCATTCTGGGACATGGAGCTGCATAGCAAGATAAGTGAACCCTTTTAAACCCAATAAATACTATAACCCCAGCTATAGCCAAAAATCAATTTTGAACCAAGCCAAATTGAATTGCTTGGATTTAGGTTGAATTTGAGACAAATCTAAAGCACAAAACAAATAATCAATAATTAAGAGCTGAGTAGAACAGTATAATAAAATAAAAAACTCCACCTATACTAAAGAAAAATGGTGAAAAAAGTGAAACATTGCAGGAGAGAGGTCCAACTACAATTACCGAGGGATATGTAGAGGACCCCAGAGAGCAGGGCTCTATGTGATTCACAAATCTCTATCCTACCATTGAGTCCCCAAATTACAAGCAGGGTGCCCAGTGCTTCTGACTGCTGTATCCTTCATTGTTAGTATAAATGAAAATATTACAAACAGGTGTGCTCTTCCTTATCCATCTTTTTGATTTGGTATCTCATAAAAGTAAGTACACCCTCACAGTGGTGTAAATATTGTATTATATCTTTTCCTGGGACAACACTGAGGATCTGACCCTGATACAATGTAAAGTAGTCAGTGCCCGGCTTGTATCACAGGGGGATGGGGTGTCCTCAAAATAACTCAACACAGACATCAATGTCTAAACCGCTGGCAACAAAAGTGAGTACACCCCTAAGTGACAACAGAAGTGAGTACACCCCTAAGTGACAACAAAAGTGAGTACACCCCTAAGTGACAACAAAAGTGAGTACACCCCTAAGTGACAACAAAAGTGAGTGCACCCCTAAGTGACAACAAAAGTGAGTACTCCGCTAAGTGGCAACAAAAGTGATACACCCCTAAGTGACAACAAAAGGTTGCACCCCTAAGTGACAATGGACAAATTGTGCCCAAAGTGTCAATGTTCTGTGTGGCCCCCATTATTTCCCAGCGCTGCCTTAACTCTCTTGGGCCTGGAGGTCACTAGAGCTTCACAGGTTGCAGCCACTGGAATCCTCTTCCCTCCTCCATGACGACATCACGGAGCTGGTGGATGGTAGAGACCTTGTGCTCCTCCACCTTCTGTTTGAGGAGGCCCCACAGATGCTCCATAGGGTTTAGGTCTGGAGACGCTTGGCCAGTCCAGCACCTTTACCCTCATTCTCTCTAGCAAGGCCGTGGTCGTCTTAGAGGTGTTTGGGGTCATTGGAATACTGCCCTGTGGCCCAGAAGGGAGGGGATCATGCTCTGCTTCAGAATGTCACAGTACATGTTGGCATTCATGGTTCCCTTGATGAACTGTAGATCCCCACAGCCGGCAGCACACATGCAGCCCCGAACCATGACACTCCCCCACCATGCTTGACTGTAGCAGACACACTTGTCTTTGTACTCCTCTCCTGGTTGCTGCCACACACTTAGCACCATCAGAACCAAATAAGTTTATCTTGGTCTCATCAGAGCACAGTAGATGGTTTCAGTAACCCATGTCCTTAGTCTGCTTGTCTTCAGCAAACTGTTGACCTGGCATATCTTGAGATGAATGGAACAAGATGGCCAGCTTTGGAAATACTGTGATTTAAGGATATTGTATTGGGAGTTATTTATGCTATATGGGCAACATGTATGTACGGGGCTGCACCAGCATTCTGGTGTCAGTTAAGCCCAAAAATTGGTGCAGCCCTGTTCTCTAGATGTATGAGCAGGTGCACTCCAAAATTAGGCGCATTATGAGGCACCCGCGTCACTTTGTAATGCACCCAAGATGTGGAGGTGTTCTGTGGACGTCACACCCCAACCATGTGATCCTACACATTTATGACTGGACGGCAAATCTGGGCGCATTACTGCTGGAACAGCCAGACCAAGTTACAAGGGGTTTACCTGAGCCTGAGTTGTGATAGTGCAGGGTCCCCAAACTCCATTCCTCACGCCCCACCAACAGGTCATGTTTTCAGGATATCCCACAGAATGCACTGACAATAATTAAGTCACCTGTGCAGCATAATTAAACCACTGCTAAGGAAAGTCAGAAAACATGACCTGTAGGTGGGGCGTGAGGACTGGAGTTTGGGAACCCCTGTTATAGTGGAACTAGAATGCGCCAAATCTATGATCCGCAGTAGGACAGGTCCATACATTCAAGCGCATTCTACATTACTAATGCATGCAAGAAAATTGACGTCTTGGTAACAAAATTCATACATGTCGCCCTATGTGTCTATGTGTGACACCACTAGTGGTTGATATGTGGATTTTAGCCTATTAAGGGTTTTCCTAGCATGTTACTATAATACACAGTATTGAATTTGTATTTGCAAAAAGAAAAGTAAGGATGGACACATCTGTTCCTGTGCCCATCAGTAAAGGGGAGGGTGTAAGGACCTTGTGGAGGACAAGGAAAAAGTATTCAAACATGTTTGCAACATTAAATAAATAACAATAATAAAATATTGAGGTATAGATTAAAAAAATGGAGTTAATCTGCAACATTTGGGCCACATGTATGAAAACTGTCTAGGTCTAAAATTCACTTTGTTGCCCATAGCAACCAATCAGAGCACCCCTTTCCTTTCATATAGGGCTCTGGAAAAATGAGAGGGGCGCACTGATTGATTGCTATGGCCAACAAAGTGAGGTTTAGACCTAGACAGTTTTCATACATGTGTATATATATTGTTTCTAGTCTGTATAGGGAGGAGTGGCTGCCTCCATTTTGTTTTTTTGCACTCCACACACCTTCACAGGTTTTTAAATCAGTGCAGTGTGTTCAGAAGTTGGTGCCTTCACTCCCCGAAGTATGGAAGTCTGAACAGAGTCCAGGAGAGGTAACAATAGTATAACAATAGTGTAGGACCACCTGCATTGAGGTCCCGTTGACATTTCGGAGGTGGCTTAAGCTGTTTTGATCAAAAATGTGAACTAAGAACCTCAAAAATGTTTCATGTATCCTAGATAGCAGAAATGCTTTTTCAAAAATTCCTATGTCCCCTTTGATAGTTTCCCTAATTTATAGTGGAACACTGGTATTGGAATATGTATGTATATTACAGCCGCACCAGAGTGCACCTATGCTCATTTTTTTCAAAAATGTTTTTTGATGTGCAAAACCAAATATTGTTTCTAGTTTTCATACATGTGGCCCATTGTCTGTCCTTATGGAGGCAGAAGGGCTAACTCTGCGGCAACTATTGGGTAATCATGTAGACAAAATGATTGCAATGGGAGGAGTTCTTATGTAGGAGTGGAGATAATCTGCAACATTTTGGGCCACATGTATGAAAACTGCCTAGGTCTAAAATTCACTTTGTTGCCCATAGCAACCAATCAGATCCCATAGAAACCAATCAGAGCACCCCTCTCATTTCATATAGTGCTCTGGAAGAATGAGAGGGGCACGTTGATTGGTTGCTATG
This sequence comes from Phyllomedusa bahiana, assembly GCA_025379985.1. Taxonomy (NCBI): domain Eukaryota; kingdom Metazoa; phylum Chordata; class Amphibia; order Anura; family Hylidae; genus Phyllomedusa; species Phyllomedusa bahiana. The sequence goes on from JAODAL010001168.1 coordinate 239,169, forward strand.
GCCAACAAAGTGAGGTTTAGACAGTTTTCATACATGTGGCCCTTTGTCTGTCCTTATGGGGGCAGAAGGGGTAACTCTGCGGCAACTATTGGGTAATCATGTAGACAAAATGATTGCAATGGGAGGAGTTCTTATGTAGGAGTGGAGATAATCTGCAACATTTTGGGCCACATGTATGAAAACTGTCTAGGTCTAAAATTCACTTTGTTGCCCATAGAAACCAATCAGAGCGCCCCTTTTATTTCATATAGCGCTCTGGAAAAATGAGAGGGGCGCTCTGATTGATTGCTATGGCCAACAAAGTGAGGTTTAGACCTAGACAGTTTTCATACATATATATATATTGTTTCTAGTCTGTATAGGGAGGAGTGGCTGCCTCCATTTTGTTTTTTTGCACTCCACCCACCTTCACAGGTTTTTAAATCAGTGCAGTGTGTTCAGAAGTTGGTGCCTTCACTCCCCGAAGTATGGAAGTCTGAACAGAGTCCAGGAGAGGTAACAATAGTATAACAATAGTGTAGGACCACCTGCATTGAGGTCCCGTTGACATTTCGGAGGTGGGCTTATGCAGTTTTGATCAAAAATGTGAACTAAGAACCTCAAAAATGTTTCATGTATCCTAGATAGCAGAAATGCTTTTTCAAAGATTCCTATGTCCCCTGTGATAGTTCTCTTTGTTTAAAGTGTGCCACTGGTATTGGATTTTTGCATGTATATTTTCAGCCGCACCCGAGTGCACCTATGCTCATTTTTTTCAAAAATGTTTTTGATGTGCAAAACCAAATATTGTTTCTAGTTTTCATACATGTGGGCCCCTTGTCTGTCCTTATGGAGCGAAGGGCTAACTCTGCGGCAACTATTGGGTAATCATGTAGACAAAATGATTGCAATGGGAGGAGTTCTTATGTAGGAGTGGAGATAATCTGCAACATTTTGGGCCACATGTATGAAAACTGCCTAGGTCTAAAATTCACTTTGTTGCCCATAGAAACCAATCAGAGCCCATAGCAACCAATTAGATTCCATAGAAACCAATCAGAGCCCATAGCAACCAATCAGAGCCCATAGAAACCAATCAGAGCACCCCTCTCATTTCATATAGTGCTCTGGAAGAATGAGAGGGGCGCGCTGATTGGTTGCTATGGCCAACAAAGTGAGGTTTAGACAGTTTTCATACATGTGGCCCGTTGTCTGTCCTTATGGAGGCAGAAGGGGTAACTCTGCGGCAACTATTGGGTAATCATGTAGACAAAATGATTGCAATGGGAGGAGTTCTTATGTAGGAGTGGAGATAATCTGCAACATTTTGGGCCACATGTATGAAAACTGTCTAGGTCTAAAATTTTACTTTGTTGCCCATAGAAACCAATCAGAGCCCATAGCAAACCAAATCAGAGCCCATATAAACCAATCAGAGCCCATAGCAACCAATCAGATCCCATAGAAACCAATCAGAGCACCCCTCTCATTTCATATAGTGCTCTGGAAGAATGAGAGGGGCTCGTTGATTGGTTGCTATGGCCAACAAAGTGAGGTTTAGACAGTTTTCATACATGTGGCCCTTTGTCTGTCCTTATGGAGGCAGAAGGGGTAACTCTGCGGCAACTATTGGGCAATAACATAGACCAAAATGAATGCAATGGGAGGAGTTCTTATGCATCCCTCTTACATGTGACCATAAAGCCAGAGTGAACAGATAAAACAGGATAGATGGTTCTGTTTATCTGAATCTATTTATGCAGATATTTCCGAATGAGCCACAAGTCAAGGTAAACGGAAGTCTAATGAACATGACGAATCCTTCCTCTGTCTTCAGCCACTCAGCGGAATGAGTTGTTGTTAGAGGAGCTATGAATTTATGTAGCTGCTCTGAAGAAAATGTAAATGATGTTGTAATTGAGGATATGTAAATCGAATCATTTATCATTGGCTTATTTCATGTGGAGAGAATATAAAACATAGGAGCCTCTCGTGAAAGTAACCTCACCGAGATAATTAGGGGGAAAAAAAAAAACCAAGCCCCAACTTCTATGACAATGCATCCGAACTATTCTCATGTAATTGCACCTCTCCGAGGCTTTTCATGTCTTCCTTCTGTCAGTCAGTCACATCTTCCACTCTTCTCCACTGATTGGAAGATGCAATGTACATAGTACAGTCACGTAAACTGTAAGTAATGCTTAATGATTGCAAGGTTGGCTGCCTGCAATATTTTCTGTCTTCTTAGTCATATATTTCTCTAAGTGTTGAAGACTGACTGATGATGATCTTCTTGGCACCGATATTCCTACTGGATTCATCTTGGAGATAACGGCAGTCATTACCAGCACAAAGTGACATCAAATGGAAGAAGCTCCTTCAATATGGGTGATGGCGATGTACTGCATTAAACCGAACCACAACAAGGGCACCTACACTTGAATATTCAATACAGTGACAGTGTAGTTAAAGGTTATAAGAGATGCACTACTACTTATAAGTTTATCCTTTAACTGAATCGCTAACAGGAAAATACAAGGGTTTCCACCCTTACTTTTCCACAATTTAAATTAAGAACTCCAAATTTATCACAATAGAAGTTCCATACATTATCATGACATGCTAGCAAAGCCCTCAATGGGATGTAATTCCCATCACAGCCAGTGGATGATTACATATAGACACATTTACCATAAACAACTCCTGACAGAGTATGAAGAAATTATTTCTTTTTTCTCAAATTGAATTTTCTCACATTACTTATCTTGGAATATGTTGCGCAATGAGGAAATGTATGGAAGGAAACATCTGTATCACATTCTATAGTCAGTTTTTGACCTATAATTCAGCACACTCCATGCTAAACCTATCCCCCAAGAGTCCCTAAGTGTTGAACATATTAATAAATTCTATGGGATGCTAGAAAAGCCCTCAATAGACTTACGATCACAAAACAACCACTGGGTGGCTCGCTTATAGACACACGTAGCATAAACAACTAATGAAAGAGTATAATGAAATAATTTATTTTTTTCTCAAAGGGAATTATTATCTCACATTACTCATCTTGGTATATGTTGAGAAAAGAGGAAATGTATGGAGGGATACATCTGCATCATATTATATTTATGCACATTGTCATTTTTACCTATAATGCAGCACACCCCATGCTAAACATAAACATTAAGAGCCCCTAAGAGTTTAACATATTAATTCATTCTATGGGATGCTAGCAAAGCCCTCAATAGACTCAAAATCACAGAACGACTACTGGGTGGCTCCATATAGACACACATAGCATAAACAACTCATGACAGAGTATAATAAAATAATTTTTTTTCTCTTTCAAGTCGATTATTTCACAGCACACATCTTGGGTTATGTTCAGCCAAGAAAAAAGGTATGCAAGGACACATCTATATTATATTATATTTATAAATCATAGTCACATTGTTGACAAATTATTCAGTACACACTGTGCTAAACATAGTTGGACTTCTCAACAGTCCATAAAAGATAGATGTATCAAATCATTTTATAGGACAGTAAAAATTAACAATAACAGTATATAATGTGTCTTTAAGTATAGATAATGCAGTGATCTGCCTAAAACCTTACTTAATTCAAACTCATATCTGCTATACCCTTTTTCAATCTGACATCAACCATAGTCTCATTAGTAACTTTCTGTATTTATACAGATGTATTCACCTTTACTTTTTTATGAATTTCACCACGGACTTTCTCACAATACAAATTATATTCAATATTGTGACATATTAAACACATGCAAAACCCAAAACAGTGTGTGATTCCCAGCAAAACCACTGGGGGCCACATATAGACACACATACAACTCACGACAGAGCATAACAAAATGATGCTTTTTTATTTAAAGCTGGTCATCTCATTACACTCATCTCCATAAATATTGAGCAAGCAGCCAATATATCATAATCCAAAACACATCAGTAGAGCCTATAATAGGACTGGTTGTTAACCAGCAAGACACATAAAGTAAAGAAATAATGTTTACCAAGGAAGATGAGCTTCCTGTTGAACAGAGGGATGAGGTAAAATTCCAAACCTAAAATTTTCTGTTCTAACCCAGGAAGAAGTGCAGCTCCCCCTTTAGGAAGATTAAAATAGACAAATCCCCAGGTCCAGATGGCATACCCCCACTGCCAAATAGAGTTAAGGATGTCATAGATGGGCCCTTTTCAAATATTTAGGGACTTCAATAACGGGGTATGCCCCCAAAGGATTTTGGGCATAGCAAATGTGGTGCCAATTTTAAAAAAGGGGTAAAAAGGATCCAGGAAATTTAAAGGCCGGTAAGTTTAAACCTCTGTTGTAGGTAAAAATGTTTGAAGTTTTCTCAGAATCTACCCCTGGATTTCCTGAAAATAAATGTATAACGCCTTTCCAGCAGGGTTCTGAAGGAGGGTCCTGTCAGACAAAATTCACAGCTTTTGAGGAAGCAGTGCAACTGGATGGGGGGTGAGGCACGGATCCCCAATTCGATTTTTTCTAAAGCTTTTGATCGGTGCCACATAAAAGGTTGGAAAATAAAATAGAATTTGGGGACTGGGGGAAAATGTGGCAAGTGGGTAAGTAAGGCCCGAAGAAAAAAAGGGTAGTAATTAACGGTACATACTCAGACGGACGCTTTTACTAGGGGGTACCAAAAGGGTCAGTTTTTGGCCCTTCCTCTTTACATTTTCGTTAATAAATTTTACACAGGGAATACACAGTAGAATATCGTCTTTGCAACATATAAGCTCGTAAAGTAACAACACAATAGAGGATAATATGTTTTACAAAGGGATCGGGGAAATTTGGGAGGCCTGGGCGGGAATTGGCAGATGGGTTTTTAATACAGAAAAAATGCAAGGTTATGCACTGGGGAAGAGAAATATTACATGTTACATTTAAAATGGAAAAACACTGGGTAAAAGTGACATGGGGGAAGGGATTGGGGAACCCGGGGACATAGATTTAATTTGGAGCACGTTCGGGCGCAGCCCAAACAAATGGTCAGGGGGTGCTTTAAAAAGGGGATAGATCACATAAAGGGAAACTTTTATTCTCCCTTTAAACAAGTCACGGTTTAGACCACACAGGGAATTTTGTTACAGTTTTGGGCACCAGGCACGGGAAAAGACATTGTAAGCTTGAACGGGTACAAAGGGGGGCAAAAAAATAAAAAAAGGGACTGGGTGGACTACAGTACCCAGAAAGATTGGCAAGATTGGGTATTTTAGTTTAGAAAAAACGGTTGGGGGGGAATAAAAATGTTTTTAAAATATATTAAGGGCCAATATAGAGATCTCCCCCAAATTTTTTTATACCAGGGCTGTATTAGAACAAGGGGCATCCCTTTTCGTCTTGGGGAACGAAAATTTCTACAAAACAAAGAAAGGTTCTTTACTGTAAGACATGAGACTATGGAATTTTTGCCAGAGGGCTTTTCATGGGGAATTCAATAACGGGGTTCAAAAAAAGGTTTGGATGCATTTCTGGAGCGTAAAAATAAACAATTACAGTGAATAGGATTCGGGGAAGGGGTCATTGATCCAGGGATTTTTCGATTTCCAAATTGGGGTCAGGAAGGAATTTTTCCCTACAAAGAGGAAAATTGGCTTCTACCTCATTTTGGGGGGTTTTTTCCTTTCCCCTGGATCAACACCTTTTGCACCAGCTGAACTGGGTGGACTCTTGCTTTTTCGGCCTTACAAACTAGAAATTGCTTGTGCAACTACAGGCTGTTGGAGAGTATTATGAGTTGTAGCCTTTTAACAACTGAATAGCCACAGATTGGAGACCATTGAAGACCATATAGATACAGACTGAAGACCTTGTAGACCATGTAGCTACAGATTGGAGACCACTGGAGAGCATGTAGGCCATTTAGATACAGACTGCAGACCATGTAGCAACAAATTGAAGATCTTGAAGACAATGTAGCTACAGACTGGAGCCATAGAAAATTATGTTGCTACAGACTGGAGACCTTGTAGATCATGTAGCTACATATTGTAGACCATTGGAGAACATGCAGACTATGCAGCTACAAACTGGACCTTGTACATATAGACCATGTACATATAGACTGGAGACCATGTAGCAACAGATTTGAAACTTTGTAGATAATGTTGCTACAGACTGAAGAGCTTTTAGATCATGTAGCTACATACTGGAGACAATAACAAATGGCAATCAAAATAAATAAATAAATAAATAGATATACGATAGAAGGATAGTTATAGAACAGAAAAAAAACCTGCCAACACTAGGAACAAAAATAAAAATAATACTTTATTCAGAACCAAAACAAATAAAATAAATAAATAAAAGTAGCAGCACTGCACAGGTATGCAAAAATATATAAAAATGCATATCAAGACCACGTATGGGATACCCTTTAAATAATACAAACAGGTTGTAAGCAGCCAAAATAGCAGTAATAAATAAAGTACCCTCCATAATAAGTGATCGCCACAAAGTAAAAAGCATAAAGACCAAGTCCAGGCTTAGGGAAAACTGACCCTTTCACCATTATTATTTAGCTGAAACTGAAACCTTTTAAAACCATGCAACTACAGACTAAAGAACATTGGAGAATGAGACAAAAAACTGGAGACTTTGTAGACCATGTAGCTCTATATTGGAGACCATGTAGCTACAGAGTGGAACAAAATAGAC